>JAGFMF010011399.1:649982-724796 GCA_019455555.1 Galemys pyrenaicus
TCCGTCTCCTCCGCACCGTCAGGACGAGACTCGCTCACCCCCCCCCCTTTTTTTTTTCTGCCAACGTCTATCTCAACGCGCGCGCACATACGGAGATTGTGCGGCTTTTTTTCCCCCTTGGGAGAAAAACCGAGGAGAGTAAAAGAAGCGAGGGCAAAGAGAACTCCGCGCTCGCCTCTGCACTCCGTGTCGCGGCCGGGCGCGGAGACGCGGCCGCCACCGCCCGCTCGCCCCGGCCCTGCGGCGAGTGCCAGTGGGACAGAGAGCGGGCACCCACGCCCGCGAGGGAGAGAGACTTTTAGACGCTCCGGCGACATCGCCGCCGCCGCCGCAAGCCGAAGAGCCAGGGGCGAGGAGGGCCCGGCCTCTGCCTCGCCTTCCGCACCCGGCACCCCGCGCCCAGCCGGCCCGCGCAGGCAGGCGTAGGGAGGGAGGCGGCGAGGAGGCGGGCGGAGCAGAGGCCCCGGCGGAGCGCGCAGCGGCCGGCCCGCCCGCTGGTGGATGCGGCGCCCCGGGAGCCTGGAGACAACTTTGCCGTGTGACGCGCCGGGAGGACTGCAGGGCCCGCGGCTGAGGACTCCGCGCCGGCTCTGAGCGGGCCCGCGCGGCCGCGCTCCAGGCACCGCACTCGCTCCACCGCACCGCCCGCCCGCCCGCCGGCCCCGGCGAGGACGACCCTCCCGTCGCCGCCGGCAGCGGCCCTTCCTCCGCGCGAGGCGGCGAGGGCGAGGCGCTCAGGTGCGAGCGCCGGGCTCCGCCGCAGCGCCCGCCGCAGCGCCGCGCCAAGCCGCGCCCGGCTCCGCTCCGGGGGTTCCAGCGTCTTCGCTTCCGTCTTGGCCAAGTTGCGTCGACCGGTCCTTTCGCCACCTTCCCCGCCCGGCGGCCAAGCCGCCGCTGCCACCGCTTTCGCTTCACCCGAGCGGGGGCTGCTGGGCCCCGACGCGAAGAGGATGGGGAGAAGGTTGCAGATGCCGAGGCGCCCCGAGACGCCCGTGCGGCAGTGACCCGTCAGTCCCCCGCCTCGCCCCGCGCGCCTCTCCAGCCCCCGCGGCCCTCCGAGCCCCTACCCCGCCGCGCGGGAACCCCCGCGGCCCGGGCGGGCCCCCTCCCCCTGCGAGCCGGCGGCGGCCCTCCGGGCGGGCGGGCGGAGGCCCCCGGGCGGGCGCGGGCGCGGGCGCGGGCGGGGGCGGGGCGGGGCGGCGCGCCGGGAGGGAGCCCGGAGCCAGGCCCTGCGCTCGGCTCGGCTCGCCTCGCGGCGGGCGCCCTCGTCGCCAGCGGCGCACCATGGACGGGCTGCCCGGTAGGGCGCTGGGGGCCGCCTGCCTTTTGCTGTTGGCGGCCGGCTGGCTGGGGCCCGAGGCCTGGGGCTCGCCCACGCCCCCGCCTTCGCCCGCTGCGCCGCCGCCGCCCCCGCCACCCGGAGCCCCCGGCAGCTCGCAGGACACCTGCACGTCGTGCGGCGGCTTCCGGCGGCCCGAGGAACTGGGCCGAGTGGACGGCGACTTCCTGGAGGCGGTGAAGCGGCACATCTTGAGCCGCCTGCAGATGCGGGGCCGGCCCAACATCACGCACGCCGTGCCCAAGGCCGCCATGGTCACGGCCCTGCGCAAGCTGCACGCCGGCAAGGTGCGCGAGGACGGCCGCGTGGAGATCCCGCACCTCGACGGCCACGCCAGCCCGGGTGCCGACGGCCAGGAGCGCGTCTCCGAGATCATCAGCTTCGCCGAGACAGGTGGGTCGGTCCCTTTGGTCCCCAGGCTTGGCCCTGCCTCTTTCCCTCACCCCCTTCTCCCCGGCCGGCTCCGGGCAGCTGCCGCAGTCTGCGTACCCTAGGGGCACCCGGCTTCCCGACCTGGCCCACTCACTCCTGCCTCAGTGCGGAAGGTCCCGGTTGCCGCCCTCTTCCCGGTGGCCGCAGACCCTTGCCTATTTTCTGCAGCCCCGCAGCGGAGCGTCTTCCTTTCCACCCCTGCTCTGGGGAATCGGGCCCCAGAGTCGCTGGACGCGCGTCCCCCTCCCTGCAGATGCTGCGGCCCGGGCTCCGCGGGCACTTGCTTGGTGATTGCTTAATGTTTTTGTTTCCCACGATCGGAGTGTAGGCTTAGCAGTGTGGATGGAGATGTGTGTGCTTGTTGATATCCGTGGGCCGGAGGAGTGAGTGTGTGTGTGTGTGTATGTGTGTGAGTGTGTGTGTGCCTGCGTGAGAGGCCCCCGGGCCGCTTCCATCACCGGGCGGCGTGGGCTTGCCAGGATTGCTGAAGCCTCACTGGGGAGAGCTAGGCAACCTCTCTTCCGATTGTGTGGGCACCGGAATCGGGCGGAAGGCAGGCTTCTCAACAGGTCCCATCATTTACGCAGAGAAAGCCTCGGCTCAGGGGCAGCCCCGTGCCTCTCGGCTAGCCTGGCAGCGGCAGCAGCCCCCTCGCCTGAGAGCCGCAGAGTTTGTAGTTAACAAAGGGTAGGAGTTCTTTCTGGAATTTTCCCTGGGCCCTAGATTGCAGATCTCTGCCACTGCCTAAATATAAAAATCAAGCGAGAAAGAAAAATCTTCCCGAACTTTAAAAGAAGGAGAAAAATGTGCCCAGGCTGAAATGCTGCAAGTGCTTTCGACTCTGCTGTCCTTTTCAGGACTTGAATGAGCCAGACTGGCTTTTGTGCCTGGAGCTCAGCCCCATTAGTGCTGAGGGGACTGCGGAGAAGGTCGCAGAGGGGGAAGTCCTGGTACCCGCAGGGCGGGGGTTTGGGCAGTGAGCCTGTGGGGAGGGGGGGGACAACAGTTGTGTCCCCAGGCTGCAGATTCCCCCCCACCTTCCTAGGCAGCAGACTGACTGTGCTGGTGCAGCTCTGGGATGAAAAGGGATGAAAAGTTTTGCATGGCCGGGTGTGGAGAAAAGCGGAGACAATCAGGGGCTGGTTTGTGCTTAGAAAGAAATGCATTGCCGTTTTAGCTGTCCCACCGAGTCAGGGAAAGCTCCACGTGCAATTAGAGAGCTTGGATTAAAAGGTGCTTTGGGGCCCAGAGTAGAAATGTGATTCTGGAAGGTCGAGGAGGCCTTTTGGTCCCGGTGGCACAAAATGACAGCAGGGGCTGTTATATTTCTGGTCCGTTTCACGGAGCCAGCTCTTTGACTTATAAATAACAGATTCAGGTCACAGGCAGCTCGTCCAAGACCAGCTTTTAAGGCTGCACTTTCCCCCATTTCAAAGTCAGATGTCAGTGTTATTAGAAGAGCCAGGCCTGAGGAGGGGGCTGGAGGGGGGCAGTGGTAGGAGGTTTGATGAAACCGGCCATGGTCATACAGTTGCCTTATTTGTTCTTCCTGGAAAAAAAAAGAAAAGAAAAGAAAGAAAGAAAGGAAAAAGTAGAGATTGTCAGAGTGAAGGGTCACTGAAATGCAGGATGAGAGAGGACTGTCTCCAGTTGGCACAGCCTCTCTTCTGGTTGAGCTGAATTATTGAGAAAACTAATAAGCCAGTTCCCCTTTCCTTGGAGATTTTGAACGACCCATTAACGGGGAGCCAGGGTCTCCTCAAAGGCATAGACCTCAAGATTCAAGACTGAATGTTCTGTCCCTCGCAACTGCTCAGAAAGGAGGACTGAGGACTGCACTTTGCAGGCTCCCAAGCACACGTTCCTGTGTCAGAAATCTGAGCAGGGCTCGCTTGTTTGCAGTGGAGGTTCTACTGGGGTTGGATCAGAGCATGCTTAGGTAAACACTGGAAAGAGGCAGTAGGTGGCTCAGCTTGATTTTGCAATGCCCCAAGTTAAAAAAAAAAAAAAAAGAAAAAGAAAGAAAGAAAAAGGAAAAAAAAAAAAAACACTAGAAAACCAAACACAAAAAAACCCTAAAACTCTACTGGAACAACCCACCCCCAGAGCTTTGGTGCGATCCTGGTTTTGTTTTTCAGATTTTGCAGATACCCATAACAACTTGTTAGGCTCTTGGCTTCCTGACAAGTTCCTCTGTTGAACTTTGAGGCCTGACAGCCTGTCTCCGGGGAGCCCTGGCTTGGGAGAGGTGCGGCAGGGCTTTATAGGCCCGGACCCTCCAGCTCCAACCCGATCTGGGTTTCTCAATGGAAAACCATTTTCTCTGCCATTCCCAGGTTGCAGTCAGAGACTGTGGCCCCAGGAACAGTGTTTCTGGCCAGTAACGCTTTCCAGCTGCCAGGGCGCACTCGCATTCCAGCATCATGCAGCGGTCTATTTCCCCCTTTGCCTGGTGTTCTCCTAGAATTAACTTGGCCTGCTTTCCCATTTCCCTGCAGATGGCCTTGCCTCCTCCCGGGTCCGCCTGTACTTCTTCATCTCCAACGAAGGCAACCAGAACCTGTTTGTGGTACAGGCCAGCCTGTGGCTTTACCTGAAACTACTGCCCTACGTCCTGGAGAAGGGCAGTCGGCGGAAGGTGCGGGTCAAGGTGTACTTCCAGGAGCAGGGCCACGGAGACCGGTGGAATGTGGTGGAGAAGAGGGTGGACCTCAGGCGCAGCGGCTGGCACACCTTCCCGCTCACTGAGGCCATCCAGGCCTTGTTTGAGCGGGGCGAGCGGCGACTCAACCTGGACGTGCAGTGCGATGGCTGCCAGGAGCTGGCCGTGGTGCCTGTGTTTGTGGACCCTGGTGAGGAGTCACACCGGCCCTTTGTGGTCGTGCAGGCACGGCTGGGCGACAGCAGGCACCGCATTCGAAAGCGGGGCCTGGAGTGTGATGGCCGGACCAACCTCTGTTGCAGGCAACAGTTCTTCATCGACTTCCGCCTCATCGGTTGGAATGATTGGATCATCGCGCCCACTGGCTACTATGGGAACTACTGTGAAGGCAGCTGCCCGGCCTACCTGGCGGGAGTCCCTGGCTCTGCCTCCTCCTTCCACACAGCCGTGGTGAATCAGTACCGTATGCGGGGCCTGAACCCTGGCACGGTGAACTCCTGCTGCATCCCCACCAAGCTGAGCACCATGTCCATGCTCTACTTCGACGACGAGTACAACATCGTCAAGCGGGACGTGCCCAACATGATTGTGGAGGAGTGCGGCTGTGCCTGACGGTGGCGGTGGTGGGGCTGGAGCGGCCAGGCTGCGCAGCAGGGTGCGAGGACAATCCCAGAAGGGCTCCTTTCAGCCCCGACGGGAGTAGGATGCATTGTGGGTTGAGCGTGGCTCTTTCATTGGGGTGCCCGGAAGGTGCCAGGGTGAGGACTGAAACATCTTCCTACTACTTCATCGAGCAGTCAGTCAAAACCAGAGTGGGAACCCTCGAGTGACATGAAATACTTTAAAATGCACACGTAGACACGCACAGCCAGACGCATCCTGCCACCCACACAGCAGCCTCCAGGATACCAGCAAATGGATGCGGTGACAAATGGCAGCTTAGCTACCAATGCCTGTCAGTGGGAGAGAATGGGGTGAGGAGCCACCATTCCCACCAGCTGGCCCGGCCACTCTGACTCGCGCCTTCCGAGCACACATAAAAGCACAAAGACAGAGACAGAGAGAGGGAGAGCGAGCATGAGAGCCACTGGGAGGAAGAGCAGATGCGGGGGTGGGGAGGCTGCTGGCAGGTGGGAGGGCTGCGTGGCCCCTTTTGCTCGAGCAGGGGCAGCCTCGCCTCAGCATCTTCTGTTCCGACGCGCACCAGGATGCCTGCCCGGGATTCTTCATGCCGCAGGACCAGGGGGTGCCAGTCTTTTCCTGCTCTTGTACGGGGAAGGAGGTCCAGAAAGGACACAACCTGCCGAAGGCTGGAGCAGTGGCAAAACCCTTTTGACTATTGCTTGGGTCCCGGTAACTTCAGTGTGTGTGCTCTGGGGCCAGGGAGGGAGGGCAAGTCCAAACAGTGGGTTTTAATTTCATGCTTTAACTGATCACTAGCAGTTGGCAGGTCATTCTCTCCAACTGTATAATTGAAAAGGGACTTTACTAGTATGACCTTTTAATTAAAATTCTAGCTGATATGAATGGGAAGGGGAAAAAAAGTTGCATTCTGCACCCTCCATTAGGGCTTTTCTCCGGAATCCGATGGGGAGGGGTGGATATGCCCCCTAGGCAGGAGGATGAGCCCAGAGGAAGAGATGGTGGTTTGGGGTATTCTGGAAATGCTGGGGGGGGGGGGGAGGGAGAAAGGCAGGTGCCCCCTCAGCAAGGGTGAGCGAGGGGAGCAGTGTAACTGGTCTTGGAGAGATGGGAAAGGTTTTCAGCTGCTTTGCAGAAGTTGCCCATGTGGATCCCGGCCACCAGGGCCAGCCATGGACATGGGCCTGCCCGCCTGCCCGCCCGCCCGCCCGCCCGCCCCTCCTAGCACTTGCAGACCTGCCTGAACGCACATGATATAGCACTTGCCCATCTGCGTGTGTCCAGAAGTGGCCCTGGGCAGAGCACCGAACTTGCTCGCCCCTAGATGACCAAGTGCACGTGAACTATGCAATTTAAAGGTTGACCCACACTAGATGAAACTGGACTCGTACGACTCTTTTTATATTTTTTATACTTGAAATGAAATCCTTTGCTTCTTTTTTAAGCGAATGATTGCTTTTAATGTTTGCACTGATTTAGTTGCATGATTAGTCAGAAACTGCCATTTGAAAAAAGAAGTTATTTTTATAGCAGCAAAAAAAAATACAGTTTAATGTATTATACATAATTTTGGAACCAAAGAGGCCAACAGATCAGTTTTAATTTTTATTAGATGGTGAGGCCATCTTATATGAGATAGATGTTCTGAACAATCCCTTGAGTGGCCTGCCAACGTTTCAGGGTATAAATGGATTTTGTTTATTCAGTTTGATGTGTCTTTTCTATCCTTACACACCCAGAAGGTAGAGTAAGAATGACGATGGTAGAATGCAGGTGTGTATCCTTAAATCCCCATCTTTATGTTTATTTAATAAAGCTCCCCTTAGGTTCTGTTTCATAATAATTTAAAACCAAACAATTTTCCCATAGACTTGCTGTTAAAGTATTTTACATTTGTGTACAGTTTAAGAAAATAAAAGATTGTGTGCCACGGGCTTCCTGCCTTGTGTGATATGTGGGGGCGGTGGGGCCTGGGCTGGAGGTGGCATCTGGGGCGAGGGCAAGACCAGGTGTGAGGCTTTGAGGCCAGCGCCTCCCTGGCCCGCTCAGGCACTCTGAGCCCTTGCCACAAGCGTGGATGTCAGAGTCTAGGAAAAGTGGCAGAAGATCAAAATGAAGGACAATTAGCAAATTCATGAGTTACACATTTGTTTACTCTTCTAGTCCCCAAACTAATTATGTTTCACCAAGACTGCATCTATTACCATTTGAAAGTGCCAGTGAAGCCCCCCTCCAGGGAAGGGAATGTGAAACCTGGGGGATAGGCCCACCTAACCTCTGTGCACACCTCCCTTTACTCCTGCCGAGGACCGGAACCCAGAGGGGGTTCCATATCTTGGATGGAAGTATAACCAGCAGTCACCCCCCAGGTATGCTAATGGCCCTGCGCTGAGGGATTGTGAGGGTGGCAGGTGGTGGTGACTGTAATGGTAAGAACAGTCCAGTACAACTCCCAGTGAGACGTGAGCTGGTCACAGTGAGGTTGCTGTGTCGTCCCTCTGTCGTTCCTTTGTGGGAAATGGTTGCATCTCCATTTTCCAAAGCTTGGGAAATGAAGTTCAGAGAGGTTCGGTCTTGCCTGAAGCACACGACTCGGACGGTTCCCTTACCCTGGGTATTTGAGCTCAGGTCCCATCACTGACCTCCCTGCTCCCGTGGCAGGTTGGCAGCTCTGAGGCCTGGCCTTCCTCGGAAGTCCTGCAGGAGGAGTGGGGTTACTCCTCGATTTCTGGGTCATGGTAGTCTTCCCAGAAAACCACAGGACATTTGACCAGGTGGGAACCTCAGGAGTTATCTGACCCTAGCAGGGCAGTAATGGGGAAACTGAGGGAGGGCGGGGTAAGAGGGGGCATATCTCTTCATCTAGCCAGCAGGTGGGAGGAGCCAGCCTCTGGTTCCTTTTCCTGTTCTTGGCCTGTCCAAGAGAATGACTGCTCTGCTCGGCTTTCCTTCTGACGGGTGAATCTGTGATCTGTAGAATCTTGAGAGAGAGTGAAAATTAATGGGGACAAAGAAGGACATTTCATAAGGATAGGCCTTGTGTGGGCATTTCAGTGTATAAACTGCCCTTGCCTGGGCCACGCCCAGCTGCTGCTTGCTCCAGGATCTCAGCCCAGCCCCTGCTTCACCCCTGACTCGGGACTTTTTGCCAGCAGCCTCTAGGAGGGGCAATGTGAGGCCCACTGGGTGCCTCTGCTGTTTGGACACTGAGCACCTCCAGGGCCTCTTGGAGCTGAGATTTGCAGGGTGGTCCACAGGTCTCCAAGTAGCCCAGGAAGGACCTGGGACTCCCAGGTCACAAGGCCAGTGGGTAGACACGTCCGTGGGCAGCCCTCTGCTGCCCTGCACTGACATGGCTCCTTGGGGCCTGGGCCCCTGGAGACAAGAGCGGGTGACAGTCACTGTTCCTGAGACGTGCAACGAAGACAGGCACATGTTCCCTGTTGGGCTGCATGGCCTCCCTCCAGCAGGGCTTCCTCCTGTGCTCTGTGGTCGGGGCTCCCCCTTCCCTTCTCTCTGCGGTTACGCATTTTTTCTTACTGTTGGTCTCTTCCCTTTCTCTCCCCTTATCTTCCCAGTGGGCCTGACCAGAGGGTGCCACCCCTTCCAGAGCTGCTCCTGGGAGCCCCACACTGCAGGTCCAATGAGCAGGCTTCCCACACTACCTCCTGGGCCAGTGCTCCTGCCCCAGCTCCCTCTGGCTCTACTTTAAGGCCTGTCTCCTGGCCTCTCCCCTCCCCCTCTTTCCTTCTTCAGGTTACCAGGTCTTTAGCTTCCCAGGGACCAGAGGATCAGGCAGACAGGCAGAGTCGGAGGCTGCCCTCCATCCACCTTCTGTGGTGGGTGAGACCAACCATAGTGGATCCAGATCCTGGCTAACCTGCAGACATGCCCTGAGTGCTCCACAACTCTGTGGAATCCAAGGCTGACGGGGTGGGGGTGCGGGAACCCCTGTGCAGACAGTGCCCCAGCTACCATCCTTCTCCCCCATTTCCCAGACAGGTGGGTTGAAGCTCCAGGTGGTAGAGGCATCCTGTTAGTTTTCTCATCCAACTCGCACAGGACCTGGCTCAGTGGAGCACACAGTGGGGTCCCTTGCCACCCAGGCTGGGCTGGGGGCAGAATTTAGGAGGCCTACTATGTGCCACAGCTCCAGGCCAGAGCCTGGGAGAGGGATGTGGACAACTCCCCTACCGCGACCAGGCCCCTGACACCCTGGGAATTCAGCCTGGCACAGCACCATGCTTAGCATGCTCTCTGCAAGGCCCTGTGGGAATGCTTGGGGTGTGGGGGGAGCCCAAGAGATCTAGCAGGTCATCCTACCTTGGAAAAACCAACAGCTCTGCCTCCTAAACCTCCTGTGAAGGCAGGGGCCAGGACGGGAAGGGGAGGCCACAGGCTGTTGCAGCCTCTGCCACCCTGTGGGATAGAGAGCATGCCTGGTGCAAGCAAAGGAGCAGGAGCAAAACACCTTCCTGTGGGCAGAGGCGCTGGGAGTAGCCCCAATCCAGTTACTAGGCTTTCAAAGGGATGCTCTGAGCAAATGACAAATCACCTGTGGGCTGTGCGAGAGGATGGGGCCTGTCGAATGGGAGGCAGAGGGCGTGAGTGGGTGGGAACGGTGCGCTCTGGGAGCCCCGAGCTACACGGGGGCTGTGGGTGGGCAGTAGCTGGTGTGCTTGGCTGTGTGGGGAGGGGGATGGTGGTTAGTGCGGGGGTTGGAGGGGAGAGGGTGACTGTGGGTGTGGTGCTCTTTTGTGACTCTGGATGTGACCTGCTGAGTCATAGGTGTGAGACTGCGATGGCTGTGTGGGACTGGGGCGTTTGTTTGGCTGAGGTTGTGAGTGAGTGTGTATGTGCGGTTGGGTGTGAGACCTTGTGCGGCATTGGAGACGGTGATTGTGGTGTCACGGTTGGCAGTGTGCATGTTTGTTTTCTTCCTCATCAAGAGGGGATGCACTTGTTCTTATGCACTTTGTGATTGGGGTGATCAGCTTTCTAAATTTGGGCTGTTTTAGTTGGACTCTACACTCACCTTCATGCCAGGCACTTATAGGGAAGGTTGGGTTGCGGGCATATAGGCATTTCTATGGCCTGTGATGTTGCCCTCAGTGTGGTTTCGTAGCCTCTGCGGCCTTACCCTGGCCACTCAGTGCCAGGGGGGAAATCATGGTGTTTTGCAGCCTCAAAGCCAAAGCTCTCTAAGAGAGAATGGTACCATCTGGTCAGTCATTCAGTCAATCAACAAACATTGCCTGTTATAATGTTCTAGGGCATCAGCTTGGTCCTCACAATGATCGTTGGGGTGGGAAGGACAGGTATCATTATTGCCATTTTATAGATGAAAAAGTGGGGACTGAGAATGAGAAAGCCATTTATTTAAGGTTGCATATCTCCTAAACAGCAGTGCTTAGATTTGTTTCCAGAGTTGTTTCTCGAGTCACCTGTAGTCACTGAGCCCAGTGACCCAGAAAGGAAGGGTAAGGGAGACATGGCTGTTCTGGGGGAGGGAGTTACCTGAAAGAGTGGAGAGGTGGGAGTCCAAGACTTTCTCGGCCTTTAGCTGGGAGGACACTGCTGCCTTCCCTGCCTGTGGCTCTAGCTTGCACTATCCCTGGCATCTGTGCACTGAACTGCTCCTCTCTTGACGTGGGCACTGCCATCCATGCCGGGTGGGTGAGATGAATGAATGGATGATAGCTTGAATGAAACGGGGCAGGGGTGGAAGCCAGTGGCCTGGCTCCGGAGCACTGTGGTGGTGAAGGAGCTCCGGGGTGGTTCACTGAGAATATGGGACATGCGCTAGGTACATGGGCTCCGGGACAACCCGCCTGGCTTTGCCTGGGCCAGCTGGACTAACCCTCAGTGTCCTCATCTGTGAAATGGGGATGACAGTACCTAGCATGGGCCCAGAGTCTCAGAGGGTTAATGAGCATTAAGGTGCTTAGTTGGAGCGGGCCGGGCTCTGATGTGGTTTTGCTGTTGCACTTTTCTCTGTGTCAGGAGTGGTACAGGGTGCTCAGCCCAAGCCCCACCCTCCCTCTTCCTCTGAGAGGCTTCCCTGGAGCACTCCTCTTTTCTGCTCAGTTATTCATTCAATGAATATTCAGAGAGGCAATGATAATGTGACCATAATGACGATGATGGTGTCATCTAAACTTACTGAGAACACACTGCTACCAGATATGGTGTTTCACAACAGTCTGGTTAATCTTTATAAGCTCCCTATTAGACAGGTGAAGTGTGCCCATTTCACTGATGAGGAAGCTGAGGTTCAGGAAATTTGAGCGTCTCGCTTGAGGCCTCACAGTGATTCAAGAGGCGGAGCTGTACCTGTGACTTGCAGAGACTGCCTCCTTTCTCTTCAATGTTCTCAGGACACCCTCAAGGTCCTCAAACCCCAGGAAGAGGTGGAGCAGGCCTCTGCAGAGGGGCGTTGGGACAGCTGAGGGGCTGCTGCTGGCTGAGTCCTAGAGAAGCCCCTCAGCTGCTTCCTGGCCCTCCCACAGGTGCCCCAGAGGCTGCGTCTGCAGTGTGAGGAGATGATGAGAACGTCCATGCTGTGAGCAGGAATGGGGGCCTGTTTGAAGTCACAGCTAACCCCTGGAAAATCTGATGGCTGTGAGGACCCATCAAGTGCTAAGAAAGTGCACACCAACCGTGTTTTCAGTGGGATTTCCACCATGGACTCTTGGCCCCTCCAGGCCGAATAACCATAGAAATAGCAATGGGGAGAGGGGTGGGGTAAAGGAAAAAGGGGGCAGAGAAAGAACGCTGCAGACAAAACCTTAACTAATTTCCACTGTCCCCTTTATAGGGAGTTTCTCGTGCCTCCATCACCGGGGGTGATGGAACCCCTGTGGGGGCTGGTGGGCAGCAGCACCTTCCAGAGGAGGCTGGGCAACTCCCTAAGTCCTGGTCTGCTGGGGTAGAGGCTAATGGGGTGGAACCCCGGTCATCTCACACAGCTTTTTTCAGCTTGACGCTCTCCTCCCAGCTCCTTACCTGCCCCTTTCCAGGGCACACTTCCACCTCACTTCGACTCCCAGTGCCTGACCTGCCAGCTCCTGTCAGACCAGGGAATGGAACTGAGGCTGGATGGATTTCTGGGTGATATTTTTAGCTACTCTGTGGCCTGAGTCTACCATGCTCACCCCGCCCCTGCCGTTACTCTGGGGCCTTCGGGTGGAGTACAGTCAGCCTCCAGGCCCATAGGTGTGGGAGGGAGACTCTCTTAAACTCTGGGTCATGTGTGTGGGTCTGGACAACGGTATCTGATGACTGAGCTTCCAGACGCGGCTGCCCGTCTCCTCACTGAATCCTGCTGGGCCCTCCTTGCCCTTAGTCGGGGCTTTGGCCCCCATCCATAGCTCACTTCCATCACCTCTGGGCCTCCCAGTGCCCATCTTTGGCCAGAATACCCTTTTTCCCCCCTCTTTGCTTGGCAAGGGTGATTCATTCTTCAGGCTTCAGGGAATTCTTCTCCCACCTATCTGATCACTGACCACGTACACACCTGCCTGTCCCGTGAGGCTGCAAGCCTAGACGCAAGGGAGCTGGTGTGTGTTCATTTCCCTCATTGCCCTGAGCCTGGGATGGAAGCAGTGATCAACACACGCTTGTTAAAGAAGGGGTTAAAGGAACCCCTTCTTGGGCGAGAAGTTTGACGCTACTCGCTACTCGACCATTTCCCTGGGAGGCCCGGGGCAGGGAATGGGGGAGAGCGGAGCCCAGGGAGAGGCTCAGCACTAGCTACGACAGCCAGCGAGTGCTGCCGGCTGGGCTGGCTCTCCTGACCACACCTCTGTTATTTTTTTCCATTTTAAGAGCATCCCGTGCCCTGCAGGTGATTCATGCAATAGCATTTTAAAAAACCTGTAATTTGCCCAGTGTTCAGGCTTCATGAAGCTCAGCCCTGTGCATACACAGCTGCTGCTGCAGGCAAAGGCGACGCCAGGCCGACTGCGTGGCCACCTAGGGCCTAGGCTCCAAGTGTCCCGATGGCTTCCTGGTTCCTCCCGGGCATCCTGGTCTCCCGAAGAAGGTATCTCTTTCTGGGCTTGCCTTCTACTCCCAGGAGAGTGCAGTTTGCCACCCGAGGGTGTCTCATAAAAGCTCGGCTTTAATGCATCAATCACCAAGAGTGGAATTGGTTAATGCCGCGCCACTTCCCCGTGTATGACTGGCGCACTAATGAATGTCAGTTATTTCAACATTAATGATTAATACTCCAGCAGTGCTGGAAACCAGGAGTGGAAAGTATCCAGCCCCAAGTCAGCTCCACAGGCCTGCCCACCATCCAGTACTGCCCACCACCTTCCCTGGAAGAGCCAGCAAGACTCCCATGGCAGCTGAATTGGAGGGAGTAAGCACCCCAAGTAGGAGTCAGGGAACTGGGTTCAGAAGGCAGACTGTAAGCTGCCTGAGGGCTGAGGTCCTGGCTGCTTGTGCATTGCTGAATCCCTGGTGCCAGGAACAGTACTTGGAACAGAGTAGGCGCTCAATAAACATTTACTGACTGATTGCCTTGTCCATGTCCTGACACTCAGTTGTGTGATTTCAGACTGTTTGGTTTTTTTTTTTTTAAACTTTCTCTAGTCTATGATTTCCTCATTTGAAATTGAATTAGATGGTTCATTCATTCATTCCTGTAGTGTCCACGAAGTGCCTGGTACAGATGCCAGACACGGAGTCACTTCCCTACTGGGGCTCAGCATCCCTGCTCTTTGGGGACCTGTAGCCTCATGGGTCCTCATTCCTGTCAGAAAGGCAGGAGGAACCAGGAAGCCATCGCAGTTTGGGATGGCGATCTGAGGGCACGTCATCCTGAGCCAACTTCTCCCAGGCAGAGACGAGGCAGGCCTGCGCACTCCACTTCCAGGATCAGTCTATGTTCCAGGGTGCCATGGGTGCTATTGTTCCAGGGTGCCATGGGCACCGTGACTCTAGTCTTAGGTGGAACAGAGTGTTGGCTTAGCATAGCACACAGCGTCTCACCCATTCTGAGATCAGGTCCATCGGCACAGCAGTCAGAGAAGTGCTGGTTTGGTTTGGAAAGGCTGTGGCTAGTCTGAGGCCCATGGCTAATGGAATTCAGCTTAGTAGAAGTAGCCAGTTCCCCTGTGCTTGCCCTGTGCACAGGCCTATGGGTCCCCCCAGCAGAGTCAGAACATCCAAGATGTGATCCTCTTGGCACTGGGGTATGCAGGAACATTCTAGAGAGAGAGAGGTAAGGCTATGAGAGCACAGTGGGAAGACCTTCTACAGGAGGAGGGTCTAGGCTGATCAATCCTGAGACCCTTTCCTTCTGGCTCCATCCTGGCCTAGGAGTTTCTGCTTTTATGATTTCCCTAGGGGGCACACAGGCCGGGAGCTTAAGAGCTTAGGTTCACAGACACATTATGGTGTGGATTTCCAAAGGCCAATGGCATGCTGTGTGCCTTCAGGTAGTTACTTAACCTCCCTGGCTTCAGTTTGTTTATCATGCAATGGACTTAATAATAGTATTTACTTCCTAGGTTTGTTACATGGCTTCAAAGAGATAAAAATAATAACAGCTACCACTGATTAAGTGCTCATGATGTGCCAAGAACTCTGCTAAGCCCTTGACATATTTTAATCCGACTAATTCACTAGGCTCTGGAAGGTCTTATCTTTTCGACTTCACAGATGAAGGCACTGAAGTGCAGACAGTGTGAGTGACTTGCCCAAGGTCACACCATATAGTAGGGAGGGACTGGAATTTAATCTCAGGTCCTTGGACTCTGGTCCTCTGGCCTGTGGGGTCTGTACCCTGCTGACCTTGTGAAGCTGGCTGACCCTGGGGAGGAAGACAACTCTCCTCTCTCCTCCTGACTGCCTCAGGACTTGGAGAGCCCAGGCTAGTCTCTCGGGGCTACCAGGATGACCTCCGTCCAGGCCAAAGCTGAGATAGGGCCCTGGTGTTGTTTCAAAACGGTGAAGCAAACCAGTTCAGCACCATTCGCCCCAGAGTTCATGGTGACGTATTCCCCAGAATTAGTCTCATGTCTTCCCTGTTAGCAGGTGCCCATGGGCTCCCTGCTGCAATCAAGAGGGGACCAGAGCAGGAATGGACTGATAAGCAGGGCTCACAGGCACTGAGGCCCAACCCCTGCATGGCTCTCACTCGACACCATGCTCCTTCATGGCACCTGGGCTCCCAGGGGTGCCTGACCCCATCCAGGGGATCTGGCTGAAGGGGGCTCTGGGAAGGTATTATCTTAGGATATGCGCAGGGCCCTGTGCCCTCACGATGCCATCGACAATTTCAGAACAGGGTTTGGTAAAGTATGGTTAAAAGCCCAAATCGACAAGCTAAGAATGGTTTTTACATTGCAAAATGGTTGAAAACAAATCAGAAGAAGAATATTGGCTGACACGAAAATTATGAAATTCAAATTTAGTGTCTGTTGAGTTTTATTGGAGTACAGTTATCTCATCACTTACATGTTAGTTATGACTGCAAAGCCTAAAATATTGAGTGCAACCCATATAGAAAAAAAAAATTGCTGTGCATCCTTGGCTGGGTTCCCCTTTTCGTCTTCTTTCTGGGACCACTCCTCGGAGGCCCCTGCACCTACAAAACCCTCTCACTGCCGGTGGAGGCAGACATGGACACTTGACCCCGCCGAGCCAACCACAGTCAGATGAATGTTGACGTATCGGTGAGTCTCTCCTCGATGGAGAGTGTAAGGCACAGGCCCAAGGGGGCACTGTGAGACTTGTCAGCGCTCTCAGGCACCCAGCACAGGGTGGGCTTAAACAAATAACAGGTAAAAGGTTGATTAGAACCAGCAAGACCTCCTCACACCCACTGAGATGGCTACTATTAACAAGAAACAAGCAAGAAAGGAGTGTCCAGGATGGGGAGAAGTAGGAACCCTTGTGGGTACTGGTGGAAATGTAAACGGAAAGGTGGCTGGGTGAAGTACCTAGGAGGTTCCTTAAAATAATTAAAAGTCATATTACTGGGCCTCCTGGTGGCGCAGTGGGTTAAGCAACACACTATGAAGCAAACCGCAGCCACTGCAGCACAAGTTTGATACCTGCCTCCGGCCAGGGAGGGGACCCACATGGCGCAGCAGACCTCTCCTGCTTGGTCTGCTGCTCCCTTCAGCACTGTATTTCAGTCCATCTGCCTGTTCTGCCCCCTGCTCTGTCTGGTGAATCCTCTCACCCCCCACCCCACACCTTTGGCCTATACCCCAGTGCTTATATGCATAAATAAAGAAATCTTTAAAAAAAAAAAGTCATATTACTGCATGACCCAACCACCCCACAGCTGGGTCTATGCCACAAATAATTGAAAGTAGAGTCTTGAAGAGATATTTGTATACCTATGCTCACAGCAGCATGACTCACAATAGCCAAAAGGTGGATGCAACCCAAGAGTCCATCAACAGATGAATGGGTAAGCAAAAATGTGGCCTATAGATACAATGGAATATTAATCAGGCCTATAAAGGAAGAAAATTCTCACACACGTTACAACATGAATAAATCTTGAGGATATTATTATGCTAAGTGAAATAAGCCAGATACGAGAGATAGTACTAGATGATTCCATTTTTATGAAGCACCTGAAATAGTCAGATATACCAAGAAAGAAGCTGCAATGGCGGTGGCCAGGTCCAGGGAGAAGGGAAATAGGGAGTTCGTGTTGAACGGACACAGAGTTTCAGCTAGCTCTGGAAACGGGTGGTGGCTATGGCTGCACAAAAGTGAGTGTATTTGTTAAATGGTTAAAAAGGCAAATTTAATGTTATATATATCTCATCACAATTTAAAATTTAAAAACAATAATCCAGCAATAGATGTGACTTTCCCCCTGAGCAGCCCTGTTTGCAGCTTCCTGGAGGAAGACCCAGGTAGTCTCTAACCTCTAGGGCGTCAGTCCTCTCCAGGGGCCAGGTGCTTAGGGACTCACCTTGCCTTGGCCTCCCCACCCACGAGGGGCCCTCTCTGGGTGACAGTAGGTAGGTGTGACTTGTCCCTTCAAAGCAAGCCCTCTCCTGGAGCAGGTTTTAGAGGCAGATGTCACAAAACCCCCCAGAACCCCTGGGAATGGTGTCAAAGGAGACCTTTGAGCAAGTGTTCACCCAGAGAAAGTCCCCGGAGAAGGCTGATACTCCCACAGTTGATGCCAGGCCTGACGAAGCCTGGGCCACCTCAAAGAAAGGGCTGGCCCAGCCATGTTCGCTGTTGGATGCAGTCAACAGGACTCAGACACACTCAGACACCATGCAGGCCGACCACCACCTTCCCCTTACAGCCCGGGGCATGTGAAGCTCGGGCTCGGGGCATGTTTTCCTTGGAAGGTACTGGGCAATTACTTTCCCATGTTACTTGATTCCATAATTACACAACGAGATGTGGTTCTGTGAGTTCCTGCCTGTCCTTGGGTTGTCTTGAGACTCCAGACCAAGGCCCCTAAGAGGTTCTGGAATGGCCTGGAGCCAGGGCACTGTCAAGTGGGGCTTTGACATTTTGGGAGTGGGGAGGGTTCAGGAGGTAGCCAGAGTCTATATGTTTTTCTCAAACTGCCCTGCTCGGGCCCTTACATGTAGGCCCTTAGCAACTTGATGAGCAGAATCCAGAGAGTGGCAGTGCCCATGCCTGAACAGGTAGCTGTGGGAAGACAAGTGGAGACGCACAGAGGGGGCATTCAGGCAAACCAGGAATAAAAATTGGAACTGTGGCCCCCATAGTGGCAGTTTGCTAAGTGTTTCCTGTGTGCCAGACACCATCATTCTAGAGGCACGTAGAAACATCTTCCATCGCATCATTACAGTTCTTTGTCTGATACCAAGAGGTTATTGTGGGAACCCACAAGGTGACATCTAACCCTGCCCAGAGGTGGGGGGGAGGTATGGGGAAAATCTTCCTGGAGCAGGTGATCCCTGAGCCGAGGATTGTAGGACAAATAGGAGCTGATAAAATGGGAGGGAGGAAGGACAGAAGGGTGATATTTCTAGGAAGTGGCTGCAGCCAGAGCAAAGGCGCTGGAGCAGGTAGCTTTGGCCTTCTTTAGTGCGCCCTGCTCCCCAAACTTAACTCACGCCATGTCCTCTCCCCTGTAGACCAGAGTCTGCCAAGGGTAGGTACCCTACACGCACAACTTCATCACCCCTACTCAGCTCTCCTCCCATCTTTTTTCAGGGCCTTGCCTGACAAACGTGATTAGTCAGGTTCTTAAGGAGAATAAGTTGAGGTAGAGTGCCTCTTTAAAGCGATAATCACATTTTCCTTCTTAAAGAATATCGTTTGCTGGTTTCAGTTGCTGGTTTCATCGTTACTAAATAAGACATCCACAGAGAGATTTACAAAAACACGGAAAGATAAAAGGAAACAACTAAATAATCACCTGAATCCCAGCGATCAGAGGTTGCCAGTGTCCGTGAATTTGCACACAAGGGCTGTCTATGACTGTGTGGGTCTGAGCTGGCCTTCCCTATTCATCGTACAGAGCACGCTGTTCCCGTGCCTTCACATAGTCTGTCAAAAGACTGTTTTGATGGCTGTTTCTTACCTTAGGCCCATGTCTTCTTTGTTGGACATTTAGGTTATTTCTGAGTTTTCTCCTTTGTCAGTAATGCGGTGATGAACATCGGCTGCCTGTGTCGTGGATGGGCACGTTCATCCATTGTAAGGGTGGATGGCAACAGGGGAGACAGGTGTCTCTGCAACAGGCCATCGACAGGGTCTGGGAGCAGAGTTTCTCAAACTCTAATGTAATAGAGGGCCCCTGGGGCCTTGTGGAAGCAGATTCCAGTGGTTGGGTCTTGGGTGGGACCAGAGAATTTGCATTTCTAACAAGCAATGGAGTAGAGTTGATGCTGGGAGTCAAGCCTTCTAGCAGCAGGGCTTCTTTGAAGTCTGCCCTGAGGTCATCTCCAGCCAAGAAAGGGCTCCCTTGGGTTGCTACTTTAGCAGTCCAAGGCTTCTCTGCTCTGGGCCCTTTGGGAAGCATGGGGTCCTGGGCTTGTTTGCAGCCATGTTGTCCATCCCACACCCCTGAATTGGCTCTCTCAGAGTTCCCTGGGAGTCCCTGACTCCACCACCTATAGAAGGCCAGAGACTCTCATGGGTCAGACTTACCCTGGCTCTTTGGTCGGCAAGAAAGCTCACGTTGGCATCTAGGGTGATGCCTCTATGGCTCATCACCCCCACACAGATGTCTCATTTCCTCCAGTAAAGAGGGCTAATGATAGATCCTATTTCACCGGGAGAACAGGGAATGAATAAGATGATGCAAATGCAGTGGTAGCACCAGCAAGGGCTCAACCTTGGCAGCTCTCAGTATGGTGAGCAGTGAGTGACCACAGAGGCAGGTAGAGTCAAAACTGGTTTTGTTATGACTTTTCCCATTTTGGGTAAAGTCCAGCACCCTTGGGCCATCTATGAAGCTCTCCATTTATGTCATAGCTTCTACTAAGTGTCCCAAGGCGCTGGCACTGAAACTATCATTATTTGCAGATGATAATATTATATATAGAAAACCCTAAAAATGTCACGAAAAAGCTACTAGAAACAATAAACAATTATGGTAAAGTGGTAGTTTGCAAAATTAACATGCAAAAATCTGTTGCACTTTCACACACAAATGATGAGCAAGAAGAAGAAGATATTAATAATTACATTTAAAAGACCCACAAAAATAAAATACACAGGAGAAAGCAGTGGTGATAGATGTCACGATATCGGTCATAAAGTTGTCTGTGGGGACTTGACACCTACGGCAAGGGAAATAAAGCAGAAACAGACCATTGGAATTACTCAAATTGAAAGGCTTTTACGCAGCCAAAGAAAATATTAGTAGATTAAAAAGGCATCCTGCTGACTTGGAGAAGATATTCTCACATCTTGCCACCACCAAAGAGTTAATATCCAAGGTTTACAAAGAACTCACCTAACTTAACAATAAAAAAACCCCAAGCAACCCCAATTAAAAATTGGGCAGCAGATCTGAACAGACAATATTCCAAAGAGGATATCCAGAAGGTTAACAAATACATGAAAAAATGTTCATCGTCACTTGTAATAAAGGAAAACAAGTCAAAACCACAAGGAGATATCATCTCACACCTGTAGAATGGTATACATCAAAAGACTTCAAACAAGGGCTGGAGAGGATGTGAAGAAAGAGGAACTCTAGTACATTGGTGGTGGGAATATAAATTGGTGTAGCCATTTGGAAAGTGGCTGGACTTACCTTAAGAAACTGAAAGTGGAAATACCATATGATCCAGAAGTTCCACTTTTGGATATTTATCTATCCAAAGAACACAAAATCAACCTGGAAAACTGTATGTTCTGCAATGTTTATTGCAGCATTATTTATAATAGTTAGGATAAGGAAGCAACTGAAGTGCCCACTAGTAGAAGACTGGATAAAGAAGATACAGTACATCCATACAATGGAACATTTCTCAGCTATAAGGAAAGAGAAAATGTATGGTTAACAGAATGGTTAGAGCTCAAGAAGATTATGTAAGGCAAAATAAGTCAGAACGATAAAGATGAATATTGAACAGCGTTACACGTATGAGTAATATGAGGAAACGAAGCAGATAAACTGGCAAAGCAGAATAATGATAAACTAGAGAACACTGATAATTGAGAACTAAACTAAACTTTCTCATGTTAAGAGAAAGAGGGGAGGAAGGAAAATTTAAAGGGGTAAGGTGGATGGTGTGGTTGGGACTAGGGTCATTGTGTCCAATAAAGCAGACACGGTCCCTGTCCCCACAGTGTCCAGTGAAGTGAGGGCAACAGATGTGAAGAAATAAATAATAACAAACAAAAATAAATAACAACAAACACCCTCACACACTTCAGGGAGGCTTTAGATGAGGCAGTTGGGTAAGTTAAACTCCCGAGCATACACTGCAACTGAGTGCCACAGAAGGAGCTAATTATAGAAAAGGTTGTGTCAGGGTAGGGTGGGCGGAGCCGTCCAAACAGAGGAAACAGTATGTGCAAATGCCCTGAGGCAGTGAAGATTCTGGCTTGTTGGAGAAATGGAAAGAAGCTTAGTGGAATCAAAGTGAGGTGAATAGGGAGAGTTCAGAGGGGCAGGACTAGGTCATGCAGGCCCGCATGTGATGGAATACCAGGGGATCTTTGGCAAGGGTGCATGGTGACCTGCTTATGTTTTCAAAAGATCCCTCTTGCTGCTGTGGAAAATGGATCTTAGAAGATAAGAAAAGTGAAGCAAACCCAGACAGAAGGCTCCTGCAATATCCAGGTGAGAGTCCATGGTGGCCGAGAGCTGGTGGTGGCAGAAAGATTCGAAAATGATCCTGTATGCCCCTATTAAAATCCCAATGGCATTCTTCACAGGAATAAAAACAAAATATTATGAAATTTGTTTGGAACTACCAAAGATCTGAAATAGTAAAAATAATCCTGAAGAAAAAAACGAGCAAATATGGAGATAACACTCTTCCCTATTTCAAACTATACTACAAACTGATGGTAATTATTATAGCATGGTCTCGCAATAAAAAAACAGACACACAGGTCAATGGAACACAATTGAGAACCAGAAATAGAAACTATACCTGTATGGACAAGTGATTCATGACAAGGAAGCTATGGCTATACAATTGAATAAGGAAAATCTCTTCAGTAGATGATGCTGGGAAAACTGGATTGTAAGGGCCTCCCTGGTGGCACAATAGGTTGAGCGTCGCACTGTGAAGCAGTCACTGCACAGCAGCGTGAGTTCAATCTCCGGCCAGGGAGGGGACCCACATGGCCCAGCAGACCTCTCCTGCTTCGCCCGCTGCTCCCCTCAGCAGTGTATTTCAGTCGATCTGTCTGTTCTGCTCCCCGCTCTGTCTTTGGTGAATCCTCTCACCCCCCAACCCCCTCCTGTGCCTCTGGCCTGTAACCCAGCTCTTTAAAAAACAGTCTGGATAGTAGAATGAAAAAGAATGAAACTAGACCACTATATAATACCAAATTATCCAAATTTATCCAAGATGGATTAAAGACTCGGACATAAGACCTGAAACCATACAATTCAAGGAAGAAAACATAAACAACAGCTCCTCGACATCACTCTTAGAGATATATTTGGGAACTTCACTTCAACAGCAAAGGGGAAAAAACCCTCAAAAATGAACAAATAAATGGAACTACATCAAATTAAATGCTTCTGCTTGGGTAAAGAAACTCACTAAAGTGAAAAAAAAATCCTACTGAATGGGAGGAACATATTTTCACATCATGTATCTGACAAGGGGTTAATACCCAATGTATATATATTTAAAAAAAAAACAAACCAAAAAAACCCCCAAACTCTTATAAAACTCAATAGCAATAAAGTAAACAGTCCAATTAGAAAATAGGCAGAAGACCTGAATATACATTTCTCTTCTAAAGGAGATGTACAGATGGCCAACAGGTACAAGAAAAGATGTTCTTCTTCTTCTTCTTAGGGAAATGTAAATGAAAACAACAGAGACATCACCTCACACCTGTACGGATGGCTATTCTCCAGATGGCAAGAAACAGCAGGTGTTGGTGAGGATGTGAGAGAAGGGAACCCTTATATTCTGTTGGGACTATGAAGGGATGTAGTCATTATAGGAAGCAGTATAGCGATTCCTCAAAAAGCTGAAAATAGAAATGCCACACAATCCTGTTATCCCACATCTGGGTATTTACCCAAAATTCTAAGAAACATATGCCCCCTTATGCTCATTGCAGTACTACTTAAATAGCCAAAAGCTAGAAGCAACTTAAAAGCCTATCAACAGATGACTGAATAAATAATGAGTTACATATGCACAATGGAATACTACTCAGTTATAAAAAAAGATGAAGTCCTGCTATTTGCAACACCATGCATGAAACTAGGGGGAATTATGCTCAGTGAAATAAATCAGAGAGAGAAATACAAGCCCCATGTGATTTCAATTATATGTGGTCTATAGTGAGAGCAAAACCAAAAATAAACTTTTAGGCTATAAGGCAAATTAGTGGTTACCAGATGGGGAAAGAAAGAGGTAGGCAAGTCAAGTAAGAGGGGGCAATTGTATAAGGAAGGATGAAATTGGATTTTTCCTGGTGAACTTACTGTAGTATATATACCTGTTGATTGTCAATGAGCACAGCTGAAAATTATATAATGTTATAATGCAACATTATTTTAGTAAAAAATAGCAAAACCAAAACCGCCTGCATCAGGCAGGACTACAATGGCAGGATGGGCAGGGCTTGGTGGCAAACAAGTGCCAAGGACCACGAGGTTAGACTTTGATGTGGAGAGTACATCAGGAGCCCCCAGTAGCAGGCTTTCTATTCTGGTTGCTGAGCAGAACCCCTGGGCAGGTGTAGGAAGGAGTCCAAACTCCTTGTGGACGCTGTCTTCCAGGATGCCTCGGTACCTGCCCTGGAGCTCCTGACTCCTTTCCTGCCTGGGCTGCCCGGGACCCACCCGCAGAACAGGCACAGGCCTTTTATCTTTAATCTCCTCTCCAGGAGGCTTGGCGGTGAGGGCAGCCCATATATTCAGTCCCTACATGGCCTTTCTTCCCTCCTCCATGGAAGAGGCTAGAAAATTTTACTGGCCAGAATTCCAAAGCACCTGTGGGGCTGTTTCCAGGAAGGGATGAGATTTGAGTGTGGGTGTGCCTGTGTGTGCACACTATGGCTTTGGGGCTGCCTGGAACAGGGCAGGCCACATGCTGGGAGTGTTTGCGGGAGCAGTGAGCTCGTGGAAGTTTGGGCACTGCTTTCAAGATTCCCTCCCAGATGAGAGATTCCTGCACTTCTCAGGACAGTTTTCAAACGCAGAATCACAAAATGCTGAGAATCTCTCGCCTGAGAATGCTGGGGCCGCAGTCAAGGCATCTGAGTCTGCCCACCAGCAACCTGGGATGCAATGGCAATGCAATGGCATGGGAGCCACCAGTCAGTCAAGTTCGGAATGTGTAGAAACTGTGTGTGTGTGTGTGTGCGCGTGCGTGTGTGTCTGGTGTGGGGAGGTTTGATGCAGACTGACTAGGACCTGGGCACTCCCACTAAGTTTCCCTGAGTGTTCCACAAATTCCTGAGAAGCCTGTCTCTAGCCAGTGCTAGGTGTGTCTTGCTTAGTTCACTCTGCATAGTGCACTCCACGCAGCCCAACTCTAAGGAAAGGACACTTTAGGTGCCAAGGGGTGGGGGAAGAGAGATGGGCCAATATGCTGAGAGCCACTGAAGCCAGCCAGGAGCATCGAGAAGAACCTGCAAAAACTCCACACCTGGGATCACAGCCCAGTGGTCTCAGGAGACACGCAGCAGCTTAATCTTACTACCTCTTCGAGACTGGCTGCTGGGGAAAGGACGCCCAGAGACATGGCATGACTTTCCAAGGTCACACAGGGACTGGAAGATGTGCAAGAGTAAGCCCAGGAGAGAGATTCAAGGACACGCAACAAAGGGGGGGTGGAGGGGTTGAGGGGTGGAGGGATGGGGGAATGGTCCTAGAATCTCTCTTTCCTCCAACCTCTTCTCCCTGTCCTCTTCCTTCTTTGTCACTCAAGAAAAAAATGTATTTGACTATCACCACCGGGCCAGCTGTGCCCTCAGAAATCCTGACCTGAGAGAGGCTCCTCCTGGGGGTAGGAGGCCTTCCGCCCTCAGAAGGCTTGTGGGTAAACTTGCGACTGAGCTATTTCTAAGGTAGGAAAAGAGAAACTAGATCATAGAGCCCTGGGGAAGAGCTGTAGTTGGCACAGAAAATAATTGATCCTGTCAGTAGGCAGGCAGGCTGGGGGCTCCTCCCTACAGCTGGACTTGGGGGGCTGCCCTAGGGGCACTTCTGTGGTCCCAGGGCAAAAGCGGGGCTGTCCTTGGAATTTAATTCCTGAATGCATGTGCTCAGATAGGTCCTACAGAGGGCCCGAGAGCCACACACAGCAACTGCAGGGTTCTGTCTGTCTGTCTGTCTCTTGGATTGAATGTCTGCCTTACTCATCGGAGCCCTGAGTCACCTCATTCCTAAATGCTGCCCTATTCCTGGAACAGACGGAGACATCAACGGGTGGGCCTGAGTCATTTCTGCCATTGGAACCCGTCTGCCCATCAGCCCAGGAAGCACGTAGGGCCTGGATAGACCAGCCTCATCTCACCTGGAAGCCTGGGGGTAGAGGAGGTTCAGGGGGGTTTTAGCCTGAGAAGGGGCTGGACCTGGGCTGAGGAAAAGAGAGATGTGCCAGGGCATTCCAGAGGGGTTACCCAGGAGGAAGCGTTGTGCTGGGCAGTGGCGGGAGGAGGTGTGGAGGGAGCAAGGAGAGGAGAGGCCGCTATGGTTGAGTGGGGTTGACTTTGTGCCCCTGGCATGGGACCAACAGCAGTGAGTTCCGAAGCTGCGAAGTTTGAATCCCAGCTCTACCATTTCCCATAGCTCTGCCTCTGGGCAAGTGACTTCCCCTCTTTGAGCCTCAGTTTCCTTCCAAATGGTGATAATAACAGTAGTATTGGCCTCCTCAGGCTGCATTGAGAATTAAGATAATGCATGGGTAGGGCTTGGCACAGCCTGAAAACCTAGTAAGTGTTATGGCTGTTACCACCACTGCCACCATCATGGGGGAAAAGGACATGGGTGCGGCACCCAGAGGGCAGGAAAGAGCTTGTGGATGGTGGGGGCTTCGGGACTGTTTCCCTCATTGGAGGTATATAGATAGGAGTAGAGGCAAGGAGCAGGTGAGGCGAGCTGGGGTGAGTGTGTGGCAAGAAGGGGAGGAGAGGACCGAGAAAGGAGGTCTGTCAAAGATGAACATTGAAGACTCAGGTAGATTGAAAAGCCAGGGGCTGTGGAGATTTTGCACCCACCTCCCCAGCCTCTATGATTCCAGAACTGCTTTAAAAAAAAAAAACTTACAGAGCATTATTGAGATAAAATCCACATGCCTTGCATTTCACCTATTTCAAGTGTACAAGTCAACGGTTTTTAGTATAGTCATAAAGTTGTGCAACCGTCAGTACAGTAATTCTAGAACATTTTCATCACCCAGAAAACCCCACCCCATACCCATCAGCAGGTATTCCCCCTTTCCCTCTGCCCCCACCCCCAGCCCCGGGCAATTACTAACCTTCTTTCTGTCTCTGCAGATTTACCTACTATGGACATTTCACATAAATGAAATCATGCAACACACACCTTTTGTAATTAGGACATCTTTCTCTTTCATAATGTTTTCAAAGTTCATGCACGTAACAGTATGTGTGGGCTCTGTGGCCAAATAACATTCCATGGCACGGATATACCACATTGTCCTTATCTCTTCATCAGATGATAGACATTTGGGTCGTTTCCGCTATTGTGAAGAACACTGCTTGAACATTTGTGTTTCACTTTTATGTGGACACATGTTTTCAGTTCTCTTGAGTATATACAAAGGAGTAGAATTGTTGGGTCATATGGGAATCCGTTGTTTAACTTTGTGAGGAGCTGCCAAACTGTTTTCCAAAGTGGTTACACCACATTACGCTCCGACGGGCATTGCGGGTGGTTCGCGTGTGTCCATGTCCTTGCCTGTCATTGTCTCTCTTTTTGATTACAGTTATCCTCATGTGTGTACGTGGTATCTCGTTGTGGTTTTGATTTGCATTTCCAGATGGCTAGGGACGTTGAGCATCTTTTCATGTGCTTATTAGCCATTTGTATATTTTTTTTGTGTGGAGAAATATCTATTCAAATACTTTGCCCATTTTAAAAATTGGATTATTTGTCTTTTTAAAAATTGAGATGTAAGTGTTCTTTATATGATCTGGATACCAGTTCCTTATAAGATATGTGATTTGGAAATACTTTTTTCTATTCTGTTTTTCCTCCACTTTCTTGATGGTGTTCTTTGAAGTATGAACATTTTAAATTTTGACAAAGTTCGATTTAAACCCATTGTTTAATCCAAGATCATGAAGTCTTGTACCAACGTTTTCTTTATAGAGTTGTTTAATTATTACATCAGATCGTTAAGTTGATTTTATATGCAGTGTGGGGTAAGGGCAAAAAAAAAAAAAAGCCCTTGTTTTGCATGTAAATAGCCAATCACTCCATCACCATTTAAAAAAGACTATTCTTTTCCCATTAATTGTCTGAGCACCCTTTTTGAAAATCTCTTGACCAGAAATGTGTAGGTTTATTTCTGCATTGTCAACTCTATTATTCTGTGTTTGCCCCAGTGCCAGCAAGAAACTACCTTATTTACCATACTTTTGAAATCAGAAATATGAATCCTCTAACTTTGTTTTAGTTATTCTGGGGCCCTTGAATATTCATAAGACAAGGCTATAGAAAGAAGTTAGAATTTTGATGGGAATTGTATTAAATCTGTAGACCTACTTGGGCAGTATTGTCATCTTAACAATATCATGTCTTCTGGTTCATGAACATGGGATGTTTTTCTACTCGTTTAGTTCTTCTTTTATTTCTTATAACAAAATTTGGTAGTTTTTTAGGGTATAAATTTTCTTAAATGTATTCATAAATAGTTCCCTTTTGTAAACGATCGTAAATGCAATTGTTTATGTAATTTCATTTTTGGAATAGACATTGCTGGCATACAGGGATCCAATTGATTTGTGTGTTGCTCTCCTACCCCTCAAACTCGTTGAACTCTTTTACTAAGTTGGAAGAGTTTTTCAGAGAATCTCCAAGGCCTTTCCATTTACACAATGATGTCATCTCATAATAGAGGTAGTTTAACTTCTTCCTTGCCAATCTGGATGCCTTTTATTTCATTCATTTACTGAAGAGCTCTGACTAGAACCTTCTGAAGAGAAAGCTTTCTCACAGAAAGGAGGTCCACCTGGGCATACAATCCCTCTGCCCCTAGTCCTGGGCTGCCCTGCCCAGACCCTGTCCAGCTGGGGAGATCCAGCTCTACAGCAGCCTCTTTTTTTTTATATATATATAAATTTTTTAAAATTTACATATATTTGACATCAATTGTAATCCCCATGTATTCCCCATCACCATAACACCAGTGCACCATCACCTCAATCCCCCATGCTCCCATCTGCCCTCCACCCTTTCCCTCTTTCCTCCCCACCAAGTGTCCCCAGTTTGTCCTTGTCTTTTCATTTTTGGTTTTTGTTTCTTTCTTGTTGTTATTATTATAATTATTGTTCTTATTCCTTTCCTTGATCTTTATTTGATTCCCTTATATTCCTCCTAGGGGAGGAACCATCTGGTATTTTTCTCTTGCCTTCTGACTTACTTCGCTGAGCATAATCCCTTCCAGTTCCTTCCATGTTCCTATGAATTCATCTAGTTTTTCATTTTTGATTACTGAGTAGTATTCCATCGTGTATATGTACCACAGCTTCCTGATCCACTCATCTGTTTTTGGGCATTTAGGTTGTTTCCAGGCCTTACCTATTGTAAGGAGTGCTGCTATAAACATAGGGGTGCAGGTATTCTTTNGAATCAGTGTATTTGTGTCTTTTGGGTATATTCCTAGGAGTGGGATTGCTGGATCCTATGGAAGTTCCATTCTTAGTAGATTGAGGAACCGCCATACTGTACAGCAGCCTCCTTTGAGCTCACCCCTTCCCTGCCCTTCCCCCTTCCCTTTGCCTTTCATCCCTGCCCTGTACTGGTGCCCTTCCAGTTCTCTTGACTCTGGTGCTGGCCTTGTCTCCCAGCTCCTGTTTCCTCCTAACCTCTGGTGTGCCCTTTTTGTTCAACCAAGTTTCTGAACCCTTCACACTCTTTGGGGCCCTTGAGGGCAGCTGCCTTCTCCTGACTCCCCCTTGTGCCCCTGGGCAGGGCTGCTGGCCATGAGGCCAGGTGGCCAAATTTAAAGGGAGTGAGCAGAATCCTGAGCCAAGGAAGGATGCAGGGGAGAAGCAAAGGTGTGCAGGTCAAGGCTGCCAGGTGGTCCAGCAAGAGGCGGGTCTGTGTGGCCTGGGAATCACCAGGGGTTCTTCTGGAAAGGGAGGAGATTGCTGAGATAGGCAGGGAGAGTGAGACTGTTGTTGATCCAACCTCAGGAGGCCTGGAGGGTTGCTGGGAGAGTGGAGATAGTCAAGAGGTCCAGGTTAGAATGAGGGCAATCATGCCTCTGTGAGGATAAATGTCATGTAGAGGTCTCGTGAATTCCAGTCCTAGGCTGGCCTGTGGTTTGAGGGAAACCAGGAGAGTGTGCAGGTGACCAAAGGGAGCCAGCAAGGGGTCACCAAGCACAACCTGGTGACCTGACTCTCACTTACTCTTTTTGTGAGTTAGCTGAAGAGACTGCCATGGCGTGGCTGCTGTAATAAATTCTTTCAAGTTACACCGTGGACTTGAGGGAGAAAAGCAGAGTTTGGGAAAGTTGATTTAAAGATGATTTCCCTGCGCTTTTCTAAAATAAAGTGTATTCCCTCAGTATTGACCTGGAAGGAAGGCCCCAGAGTCTGCTCCTCAGTGTACCAGCTGATATGCAAATATCCTGAAGGCCTTTATGGTCTCCTAGCTTGGGTCATCTCCCATTAAGGAAAAGTCAGGAAGCTTGCTCCCTGCAGGACATCTCAGAGCCTTTATTGCATTACCTTTCCTGGAGTTTTCAAGAGGGGCTAACACACTTTTCCCCACTCAGTACGATGAGGGATTGTTTTGCATGTGGAATCACCTGGACCCAGTGATCTCCACATCTCATCTTGGGAAATGCTTACCTTGTGGCAGGGCCCCAGAGAAGTCATAGGCAAGAATCAGGTGTGCTTTCAGGAGAAGAGCTAATGGCAGGGGCCAGAGCAAGGAGTCGAGGGTCTCCTAGTAGGTGTCAACCAACAGAGCGAGAGGCCAAAATCAGACTAAGGCGGGGGAGAGGCGGTGCTGGGGTGGGGAGAAGAAGGGGTAGAATGATGTCACTGTGTGAGCCTGCACAATGTGGGACACACACACACACACACACAGAGTTCTGTATGTTTCTTGTGGACACATATTCACATACATAAAAGAATAGAGAAGTCTGGGTGATTCCACCTCCACTGCCTATGTTTATACGTGGGAAGGAGGACAGAGGACCTCAGACAATTTCCAAGGGGATTTCAATCATATTTATGCTTAGATTTTTTTCATAAGAATAATGTATTCAAGAACTTCCTTGCAAGAAAATTAATTATGCAAAAATGGCTTTTTTTTTTTTCTTTTAAGAAAAAGGAACGATTTCCAGGGTCTGGCGCACAGAGCCACAGAAAGAAAAAGCAGAAACAGAAAGTCCCCACGCTTAGGTTTACAGCATTTTCCTGGGACCCGCTCTTGGCTAAGCCTGTGGCGCTTAGGAGGCGGCCAGAGTGGAATAACCCCCTGACCCGGAGGCTCCTCCAGCACCAGGAGGCCTGTGCAGAGACTTTTCCTTGAATGTAAGGAGGCATTTCTGGTTGCCAGAGGATACAGGAGGGGCTGGCATGCCTGGGTGGGGAGGGTGTGTAGGGTTGGGGTGAGGGGCAGCTAGCTAGTCATCGCTTTATGGAGGAAACCATGTCTGGGCCAGGTTCAGACAGGGGAGCAGGAGTTATCCAGGTGAAGGAAGGGCATTCCAGGTAGAGAGACCAGCAGAAGCAAAGGTTCAGAGGAGTCGATGAGAATAATAGTCGTAACAGTGACAATGGAGAGTGCAGTATAGTGTTTGCCAGGTGCGAGACGCTCCCCCCAGCTCACTCGGTGGATGTTACAGCAATATAATGTGATGTGGCTTACATTGTCCTAAGTTACACACGAGGGATCCTCAGTACAGACCGTGACCTGCTTGCCTAAGGTCACTTATCAGGCACCTACATCTCAGCGCTTTTCTGTCCTGCTTCTTGTAGGGGCGGGGCGTGTGTGAGAGAGGGTCGGGAGGAACAGGTAGAATAGTGACAAGAGCTCCCAGAGGGGTCTGGAGGAGGGGCCAGCCACCTGTGAAAATCCCCAGGGCCTGTAAAGGAATGACCCTTCTCTGTGCCTCAGTCTGGGTCTTGCGCCAGTCTGTCTTCAGTGGAGAACTATCAGCAGGGGAAGAAGCCAGAACTAGGGTCATGTGGAGGGGCATCAGCGGGGCTCGGGAGCAGAGAGCGTGGGCACCAGAGGGACGCCTGGGTGGCGGCAGGAAGCGCTGCCACCAGACCGTACTCGGGGCCGCTGGGCCTTGCCAGGCTGTGCAGCTGGAGGGAGTCCCGACGAGTGCGGGCAGAGGCCCGGGGAACAGGATGGGCACCCGTGTCACGGAGCGGGTGTGCCGCCTGTCGGCCTGCCCAGCTAGTGTCACTGCTCAGGACCTGAGGGGGAACAGAGAGCCCCAGGGTCCCCCTGTTGTTTCCTGGATCTGTGCCAACTGAGTAACGAGGTTGGTAATGGCACACGCCCCGGGGACAAAGAGACCTGCGCTGTCCTGGTCTCCAGACTTACTCCATCATCTGTGAAGTGGAAAGAAAAACCCCATCAAATCCCCTGCAGGACTGTCATACCGCAGGGCAGGGGCTGCGCTGCAGAAACACTTGGACAGGCGCATCTTGACCCAGACTAAGCATGGAGGCCTGGGCTTCTGGATGGCCAGACCCTGAGGCTTTCCTGAGAAGGGAAGAGAAGGAAAGGGCAAAGAAGGGCAGCGCAGGGGAGGGGAGCGGAGGGGAGGGCACTCCCTCTCCCCTGCAGGATTCACAAACACCTCCTCTGGGATCGGAACGCAGAGCTGGCCTCGGCACACCTGACGCAGCACACAGTCCCACTGACTCCCACGGCGGCCAGCGAAGGGGACACTCTTGTTCCAGGGGCCGAGAGCGGCAATGCGTGTCCCCGGTATCCGGCTGGGTGGAGTGGAGCCTGGACCCCAAGCCCCCATACAGGAGGTTCCCAGCCTCCCTGCAAGGGTTGGGGTCATCTTGGTGACCATCTCACTGCCCAGGATACTTCCTGGCTGTAGCCCCACCCGCACTGTGGGGTATTTCTGGGGCTGAGGCTGGATTTGGAGCAGAGACCCTAGTACCCCGGCACCCCCTTCCTGTAAGGCGGAGGCTCCTCCTTCTTGACCTGAAAACTGCCCCGGCGGCTGTGGCGTTCAGGGCGTGGCGTGGCGGCCCAGAATTTGGACCGTGGCCTGTGCAAGTGTCTGGGCCACAAACTGGGGGGGTGCGGGGGGTCTACTCCTAAAGGGAGCAGACTAGATTGCCCACACTGCCCCTTCCTGACTCCTGCAGCCCTCCCCTCCCCCCTCCGCACCCGCTTGGGGTGCCCTGGAGAGCTGGCTTGGTGGGACTGTCTGGAGCCTGAGGAGGCCAGCGCTGGCGCGTGCCCTGATGGCCCCTGGCAGATAGCCCCTTATCGCTGTTGTGTCTTGCTGCAGGGGGTGGGGGGTAGGAGCTTGATTTCCAACTGCTGGGGGCTGGTCAGGGCAGGTTGAGCTCCCCTTTGCCCCAGCACTTCACCATGGCTCCTCTTCCCTTCTCTCCAGCTGCCAGACCCCCCAGGGGCTGGGGAACTAGTTCAGGAGTCATTTGGAACTTGCAGGGCCCTGGGTGCCGCCAAGGAGCCCACGCCACGTGACACGGCGCTCCAGACACACCTCGCCGCCTGCGCCTTTGCTCCTGAAGGGCACGAGGGTTCCTCCTGGCAGCTTGGGGTGAATGGAGTGGTGGTCTGCAGTGAGAACGCTGCAGGCCCTCGCCTGCTCTCAGGGTCCCCCGACCCTGTCATTGTCACTCTTGTTGCTGTGCAGCTGTGGGCGTTCTCAGTGTTGGTCCTCACTCCAGCCCACCAGTGCATGGAACGTCCTAGATCTTCCTGCAGCTCCCAGGGACAGGCAGGGCAGCTGGATATGGTCAACAGACCAGGTACCCAGAGCCTCACCTCCCTTCTCGGTGCCCAGCCCCAGGTGAGTGGGGGGTGGCAGCTCAGTTGCTGCCCTGCTGTGTTGTCTCAGGCAGGAACTCCTCCTCCAGCCTGGCCCCTCTGGTTTTTTTTTTTTTTGCCTTAGAAATGAGTAGCTCGAATGGGATGCATTTTGGAGTCTTTTGTGTGAGCCCCTTAATCCTGGCAGTGACCTCCCTCCACAGGCCTACACCCAGCCACACTTCCCCTTGGCCCCAGAGAAAGGTGTGAGTTGCAGACTACCCCCAAGGGTGAGAGGAATGACAGAGTCCCTAAGTACAGGGACGTGTTTCAAGGTGGGCATTTAAATTTAGAGGCTTTGGCCATGGAGCTGGTGGTGCAGCGGCCTGGCCTGGGGCCAGGCTCCACTGGTTTTAGTACTGCAGTGGCACTGAGGCATGGGAGACGGACTAAACAGCTTTCCCCAGGGGCGAGGGTGCCCCTCCTCGCACTTGTGCCACTTAGGTGACAGTCCAGAAGGTCGGGTCTCGATCCAGGCCTCGGACGGACGCACTCAGTGGCCCCAGCCAGACTAAGCCTGGTGACCTTGGCATTCCTCCCTCCCCTGGTCTCTAATCTCCCCTTTCCTCTGCTCTATCATTGGGTGGGAGCTCCCTTCTTTCTCCCCACTCTCCCCACTCATTCGGGGCCCATGCCCTTGGCTTCTCCCAGTTTTGCTAACTTAAACATAAACTGACAAAAAGAAATGGTCTCATGGAGAGAGACTGGTCCCCAGGCCGACAAAGCTTTCTGCCCAGAACGAGGACAAAACGTGGGCTTTAGGCTCCACGTGGGTGGAGGCCGCCTCGACCCCTGGGGCCTCGCTGGGGGTGGTGCCTGCTGTCAGCTCAGACCTGTGCTTCTGTGGCTTCCTTTGTTCTGCATGGCCACACGAGCAGGGAGGAATTGTTAGTGTTTTCACTTTACAGATAAGGAAATTGAGGCACAGCTGGCTGAGAAACCTGCCCTGACCCAGAGTTAGTTAGAGCGAGGAACTTAAACCCAGGTCTGCTGGCTCCAGAGACCAAACTGTAAACCATGATGCTGACGCAGCAGCCTGCAGGTTGCCCCCACTTCCCTGAGCTGTGGGTTCTTCATCTGGAAATTGGGAACAAAGGGTGTCCCTCAAAGGGCTGCTCGAAAGATCTGATGATGTCCTATTTTTCATTTTAATTTTTTAATTGCGGTAACATTGCTTTACCCTACGTTATGTGATTTACAGGTGTGAGGTGTAGCCTCGCCTCTTCAGGAGTGTCACCACCCCACCCCCACCTACATGATGGCGTCCTGACTTTGAAGGGTCTGGCATCCTGGTGTGTGTGTTCCTGGCCCTTCCTGGCTGAATTTCCGACATCAGTAGGACCCACCAAAGTCTGACTCTATCGCTGTTTGAAGCAGAGGTTTGGGGGTGGGGGCAGCAGTTAATACAGACGGCACCAACCTACTCCTTGTTCCAGAATCAGGAGCCGGTAGCTCTTGTCCTACCTTTCGGTTCAGCAGTGAGCTACTGTGGGGAGTGGGCACGTCGCCCTGCGTATCTTCCCCTCTCCCACCTGATATGGTCCACGTCTGCCTTCCAGAACCTGTTCTCTGGCTCCCCTCAGGATCCAACAGCTCCTGTTTTTCAGGGCTCTATGTAGTGGGGGTACACATGAGATAAAGGGCTCTAGGTAGCAAAGGGCCATTATATAGCCATCTGTAGCCCCCATCCCTGCCCAGCCCCTGCCCCCAGGGGTAGAAGACCCCTTGCAAGCACCCTCTCTCCCAGCCTGCTACTCACAAGCCTTTGCTTCCTGGGGCCCCTTATCCCATGTGATGCCCCCAGTACATCTAACCCGGAAAAACAGGAGTTGTTGGACCTGAGGGGAACTAAAGGACAGGTTCTGACTCCCTTTTCCCAAACGCCACACCACACATCTCCATCTGCTGGGCTCCCGGGGAGGGCTCCTTTCTCCAAGGTCCACCCCTCCTCTCGGGTCCTGCTCCACGCCTCCTGCCTTCCATGCCGTCACGCCTCCTCCTGGCCCACCCATCCTAGGACACCTCCAGAAACCTCTAGCTCTACCCCTTCTCTTTGCCCAGCTGGATTTCTCCAATGGATCACCTCCTCTCAAATCTGACATTGGCCTCCCCCCACTCCCTGCAAGATCAGGGGTGCAGGGGGAGCTTTGTCCTCCTCTTGCTTCATCTTACTCTTTGGATTCTCCTTCCTCTTCTTTCCAACCTCCTTAGTCAGGGCGTGGTCCTTGGCCCTGCCCCCACTCTATGCACACCCCTCAGGAGCCCCTCCAGGCCTAGTGCTTTACATCCCAATGTCTCCCCAAATGCCAATCTGACTCCTTTCCCTGGGCATCTCCCAGCTATCCAAGCACAACAGGAACCAAACAGATTTCTCAGCTGTCCTTCAGCCCCCAGTCTTCTCAATCAGTATCACCTCTGCCCCTCAATCACTTGGCTTGACTCTTTGCCACCTTCCCGGGCCGGTATCTCCTCTCCCTCTAGACCTCCTAACTAGGCTCACTCTTTCCCAGGTCCTTCTCCAGCCATGTCTTCTCCAGGTGAACAGGAGGAACTCAGAAAACGGTGAATGAAACCACAGATTCTCCAGAAGTTCCAATCTAGACCTGGCACCAGAATCTAACCAGACCGCCATCACGAGGCCTGCATCTGCCCCCACCCCTGGCTGGTCATCTCCTCACTCAGTCAGGTTGCTGCCGCTGCCCACACACCCTTTCAGGCTCCAGAATATGCCTGGGACTTCCAGTCTTCCACCTTTGTGCCCACTGGTCCTTTTGCCTGGAAAGCTGTCCCCTTTGCTCTCTACGTGACATCCCACGCAAACTCTGCATCTCTCTCTATTCCTTCCTGCCAGCTGACTGCCCCGTTCTGTGTTTTCCTCTTAGGCCTTAGATCACTTTCACACGTGCATGGCCTATGTCCAGCCTCCCCCCATTTACCAGCAGAACAATGGAGGCCTCCTGGCCAGAGGCCTGAGACCTGAAGAGCCCAGGCCAGATGACAAGAGTCCGTTCTTTGATTCTCCTCAGGGTCCACTGACTGGGACATCCAAGTTTTTTGGGTGCAGCACCCCTGGTCAGGAAGACCTGTAGGGTACTGTTTTCTCTGTTGGCTGCTCCGGCCCATTCTTTGTCCTTGCTGTGACCACACGGAGAACACAGAACAGACCTGTGCGTGAGCCTCCTGTGTCTGAGCTGGGACTCGACCATTTACCCAAGTCCGCTTAGCCTTAGTTTCCTATTCTGTAAAATAGACTAATAAGTATTTCCATGCAGGAAACTGAGGGTTGAGCAAGTCAGTATTTGTAAAATGCGTGACTCATGTTAGACCAGCAACAAAGGCTCGTTTTCATTAAGACTGCAGAGGTCTTGGCAGAGAGGGTGCCCCGTCGCGGGTGGTGGTTGGGGACGGGGGGTGTCAGGCCAGCAAACACGCTTGCCGAGAGCACGGCCTGGGGTTCCGCTGGAGAAGCGGGAAGCACAACTGGGTCTCTGGGCAGCCAGGTCTCTGCAGGGGTCAGGTGGAAACCTCTCAGCCCCTTGTGGGTCTGAGTGATGTCTGCTGAGCTATGTGACCGCCCTGGCAGCCCGCTGCAGGTGGCGTGGATGGCCAGGACCCAGTTTTACAGGGACGACTGCTGGGGTCTGGCTGGGCCAGCGTGCGCCTGGCAGGTGGTTGGGCTGGGAGGGACAGGAGGACTCTATGTGGGCCAAGGCCAGGGATGTGAGCATGGTCTGGCATAGTAGGGAATAGTCAGGAAACTGGCCTGAGGGTTGTCAAGGCTCCATGTTGTAGGAAAGCAGGAGGAGAGGCTGCTGGGAGGTGACACTGGCCCTTGATACCCAGCCAAGCGGAGAGGGAGGGAAGGGCAGAAGAGAGCAGTGGCCCTTTAACACACATGGTCTCATACCAAGCTTCCAAGTAGGAGATGGTCTCACCACTACTTGTTTGAGAACGCTAAGGCTCAGAAAGGCTGGAGGGGCCTCCCTGGTGGCACAAGGAGTTAAATCTCAGCACTACCAAACTGTCACCAGCCACTGCAGCGTGAGTTTGATGCCCGGCCAGGGAGCAGACCCACATGGCATAGCAGACCTCTCCTGTCTCACCCGCTGCTCCCCTCAGCAGTGTACTTCAGTTAATCTACCTGATCTGCTCCCCCTTTGTCTCTGGTGAATCCTCTCACCCCCGCCCCTTGCACCTCTGACCTACAACCCAGCTCTTGTATGCATAAATATTAAAAAAAAAAAAAGTGACTTGCCCAAGGTCACATGGCTGCCTTCACTTATGAACTTGAGGAAAGTGACAAAGAACTATTGTGGGCAGGTTTCCAGGCTGGGGCCAAACCTGAGAAAGTAGACTGAGACTGGACAGAAGTGAGTGAAAGGCGGGCCACAGAAGGCAAGGGGTTCAGAGATCCTATGTAAGCTAAATGGGAGATGCAGAGGGAGAGGTTCAAATCTGGGAAAAGACTGGCTCCTGTACCCCTAAAGGGCAAGGGACCTGGGTTTTTTGACTTTCAGCACCTCCAGCTCCAACTGTGTGGCCTGGGGCTCTGATATTGTCCTTGCTACCCCCTTAGTCTCTTCCCTACCCTGCCCTGCACCCAGCCACCTAGAGCCTTGAACCTGGGACCAGCTGGGCCAGCCCCACAGCTTCTTCCCGAGCCCCTGGGCCCAAAGCTGCCTCAGGTCCAACACAGAGAGTCAGGCCAGGGCTCTGCTGGTTCCTGAGCCTCCGTCTCCCACGCTGGTTGGTGAGTACAGAGCTGCGGCCATGTGCACCCCAGGCCGCCGGTTTGACATGCAGGCAGGTCCATTTCCAAGGGGCACCAGAGCTTGCCTCAGGCAGCTTCCAAGTCCCCACTGAGCCAGGCCCCACCAAGCCTGCCCCAAGGTGACTTCTGTTCTGGGAAGGCTGGTGGTTTATTAAACTCTACCCAGGAGCTGGTTTGAAGGAGAGCTGGGAGGCTGGACTGTGACTCCCTGCCTAATGCAGACACAACGCTGGAGCCAAAAAGCATGTGGGCAGCAGGGGTGGGCAGAGGTGCAGATGGGGTGTGCATCAGGAGGGAGGCCAACAACTCCGAGCAAGGGCTCCAGGCGGGCAGGAGCCTCCCTCTTCCCACCGCCCTTCTCACCACAGGGCATGGGTCTGCAGGGCTAGGGCAATGTGCAGGTCGGGGCAGGTCCCCTCTAGTTTTAGTGCTGTCAGCCCATCAGTGAGCCAGCCTCCATGGGTGGTGTGCCCACTCCTGTGCCAGATGTCTCCTCGGAAGGCTGCTGGGGTACACATGGACCCTCGGACACCCGCGCTGGGAGAGGCGACGTGCCTGGGAAGCACTGTTGCTGGGTGTGTTCATATTGCCGCAGATACTTGCTGGAGGGAAAGTTCATTTGCTCATTCCAGAAACTTCTACTGAATATTCACTATATGCCGATGCTTGCTCAGCACTGGGGTTTCAGAGACAAAAAGGTGGAAGGAAGAAACCTTGTTTATTGTGCCCCAAGTGAAACATGTTTGTAGTGCCAGGTAGGGGCACAGAGCAAGTTCTCGATGATTCTGGCAGACGGGGAAAAGGAGGAGTCCTGGAGCCCTCGGTGGCTTTTTTAGGCTTTTATTATCAGAGGCGACCAGGTACACGGCAGGCAGGGGGCCTGGGGGCCAGGAGGCTGGCAGGCCTCCTAGCCCCCCACGCATCTCACTCTCTGGCTGCTTTGCTGTTTCTCTTGTTCTATTCTTCTGCTCCCTTGGCGTCCTTGTGACTTCGTCCTTATATGCCTCTGTCTAAACCCAGATGCACCGACTTGCGCGTGCCCACTTAGGCATGCGTGCAGGACCTCAGGTGTCCATCATCACACCAATGGCGGGAGGGCCGAAAAGCCATTTACCCTACTACGTTCTTCTGGTGCTCCACACACTAGCACCGTGTGCCAGGTAGTGTCCTCTGTGCTTTAGGTGGGATTCACCGAGTGACCTCAGCCTGGCTTCTCACCTCTCCACAGCTCCCTTACGCAGTTGCATCAGGGATCACAGCCATCTGCATGGAAAGACATTCAGGAGAAACTAGCAGATGAGGAAACAGGTTCAGAAAGGTTAAATTGCTCGCCCAGGGACACGGACTGGTAAGGAGACCAGCTTAAAAACCCTGGGAAACTTGAGCTCTCAGCGCCACCTCTTCGTCTGGTGGCCCTCGCCTGTCTGTTTGGCCAGGCTGGCTGGCTTGACTTTGGGGAGCCGTGCTCGGCGGAATCCACATCTTGCTTGGCCCATCTGAGGACACTGCAGTTTCTCTGGGAAAGCTATCCTAACCTGACCGTGGATCCATGTTACCTGGATCGCAGGTGCCTCCCCCAAGTCCTCCATGTGGAGAGAGCAGTTGTTCTACCACTGGTTGCTTATGGCTGGCAGCTGGGTTTAACTGTAATGTTTGTTTTGAATGTGATTGTATTTGTTAGAGGACAATGCTGAAGGAGAAAGGCAGGTGAGGCCTGAGTGAGTCAAATGGAGGGGCAGCCTGCCCAGTCCCCCCTGTTTGATGAACCTCCTTCTGCGGAGCTCTCTGTACTGGTGAGCCCCACGCCCCCAGCCACATGCAGACTCCACTGGAGCCCCAGGGAACAGGTTCCAGGAGCATCTGGTATGTGAGCAGACCCAAGAAGCAAGGACGACAATTGAGATCTTGGCTAATTTTTCTGTTGACTTGCTGGGCAAAGTTGGGGGTAAATCCTTTAACTTCCCTTCCTCGGTCTGAAAGCTAAAGTGTGTGTTAAGTGCTTGTCAAAGCCTCTCATGCAGGGTGATTAATGGCCCTATTTTTGCCGGGGTCTGCCCCAGGTTTAGCTCTGAAAAGTATGCATCCCAAGAACGTGCTCAGTCCTGGGCAAACAGTTGGTTGCCCTAGTCCCTGTGCATTATCTGTTGGGGCCTCAGGATCCCCAAAAGGCAGATCAGTCACGGGTCATTTTCCCATTTCACAGGCGTGGAAGGCAAGGTTGGAAGAACTTCCCTTTTGGATGGTGAGTCATCTGAGCACCGAGATAGAGCTAAGCCATGGCCGGGGAAGACCATGTCAGTCAACTCAGAACTTGCATCCACTGGGGCAGCTTGAGATGGAGCAGACCCCCAGGAGTGAGGGCCTGTAGGGTAAAGGTTGATCAGGTCTTTCCACCCTCCCACCACTGATGATGGACACCTGTGGTGCTGCGAGCATTCCAGGGTGGGCATGCGCAAGTGGACACACCTGTGTGGGACACGGGCTTAAATGGGCGGCGTCATGAGGACGCCAGAACTGCGAGTATCGACAGAACTGTGAGAACCGAGAGAACCAACAGGCCTGACAGCTGCAGCAGCAGCAGCGGTAGAGAGAAGCAGCTGAGAGAGTGAGATGCGCTGGGGGCTGGGAGGCCTACCAGCCTCCCGGCACCCCAGCACCCCTGCCTGCCATGTACCTGGCCACCGCTACTAAATAAAGTATGAAAAGCCACCGAGGGCTCCAAGACTCTCCTTCCTTGACCCATCTGCCCAGAACCATCCCGAACCTGCCTCCTGTGCCACTCCCATCCTGCCGCTATAGGGCCACTGCACTGAGTGCCATGGGCCTGGCAGGGTCAGAAGGTTCTGAGAGTGAGGACTGCCCCCCTGGCTCCTGGGCCCCTCTGAACAGCTGCTCAAGGGGAAGCAGGAGACTTGCATCCCTGCTTCTCAAAGAACCTCAAGTCTGAGTCCTGCCCTGGGCAGCTCTGAGGGACCACCGGGTTTCAGTAATTTATCATGACCCAGAGATGCAGAGAGAGCCCACGTTTTTGTCAGGAACTGTGCCAGGCTCTGGGAAATCCATGAGGAAAACGTGATGCAGCACCTACCTTCATGGGACTGGCACTCTGGCAGGCAAGTCAGAACCTATCAATGGAGACAGAGTGATTTCATTGCAGCTGTTGTCAGTGCAATGAAGGAGAAGGTTTCTGTATGAGGACCTCAAATCTAGCCTGGGGGCCCTTAGCTGTTGTCCCAAGGATGACGCGAGCCAGCCAGGGAACTGGTATGGGTTGTGATTAGGTTGCTCCTTTTTGGCTGTGTGTCCTCAAGCAAGTCTCTTGGCCTCTCTGAGCCTCAGGTGCTTCCTCTGTACAAGGGAAATGGAAGGCATCTACTCCCAGGTGATGGGAGCCCTCAGTGGGTACTGAGGGAAGCAGCTGGCAAAGATAGACACGTGGAAGAAAAACTACATTGAATTGGTCACCTGTGTGCCTGGCTGTGTGTGCCTGGGCAGGGAAAATGAAGAGAGCTGGCTAAGAAACTCTCCCTACAACTGTCCAAGGTTCTAGTCCAAGAGCAACCTCCACCCTAAAAGAGGCACCTGGCTCCACTCCAGCCATCAACCAGCACAATTATAGTCCAGAGAGATAAGGCTGCTAAATGCTCAACAATTAGAGCACAATTATTAGAGCACAACAGTTAGAGAACAATTATGACTTAATTGTGCCCTCCTGCTTCTGGGGCTGCAGAAATCAACCCCAAGCTGTCTCCCCTGAGACCCGCAACCAGTTTTTCACTCCTCCCAATAGGGCTCTTCATGAAGTTTTAAAATTTGAAGCTCTGCCCTGTGGTGCTGAGAGTAAGGACTCGTGACTGGCTGCCACAGGCTCCTCCGGGAACTTTTGCAGATGTAGGTCCTTGGATCCCACCCAGACCTGCTGAGAAGTGGGGGTCGTCTTCCAGGTGATGCTGACGCTCCATGCAAGCTGAGAACCACTGCTATGGTGCCCTGTCAGCTGGCATAGCAAGAGTAACAGTGGCTGTCACACGCAGGAGTTTCTGGGGGCTGTTTCCCTTCCTGGGCACCTACATGTGTTGTCTGACAGCAGTTTTCGAGGTAGAGCCCAGTGCAGTGCCAGAAAGGCACAGAGCAAGTTCTCAATGATTCCGAGCAGATGGGTCAAGGAGGAGTCCTGGAGCTTTTTAAGGTGGCTTTTAAAGGCTTTTATTACATCATTATATCAGAGGCATCCAGGTACATGGCAGGCAGGGGGGCCGGGGGCCAGGAGGCTGGCAGGCCTCCTAGCCCTGGCGCATCTTCACTCTCTGGGCTCTCTATCCTCTCGTGTCTCTGCCACTACTGCTGCTGCTTCTGCCGTTCTTCTCTTTCTTTGTCGCTCTGCTCTGCTCTATTCTCTTCTGCTGGCGTCCTCGTGACGCCGCCCTTATATGCCCAGGTGCGCCCACTTGCGCATGCCCACTTAGGCAGGCATGCAATACCACAGGTGTCCATCATTACACCAATGGCGGGAGGGCAGAAAGCCTGATAACCTTTTCCATTTACCCTACACCCAGGATCATTACCCCACCTCCCGGATGAGGAAACTGGAACATGGCCAGGTCGCACAGCTGGCAGTAGCAGAGCGGGGCATGCCCCAGGCATGGGGTTCCAGACTCACACGGGTCCCCGGCTGCCCTGAGGCTCAGCCGGCTGTGAGGACATCACGCGGTTTGTGAGCTGGCCGGGGTCCGGAGGTCTGGCTCTGCCCTTGTCCTCGCATCGCAAGCCCGGCCTCAGCTTACCTGTCCGTCGGAAGGGACAAGAGCGTGCACCACGTGGGATGGTGGTGAGGATTCTGTGGGTAGTGAAGGAAGTAGCTGGACGCCAGGAGAGGCATAGCATGTGCTGATGGCTCTCCTTGAGTTTGCAAAGAAAAGTAGTTGGGCTGTGCTTAGCTCACGTGTTAGCACCAAGGAAAGGAAGTGCTCTGGAGAGGGGTCCATTTCTCCGTAAGTTGGGTGAAATGAGTGTTTCTGACCTGGGGAGGTCATGAAGTGTGGGAGGGTGCTGTAGTGCCAGAAAGGTATGGAGCAGGTTCTCAAGGATTCCTGCAGACGGGTCAAGGAGGAGTCCTGGAGCCCTCGGTGGCTTTTTCAGGCTTTTATTGCATCATTATATCAGAGGCGACCAGGTTCACGGCAGGCAGGGGGCCCGGGGGGCCAGGAGGCATCTTCACTCTGGGCTCTTTAGTCTCTTGTGTCTCTGCTACTACTGCTGCTTCTCCTTCTCTGTATCTGTCTCTCTCTGCTGGTGCGCTCGTGCGCCGCCCTTATATGCCCCGTGTCTCAGCCCCGGTGCACCCATATGAGCATGCCCCAACCTACTTTAGGTGCAGGACCGCGAGTGTCCATCATGGGCACCAGTGGCGGGAGGGCGAAAAAGCCTGACAATTTTCTGTGACTCTACAGGTGCACAGGCCTTGAGGCCTGAACCCCACTCTGCTGGTCCCGCTGTGCAGCCCTGGGCATGTTTTTAGGCCCCCTGGGCTCACTGTCCTCATCTGTATAAGAGGGCTGAGCCCAGGACTCGCAGCACGGCTGGTGAGGCTGTGGCCAGGCCGAGCCGTGCTGCTGTGAACAAACAGGCACCAGGTCTGCTGGTCTCCAGGCCTTACCTGTGCAGATCCCGTATCCTAGCACTCTTCACTGCAACCACAGACAACTGGCCCAACTCCCTGCGCATGAAATGTGATCTCCCCACCCCAGTTTCTCCATCTGAGAAAAGAACGCAGTGTCTAGATCTTGAATGTGGATGAGCCTAGTGCAGTGCCACCCGAATCATGGGTTTGCCTGGTGGACCCCGAGGTCAGAGGCACATTCCCCTGGGACGCTCTAGGGCTGGATCTACAAAGGGCACTGGGCACTCAGCACCTCTCAGGGGAGCCTTGGGGCTTCTTCTCGTCTCTCGGGCCCTGGGGAAGGCCAGGCAACATGCTGGTTTCCTAAGGCTTGGGGTGCCTAGGGTCCTTCCCAAGCCTGATGGGAAGATGGCAAGATAGCCGGTTGAGTCTATTCGCCTCTGGAAGACACAACAGAGGGGCCCAAGAGGGCAGGACTGAGGTGAGGGGCAAGGGACTGCCCACTGACCTCATCACATCTATGGGCCGATAAGGCCCGGCTGGGGTTTGCAGTGAATTATCTCTTCCCCCTCCACGCTCCTTGTCAAGCAGCCCAGTCTCAGCAGGAGCATGGCCTTGGGCAGGAGCTGGTAGGAGGGAGTTTCCTGTGCTGGGATCAGGAATCCGCTTCTTTTTGTGATGCACAGAGAGGGGCAGGAATGTGGACTGTTGCACTGCTCTGGCTTCCAGTCCCTGCCTTTATCTGTCTCCCAGCTGTATACTTTGGGCTGACTATCACCTCTCGGAACTGGTCTTTTTCATGGGCTAACTGGGCTAGGCCTTGAGCAAGGCTGTACTGTGGGGCGGCCACATAGACAGGAGCCTGAGCATACTGTGGTTTGAGGCTGAACACCCGTGTGCCACACGGTTGGGGGGGGGGTGGTCTCACCAGCGGAGAACTTTCCCTCCCACTGGGCCATCTAGCTCTCCCCACCATCAGCCTCTCCGGGCACTTATTGGGGTAACCAAGCCTGCGCATGCTCTTACAGGCCTTCTTGGAGCCCCAGAGGGTGCTAAGATGTCCCGGTATCTGTCCATTCTGGGGGTCCCACCTACAGGGCCTTGGGCCTGATCAGTCTCTTGAGTAAGAATCTGAGCTGGCAGGTGTCTGTGCAGGGCCTGTCTGGGTCTCCATCAGGCACCAGGGAATCCTGTGGTGTTCCCTTTTCTCCCCTACTGTTCCCACAGGAAAGGCTGGGGCCAGGGGGGGTCTCAGGCTAGCTGAGGAGACCAATCAAAGTCTCATCCTTCCCAAGTGAAATTGTCTGCAGAGGCTCTGGTCACAGAGGGAGTGTGGCTTTGGACCCAAGGAGACCCATCTTCTCATTTGAAGACAAGGTTGACAGTGCCTGGGGCCAGGGAACCTGACCTTGGCCACCCTGGGGTTTGGGGCACTTGCAGAGTGAGTGCACCTCTTCTGCAGGAGGAGCCGCCCAACAACCCAGCTCTTGTAAGTGCTTTGAAATGCCCTGTTCCTACTTTCCCTCTGCCCTGCAGCAGGTACAGGCAAGGCAGAGGTTCTGGAAGAAGGCCTAACCCATGGTCTCCAAGGACAGGCCCCCAAATTGCTCTGACAAGGCCCATGGCAGAGGGTGGGGGTGGGGGCAACCTCCTTGATATTTGCAAAGTATTTCCAGCTCTGGTATGGGGCTTCCAGAACCACTGCTGCTAGAAAAATGTCACTGGGAACGCAGATGCTAGATCTGGGAGGAGCGGCTGGGCTGGGCTGGGGGCGGTGGGGGAGGAGGCTGGAGGCCTGGCAGAGGGAATGCAAATCAGCATCATGAATTATGCATCAGCCCAAGCTTCTCACACGTTTGGGGCTGAATGAAAGCATGTTTGCCTGGAGAAGGGGGAGGGGAAGACAGGACAAAGATGAGCAGTGCCTGGCCCCGGGCCTTTTTAAAGACTATCTTGCTAGGTTTCAGGAGGGGCCTTGGGAAGGTGCCAGAGCAGGAGTTGGAGGCATCTTCCTGATGTCAGTCTTTGTGCTGTGTGACGTCAGGTCAGTTTCTTACCCTTTCTGATCAATCTATTTCATTAAGGACATAATCTACATGAGAACTTCTGCCTTGCTTCAACGTGGTTGTGAGGAGTTACTCATTTGTGAGATTTAGAGTGATCTACCTGGGGAGAATTGTTATTTTTTTAAAAATTAAAAATGATTATTACTTACTGAATGTTCACTGGATGGGTGCAGAGCTGACCGCTTTGCATTTACTTTTCACATGACTCTCACAACCATCCTTGCCCCCGGAGGACTATTATCATCCCCATTTTGTGATGAGGGGAAAGGGACTCAGAGAGGTTAAGTCACTGGCCTAAGGTCACAGCACTGGGCAGAGTCAGCACTGGGTGAGGTCCCCTGGCTGCAGGGTCACTGCTGTGGGCCCTGGAAAGTGGCAGCTTTCCTGAGGCCCAGTAAATAGGCCTTGCTTCAAGGGAAAAGCAACCTCTGTTTTCCTGAGTAGTGAGAATCTGGGGGGCCTGGGGGGCCTCAGTGAGGCTGATACCTTTGTGGTTGTTCTGGGTTGTTCCCAGAATGCCTGCCAAGATGCCAGCTCTAGCAAAACCACTTGGTCAAGACTCCCTGAAATGTGTGACGATTTCAACTAAAAAGTTAGAACCAGTGTTTACTGAGTGACTACTCTACTCTGGCTCCTGTCCCAGGCTGCCTCATGGCCTCCACACCTTGGGGGGGTAGTTATCATTACACCATCTTATAGACGTGCTGCCCTAGTTCTAAGCCACACCAACAACACAGATGCAGCAGCGTAAGAGAGAACTTTCACTCTGTTATTTCAAGTCAAGGACATGGAAGTAGCAAATTTAAAATGGTCGGGGTGGAGGTGGGGCTGGGAAAAAGTATTTTCTCTTTCCCAGATTGCAATTGGAAGAATTTTGTAACTGAAATGGTAATGATCAAATTAGAAAAAAGGACTGGCTCACTTTAAGTGATGTTCTCTAGTCATAGGAAACGTTTGGCATTTATGGTTTGTTGCAAAATATTTCTGTGATCTGAGTGATCACTTACCTACTGCACCCACACCATAAATCAAAAAGTATTTCATCTATCTATCCTTCCATCCATCCATCCATCCATCCATCCATCCATCCACTCATTTTTGTGCCCCCTCTATCATCTGCATACTCCTTACCCACCCACCCATCCATCTACCCACCCATCCAGCCTAATTGAGTTGCCTACTATGTGTTAGGCACTGCTTCAAGGGAACAAAACCCAGCAATTCTTGACTTTTTGGAACTTATACTCTAGTGGGGAAGGCAGGCCATAAACAAGTAGCCAAGTAAATAAATGGCATGTCAAAGAATAAGTGCTAACAGAAAGAAAGCAGAGAGAGATCCAGTGTGGGAGGGGCTGCAATGTCCTTTACTAATAAATTATTCAGTTGACATAACATGTCCTCATTCGGAGAAATCTTTTAAATCGGACTGATTTGCAGTGGGTGGAGTTTATGCCTGTGGATTCCCTAGGGAGGCAGGATGCGACCTTGTTTTGTTTATACCTAGCCCCTCACCCCTACTACAGCACCTGGCCCAAATCCTTGGTCAGTAAATATTTCTTGAAAGTATGATGGGAAACATTAGCGGTTAGCAGTGCGGCAAGTGTGCACGTGTGTGTATTGCCTTCATCCTCTCCACTATGAATCTGCTCAGTACAATGCAGCACTTCTTTCTGGAACCCTCCTTTCATGGATTCAGAACCGCCTGAAGCAGCTCGCCTGCCCAGCCCAGCTTCCTTGTCCCTCGCTGCTGGTGTCCGAGTGCCCCTGATATTGGAGAGTCATGGTGTTCTGGGTCTACTTGTCTGCCCCATCAGGGCCCAGTCGGTGTGGCCCAACGCCATGGCTGACCCTGACATGAAGTCAGTGGCAGTTAAAGGCCTCTGGTCCTGAGAGTGAGAGCTGAGGGCAGGGATGCCGCCAGTTACCCGGAGTGCATCACAGTTGAACATGCCACCTTGGGGAGGGCCACGCTTTACTGCTCACCCCACTGGTTAGCCAGACATGCTGAGAGAGGACTTCATTCACTGTCTCTCGCCCATGGTCCTTCCTTCCTTAGACTAATTATTCAGTAAGCATCTCTTGCTCAACAGGCATTGCCATGGGCAATGGGGAATCTGAAAAACAGATGAAATTGAGCAGCAAGATGACTCCCTCATGCCCTCCCCAGAATGTGCCTGATTCAGTTTGGGGGAGCAGGTGTGCGGACAGGACCAGGAGAAGGTCAGTAAAATCTTTGTGGAAGAGTTGTTCTCTCCATTGTAAGATGCTGGGGAGGAAGGAGGCAGACCGGAGGGCAAGGGTGTTCCTAAAACCAGAAGGCCTGAGCAGAGACCGTGCCAGGCTCGCGCACCCTCTGGGATGGAGGCCACGGCAGGGGGTTGGGGCTGGTGCTGCCGGTCCAGTCACTACCGGTGGCAGTTATGGGAACCTGCTTTTCAGCTGTCACTAAATGACTACTCGCTAGTTTTGGGTTTAGCAGAGTCCATTCGTCTTTCGGACTCCATCTATCCATCTGTGCATTCCTCGGGGATGCCTGCCCTTCTACCTTCCCTCTCACTGTCCACAGGAACTTAGAACATCAGAGTTGGAGCAAAACACACCTCAGGTGCTGGGAGCGCATGCTACGAGGCGATTTCCTGGTGGCTTGAAAGCAAAACCTTTGGAAGTCCTTGCAAGTGCTATTCCGTCTTTGCAGAACTACGGCTATCCTCCCTGGGGTGGGGGCAGGGCTCAGCCCCCCCTTCTTCCAACCAGAGCAGCTCTCCTTTTCGAACCAGAGCGCCTGAGAAATTTTTGGCCCCTGCTGCCCGGTGGCCCGCCTGCTGCTGCCTTATCACCACAGTTTGGTGTTACTAGTTATCTTCTCCGTGGGAGGGCCCTTCCCGCCTTGCTAGCTTCCACTCCCTATGCTCGCCTCCTGCCCTCCTACTGCCCCCATGGTCACTGCCAAGGCCACTGATGACCTCCTAATTGCCAGATCTGACAGGCGCTTGGCGGCTTTTATCGCGGTTGCCCTCTCTGTGGCATTTGAAGGGCCTGACCTTGCCTGCCCGCCCCTTCCTTGTCTGGCTCCAGCTCCTGGTATCTGCACCTCCTTGACCGCTGTGCTCTGCACACTTGCACTTCTGCAGGCTCCTTCTCCTTAGACCCCAGCGGTGCTGCCTGGGCTCTGGCTGCCCGCGCTCTTGGGGGTGCATAATCCCCCCTCCCCGGCTTTATTTCCCCCTCTGCAAGTCCTAAAAGTCGGTTCTCTTAAGCACCCCGCCCCTCCGCACCCTGCAGCCAGCCAGGCGTGCTGAGTGGCCTGGGAGTCAGACCCCTGACTTGCTGCCCTGAGAGGCAGGTGCTCATATTTCCATTTCACAGGTGACTAAACTGAGGGTCTGAGAATTCAAGTTGCCCAAAGTCGTTTAGGAAGAACGGAGTTGAAAGGGGAGGCAGGCTCAGGTTGGTGACCTGAAAGGAAAGGGTGTACCCCTAATTAAATACAAACAGAAGATATAAAGTTCTAGTACCCTGATCTCTGGCCTGTTGCTAGGATTTCGTATCTTCACTTCACAGTGGAGAAGAGAGAGGCTAAGAATTAAATGGCTTGTCCAAGGTGACGTGACAACATTCAGAACAGAAGTTTCAGGAGTCTGGACTCTGGGGCCAGGAGCTCGTCTGGCTTCCCAGCTCTGTCCCTTACCAGCTGTGTGACCTTGCGTAGGTTACTTACCCTCTCTGTGCCTCAGTCACCTCGTGGGGATGAGGCCAACATTATTCTCAAATGGGGATCAAATTTATGTGTCCTTGTGGGTCACTGTGGGGATGTAATGAGTATAATCACTTAGAAGAACAGTGACATGTGATGACACTCAGAGCTGCTGTTATTTTGTGCCTCCAAAGCTCATTGGATCTTCCCTTAACACCGAAGGAGCACGCTTTTTAAATTTTCGGCTGCTTCCTCATGCGGTCCCCTGTGCCTGTACTTTCTTCCTTATAATTCTGGTAAATTCATACTCATCTCTTAAAACTTTATCCAAATATCTCCTCCAAGCAAACAAGCGCTCTCTTGATCTAGTCCCAAGCAGGCCACGTCATGGGATGCCTTTAGCTGCAAGAGATGGGAACGCAGCAGAGTGGGCTTAAGTGATGGAGTAATGTGGTCTCACAGAACTAGGGGTGTTGGGGAAGTATCGTCACATACTCTTCCCGCTTCTCTTGGATCTGCCTCTGTGGGCTGGCAGCTCCTCGGGGCAAGGAGTGAGACCCCTGCAATGCTCTGGGCTCACGTCTCTGCAGGACAGTATCTAGAGAGGTGAGGAAGGTAATTTTGGATTCTGGATGTGCTCTGGGAGAGAGAGGAACCACAGCCAGATGCCTTTAAGTCCGTGGGCCTGCGCCTGGACCGATCGCCAGGAAGGAGTGGGGTGGGATCAGTATTGGGGTGTCCATCAGGCCTACTTCTGGGAAAATGTGCAGCTTTGGGGTGGTGGAAGGTGGACACAGAGTCAGGGTGCTGGTGAGAGGGAGGATGGGGCAGTGCCTAGCAGACCAGAGATGAAGGGCGTCGGGCTCCCTTATTATAGCACTTCCCAGTTTGAGTGGCTTGCTGTCCTGTCCTGTGGGACTGGCTTGCCCAGGTGTGGTGGGAAGTCTGAGTCTTTTCTTCTCTGCACACAGGCACCCCTCACGCACTGGACGTCCACTTAGGGTTTGTGGACTGGATCAGCAATGTTCCAGCATGTGGTTGCTAACTATGCATTCATTCATTCACTCACTCATTCATTCATAACTGGGGTCCTTACTTCAATGAAATCCTCGGCAGGAGACAAATGTGGGGAACATACAAAGCTGATGGGGCAGCTTTGTGGCTCCCACTTGGCACAATCCACCATTTCCAGACCCGTCCGAGAGACCCCAACACACTGTTCATTCCACATGAGCAGAGCTCACACCCCAAAGTTCTTGGTGGCCCCTGCTGACTGAGAACCCTGATAGGAGCTGAGAACAAGTGGCCCAGAGGCGACCTCACGAGCCGGCAGGACGAGTGAGCTCCAGTGGGTGCCTGTCTACTACCCGTTAGATGAAAAGTAAAGGTTGCTTTTCCCTGGGCTGAGGAGAGAACACCACGCCGCAAGCTGCCTCTGACTGTCGGTTTGCCCAGATGCTGATGTCGAGGCTGCGGGGTCCAGTCACTCTACCCCTGCGGGGTCCAGTCCCTGTCTGGCTTGTTGGCTGCACCAAGGTCAGAGCAAAGCTCTCCGAGGTGGGAGGTCACGGCCAGCTCTGCTTGCCTGGGCCAGACCTGAGCAGCGTCCTCTGTGTGTTGTGTTTTATCACCTCCTGACATCAGCCCTTCCTGATGTTTATTGTTCTCCTTGGGACCCTTAGAGGGCCCCTCTGGAGTTTCGAGGCTTGTGAGCATCTAGGTGGGGATGCAGCTGAACCCAGTCCAAATCCGGGGGTGGGTCCTGAGAAGAGCAGGTACCCGGGAGGAGCAGTAGCGCCACCAGGAGGTCCCTGCAGGCGCAGTTCAGACGTGGCTCAGGCCTGGCTTAGAGCTGAGGCTCCTGGACACAGGCGAGACTTGCAGTGTGGGGATGTCAGCTGTGTAAAAGGGGTAGTCTGGGGAGAGGCCTTGGGTCTGCAGGCACTATTGTGGAGGTGATGACTGTTCATTCATTCCCATACTTTGAGTTCACGGATATTACTCACTTTAATAGATGCACACATGCATTTAATACACACGTTCACATGTGTCATGCATTTCCACATACAAAATAACTGAAAGGAGCTCTTTGCTGCTCTCTAGATATTCCTCGGGTCTTCAGTTAGTGGCTAACTCCCTAACTCCTTTAGCACAGCGTCTCCTCTTCTCCACGATGTCTCTCTCCTTTGATGATGCTGCCAGTTTCATACTGAATATTCAAACTCCATATAATCTTTTCTTTTCTCTTTTTAAAGATTTATTTATTTGTGCATATAGGAATTGGGGTACAGGACAGAGGTGCAGTGGTTGAGAGGATTCACCAGTGACAGAGCAGGGAATAGAACAGGCAGACTGACTGAAACACACTGCTGAGAAGAGCAGTTGACAAGGCAGGAGAGGTCTGCTGCGCCATGTGGGTCCCCTCCCTGGCCGGCAGCAGGGATCGAACTCATGCTGCAGTGGCTGTGATTTGCTTCATAGTGTGGTGCTTAACCCACTGTGCCACCAGGGAGGCCCCTATATAATTTTTCTTACAGAAACCCGATTTTATTCCAGGGGGCAGAATTCTGAACTCAAGGACGACATCTCTTGTGTCTCTTTATAGGGCACAATGTTGACCATGACCCCCAAAAGTGACATGAGCAAAAGTTGTTGTGTGGGCCTGACTCGGCTAGAAGGGTTACTCTTCAGCGTATTGCTTCTCTTCTCCTCCCAATGCTCCATGCTTTTTGCCTGGAATGAAGACTTAGTGACTGGAGTTCCAACAGCCATTTTGGAACATAAGCCAACCTAAAGGGTGGAAGCTGCATTGAGGTGGAAGGACAGAATGATGAAAGAAGTCTGCGTTCTTGAGGATTTGGCCGAGAGGATGTGGCAGAAGTGACAGCAAAACAGTTCTGAGCCTCGGTCTCAAGAGGTCCCGCATGCGTCTGCTTGCTCTCTTGGAGCCCTGCCCGGTTGGTCTACTAGAGGATAAGAGACACGTGGCTTACTCCCTATCATTGTCCCAGCTGACTGCCAGCCAACCCTGGATTTATGAGAGATGCCACTCTAGGCTAGCCAACCCCTGGCTGACCCATCACTGATGCTTGAACAACCCAGCCAAGATCAGCCTACAGCCTGTTGAGACCAGAACATGCCAGCTAAGCCCAACCTAAATTGCTACCTTGCTTAATCCTGAGCTAAGTGAGTGGTTTAAGCTTCTATGTTTGGGGTGGTGTGTTACACATCATTAGTTAAATAATGCACTCATAGTCACCAAACTTAGCCATCCAGTGGAAAATTAAAAAGGCACTCATATTTGCCGCTTACTGTTACCATCAAGCCTCCAGGTTATATCTCTACACCGTCTCTCTGCTTTTTTCACTCTTCTTTTTTTCTTTCTGCCTTCCACCTACTCATAGAATCCAAGAATTTTAGTGTTGAGATGGGACTTTAATTTAATTTGATTTTTTTTGTTTGTTTTCGCACAAAAGAAGTTGCTTGTGCACATGGTCTCACCACTCCATGTGTCCTCTGTATCTAGGGGCACACTGCAGGGTCAAGCACACTGGCAGCTAAGAACTAGAAGGTATATCACCTGATTGATTTCAGGAAAAATCAAAGACCTGTAAAAGCCTGAACACAGAAGTCAGGTACGGGCAATAGGGAAGGGTGGAGACTGGGGCAAACTATATAAGCCTCGATAGTGGATAACTGCTTCTCACCTGCAACAGACCAATGCCTTATAACATAGTTAGATTTACAATAGCCTCTTGATTTTTAAAAGGTGGTTACTAAATTGATTTTTAGAAAGTTATCTGTGGAGCATATTGTATGGGTCAAAGAAAATAGACCTGAGCACCAAATTCTGCCTTCAGATCCCCAGAGTGTGGCCTCTGATCTTGGGCCCTTCCTCTCCTGCCCCTACCAATATGAGTTCCAGCCCCAGTTGCTCAGTGGTCCCGGCTGTTGTATTAGCCTTCCCCAGATGTCAGGTCCTGGAGTGAAAGGAGGCCAGCCTAAGGGACCCAACCATGGACCTTGCGCTGCTCTGACTCATGCCTTGGTTAGAAAATTCTTTGCGATGAGTGCCACTAATCATCTGTGGCCTCCATGCTCTCCAGGATGGCCCCCACCCCGATGTGTAACTTGGACTCTAGAGCATCTTACCTCTTCCTTCCAGTTTCTGTACAACCCCCCGCCCAACCTCTACCCCCAGCACCCAAACTTGGAATTAGACAGACCCAGATTCTGTGACAATCTGGAATGTAGCTTAGTCTTGTGTGAAGCGAGTGACATGAGCTGCTCACAGCACGGTGAGCTGACAGTCATGTGCCAGGGCAGGACTGGGCTCAAGGCAGAGCTCCTGAGAGTTTGCTGAATGGACAGCAGCTGTCTGCGGGAGGTTAAGGAGTAGAGAGTGAGGTGCACTCTTGGGCATTCATCTCAGTCCATAGATATCTTCCTAGCTAGTGCACTGGAACCCCCCCCACCTCCAGTCCCCGTCAACCCCAGCCTTCTCCACAAAATCATCTGTGCCACAGGCATGTGTGTGTGTGTGTGTGTGTGTGTACTGCTCCTGTGTGTGTGCACATGTGCTTGTGCACATCTGGTGACTGCCCAGCTTTGGCCACCTCTGGTCTCATTGCTTTCAACAGCTGAGGGCTGCTGCAGCCAAATGCAAATCTAGGAACTGCCTTCAGCTTTGCCTCCATAGTCCCCAGTAGGAGTTCCTCTCCTTTTTACCTCTGGGACTTAGCCTGGGCCTCCTGTTTTCTAACCTAGACCTGTCTCTCCAAAGGGCCTGGTTCCTGGATTCTCCCCAGGGGAGGACCCAGGATGCCTGGATTTGAATGCCGGCTCTGTTACTTTGCATTTGGGATTTGAGCTCCTTCTTTTCTTCCTTCCTCCCTCCCCACCTTCCTCCCTCCTCCCCTAACCTCCTTCCTTCCTGCATCCTTTCTTCCAAATCTGGGTTTTCTCATCTTTAAATGAGTGTGGTGAACTGGGACTTAATGCCTATCTTACAGGGTTGTTGGGAGGATGCACTGGAAGGTATATAACTCGCTTAGCATGGTGCCCAACTCACCATAGGGCTACAGCCAGGTCCCCTGCCACCCAGGATCTCAGCCAGATCTTGGGAAGGCCCATGTTAGCCAGGCAGAGGGTCGAGGGATGTTTCTGAGGAGTAGGCTGCTCCTGGGAATTTTCAAATTATTCCTCAGAGGCTGCTGCCTGCACATAAAGCTGTAGGGTGGGGCGCTCTGAGCAAAATCCAGCGCCTCAGACCCCTACCCACTCACACGCACAGGGCACTGGGGAACACTGCTGCAGTGCGGGTCCGCCCGTGCACACTTGGTGTGAGTGTGGGGGTACATGTGTGCTCAGGAGGTGGTTGAACTGTTAAGTAACTTGCACAAGTCATTTTGCTGGGGCCTAGGCCAACACTCAAACCCAGTTCCAAGGGTCTCCCTGGAGGCAGGGGAAACCCCCTCTCCTGGGCTTCCCCCTAACATCTTCTGGGGAGGCCATCCTGGGAGCTGAGTATTCAACCAGGGTCATCCTGTCCAGCTGCCACAGGATGAGGGGCGGTTTGGGGGCGGGGGGGGATGGTTGTCACGGGGGCCGGGACTTCTAAGTGCTGCTCTGCTCAGCGCTGACCTTAGATGGGTCCCCGCTTTCTTCCTCGCCTATCAAGTGGGGACACAGTCTAGACTGCTGAATTCACAGTGCTGCTGTGGAGGACAGACGGGACCAATACAGGATGTTCCTGTATCGATGGAAATGAAGATGGAAGGAATTCTTGTCTCTTGGCCCTGGGCTTGGCTGGGCCAGGAGGCTACAGGTGAGGCAGGGAAGGACCTCCTTTTCAGGTTCTGAGGATGGCCTGAGGGACTTGCCTCCCCGGGCAGGCCCCAGGCAGGAAGCTGCTTGGTGCTCAGCATCTGCCTGAGGGAGTGCAGGCAACTTCAAGGACACTCAGCCCAAGAGGTGGCGCGAAGACAGAATCTGTTTGCCCAAGTCCAGAGCGGGTATCTGAGTCTTGGGAAGTTAGGTGGTAGCTTCCTGACCCCAGAAGTGTTATGAGGAAGGGGGTGTGGCATGGGGGATGAGGTTCTTCTAAACCCTGCCTGAGCTGAGGGTGGGGGGAAGGGGTCCTCATAGGCACAAAACCTGGGTTGCACCTACATTGATTTAATCTTCATACTTGCCTTGGCCCAAAAAGTTTCTGAGTGAGCTTATCTGAAAAAAGTCACCAATACCAGGGAACTCAACAGTCCTCACCGAGGGCTGCTCTGTGGACCCCAGCCTGTGAGAGACGCAGTCTTCACTAACTCACCTGGAGTCACTGTCCAAGTGTTTATTCCACAGAGCAGCTCCCAGCACCTCTCCCTCAAGATAGTCATACTCTCTGGAGCCCTGGGTGGGCTCCTCCCCTGTGTGCACTCCGCTTTCAATGTCAGCTGTCTGCAGGGAGCTCCTGTGGGCAGGACTGAGGTTTGCCATCTGCATGGCCTTACTACCCAGCCAGGGCTGACCTAGGCTTGCACTTGGTGAAAGGCAGGGAGTTAGCATGAAGTGGGCAGCAGCAAGGAGGCCAAGCACAAAGCTACAGACCTCCCTGCTACTGACAATGGAGGCCAGAGAGCTGTATATAACTAATTCTAGCTCAGGTGTAAAGGACTGAATGTTTCCTACATCTCAGTGGGGGTGGAGCACTCAGACCAACCTCTGGACACTGCTGTCTGGCCGGGAGGGTAAGGCATGCTGATCTCAGGGGGTGGGATGTTTCTAGAGCCCATCAGGGCATGAGGAGCCTTCATCCCTTCTCTTTCCAATAGGAGGTGCAGGTGAGGTTTGAGGAACTCCAGAGGTAAGATAAGGCCTTGCTCTGTGCCTTTCTGCCTAAGAGACCTTGGGCAAACCAGTTCACTTCTCAGAGCCTCACTTTCCCATCTGTAAAATGGGGATCATAGCATTGCCTTCCCCTGAGATGGCTGTAAAGACTAAATGAGAAAACACAGGAAAAGCAGCCAGAAGGGTTCCCAGCAGATAGTAAGTAAATATTAGCTAGTTCCATCGTTCATTTATCCAGTCATTTGCACGCGCTAAGCTGTATATATATTTATCAAGCACTGAGTATTGGTAGGCCCTGGGATGTAACTGAAAGCAAGGTCCTCAGCCCTTAGGGGCTTTCCATTTCTAGCACAAGACACCTACTGCAGCAGCTGCTCTGAGGGTGATGTGAGTTCTGGGCATGAACCTTATTTTGAAGTTTGCCAAGTGTTAATGATGAGAATCACAAAACCCAGGGACCGCATGGGAAGCTGGCATGCTTCTCCCCAAATGCCTCACAGCAGCTGGCTAGGAGACAGATTCCACGTGGGAGGAGGAGGCAAGAGTGCCTTCTGCTGGGGTCACAGGTCCCTGAATGCAGAGCAAATCAATATGGCTGGGATGGGAGTGTGCACTGGCAGGGCTGCGTTAGCTGTGTGGACAGAGATGTGGCCATTTGCTAGAAGAAAAGTTGGGGAGTCATTGTGCAGAATGCAGACTGGACCAGGAGCCCCCAAAACCTAGACCATTCATGGGTTCTGTGATCACCTTTGCTCCTCACTCCCTGCATGCTCTTCCCTGGGGTATCTTGTTTCCTTTTCCCTGCACGCTCTTGGCCCTGCCTCTTCATCAGGGGCCTCGGGCAGCACCCAGGGGCCTCCACCTCCAGCCCCAGTGCATGAACCTGATTTTGAAGTGTGCCAAGTCCAGCCCAGTCCTCAGGTCTTCTTGGTGTAGCCTTTCATCATGGCTCCAGGCCGTGCCATCTAAGGGCCACTGCCATGCCCACTGACAGCCCTGGAGCCGTCTCCAATCAACCATGACCCCCTAACAACTCTGGCTCTCTCTCAGCCCAGCTTGCAGGGTACAGGGTGGAGGCAAACCCAGGAGAGGGCTGACATGGTTGGCTCTCATCCACCCCTCTCCACCCCTCCCCTGCTGCATCAGGTGACTAGAACCATCCCTTCTCCCTCTCTCAGTGGGGGTGGGGCACTGGGCCCCATAGAGACACATGAAAAAGACCCAGGCCCTGCCTTGGAGAACTTAGAGTCTCCCAAGAGAGGCCAAGCGGCTTCTGAACAGTGACAGGCGGTCTGAGTAGGACTGCATTCTGTCACCTGGGGGGCCCGGACTCTGACCTCACTAGCCACACAGGTGGGTACACAGCCACACCCCCAACCCCCCTGAGTCTCTGCTCTTAGCTGAGGAATGAGGCTCTGAGGAGCACTGTTTGGCCTGGTGTTTTTAAAAAAGAAGCAGTAGGTGCCTTAGTGAGTGCTCGCTATGGGAGCTTCTGAGCTCCCCACAGAGCGGCCATTCATGCTGCCCTCAGGCGAGGTCATGTCTCCCCAGAGGTCTGGTCACCCCACAGCACAGCCTGGATCAATGTTTCCTCAGGGTGAAAACTGGACCAGGCTCTAGAATGTGCTACTGCCCCTCAGAAAGTCGGTGCCCCTCAGAGCTTCCAGCTCCCTTTGTAAGAAGAGCGAGCATGTGATTAACTTCCTGACAGAACTCATGAGAGGAACTTACGAGAAGGCCAAGGTGTGACGGTACTCTCATGGCTTATCCCTTTTGGGGTCACTGCTATGATTATTGTGAACATCGCTGTTATTACCTGGCAACTAAGCTTTTCTATAATAAACTTCTCTAAATGACAGTGAGAATAACATGAACTTATTCAAAAATATTTGTTAACACCTCCCACGTGCCTGGCACCGTAGCGGGGCAGGGAGAGCAGAAACCCAAGGTGAGGGGCAAGCACTACTTCTCCAGGCCTGCTGTGTGGCCAGACAGCAGTGTCCAGAGGTTGGTCTGGGAGCTACTTGGTAGGCTGACCACTCCAGAAAAATCCAGGATGGCCAGAGGACAAAATCCTTACTCCCCCTAATCCTTCCAGTAGGAGGTGAAGGGGTGTCACTCCCTGAGGGCAGCCAGGGACTGGGCTAAGGGGCAGGGCATTCGGCCAGGGCTCAGAGGTGCTGAGGTGAGCCATGAACCTCTCGCTCTCTCCCAGCATCACTGCTGCCTGCCGGGAGTGCCGCCCACCTGCCCTCCCAGCCCAGCTGGAGTGCAGGGAACTCAGAGGGGTCAAACCGATTCACTCCTTTAAATACCCTGAAAGTCAGAGGGGATCACATCTGGGGTCTGCTGTTGGGGAAGGGGGTGAGTGGAGTGGAGGAGACAGTGGAGGAGACCACTGTCATTACCTGGCAACTGAAGCTTTCCTATAAGCTTCTCTAAATGACAGTGAGAATAACATGAACTTATTCAAAACACCTCCCACGTGCCTGGCACCGTAGCGGGGCAGGGAGAGCAGAAACCCAAGGTGAGGGGCAAGCCCTCTTTGTCCAGGTCTGTGTGGCCAGACAGCAGTGCCCAGAGGTTGGGGGGTATGTCAACGGGTCTGGGAGGTACTTAGTAGGCTGACTTGGTACTTGTTATCAAGGTACTTGGTAGTACTTGGTAGGTGTCCACTCTCAGTAGGTCATAAAGGGAGCTGTGTTTCTTCCTTCACAAATAGATTTCCTTTCTGTCTTCCCGAATACAGACTCAGCAGTCACTGAGTCGCTCAGCCATTCCTCCTATTTCTGTTGACTGGGCACGGTGGCAGGTACGCGGATTTAGCAGTTAACGAAGCTGAGAGTGCCCCTGCCCTCAAGGAGGAATTGGGTGTGTGGCGGGCAGCGGTGAGAAGGGTGCAAGCCAGAAAAGCACATGGACGTGGAATAGGCGGGTGCGGATGCCTGAGAGAAGAAAATGAGAGCACTAGGGCCTGAGGGTTCACAATTAGCACCCCTGAGTCCTTCTGACTTACTCCCTGGGCCTCAAAATTCCCAGGTGTGGGAATTCCACTTGTGCCAAGGAAGTAGCCTCATTCCTCCTGCTGCCCTGTTCCCCAGGCCTGGCATTCACTTCTCCATCCAGTCTTCCTAAGACACTCTGCTAAAGCCCCTCGGGGGCTGAAGCGTCCACAGTGTGCTGCTCCCCCTTGGCCTGGGCCTATCCCCTTGGGCCTCCCTTTGAGCCCTATACTGCTGACCCCTGCACTCACCTTTACCCCAACTCAGAAAACCCCCATAAGACCCCGGGTTATTTTGTACAAGTTTCTCTTCACCTTTCCTTTACTTCTACCCTGCAGAAACTGACTTAGCTTCTCTGGGCCTCAGTTTCCTCATCTGTAAAATGGGCATAACAGACACTTGTAAAGATTGAATAGGTGCTGTGTGTAGAACAGCAGCACAGTTCTCAGTTCACAGAAGTAACCTGGTAGATGTCAGTCTCTGCTTGCTCATCTCAGCGATAGGGAATCCCAGTGGGCTAAAGAGGGCAGGGCGTCTTTGAACTGTGTGTCGGGGTGGGGGGGGGGAGTTTCAGGCCAGAGCGTCTCAAAGGCTGGGGTGAAAGTTCAGGGAGGCAGTGGACAGAAACTGAGGCATATGGCAATGGCAGGAGGGAGCCACAAGCCACAGAAGTGGCGCTCCTGACTGGGAGATGAGGCTAAGTACAGAATCATAGACAACACTACTGAACTTCCCCCTGTGGCACTGACACTGGCTGCTGATGGGCAGCGAGGCTTGGTAGCAGGTGTGGTGAGAAGGAGAACGGTTTGGAGGGTCAGTGGTGGCCATTCCAGTGGGGGCAGGCAGGCGCTGGGGAACTTGGGTCAGGCCTTGAGAGATAAGTCAGGGCTTTGCAGAAGTTAAGATCAGGTTTTGGCTGTTGTGCCCTGGGCTGGGGACTGACTCATCGGATGGTGTTGTGTCCAAAGACCACAGAGGTCTCGTGTCTGCTGTTCGTGGCCAGGGGTGTTCAGGTTGGGCAGAGCCCGGGATCCCAGCCCTGGAAGCACTGGCCCCATAGGACCTAGCTCTGGCCACGCAGAACTGGTAACTGGGCACGGGAAGGATTCAAGGAACACAAGCTTGATTAGGGACTCAGGGTCCATGAAAGAGGCAGGTGTGTACCTTGGTTACTTTGGCAACTGAGAACTTGGGCCACCCCAAAGAGTGGAAGGACCCTGGGGCCTTTCTGGAGAAGGTGATGGTTGAGTCAATTGGATCATTTTCTGGAACTTCCTATACCATTACTTGTGTTAATTTTTCTTTTTTTTTAAGATTTATTTATTTATGCATACAAGAACTGGGATACAGGTCAGAGTTGTGGGAGGTGAGAGGATTCACCAGAGACAGAGTGGGGAGCAGAACAGAACAGACAGATTGACGAAAATATACTGCTGAGGGGAGCAGTGGGCGAGGCAGGAGAAGTCTGCTGCACCATGTGGGTCCCCTCTCTGGCAGGGGATTGAACTTGGCTTCTGTACCATGGATGCTTTACAGTGTGGAGCTTAACCCCCTGGACCACCTAGGAGGCCCCTTTTACATTTTTCTTTAGATTAATTCACTAAAAACAAAAAAAAATACCAATTTATTTTAAAACTAAACCATACCACAGTCATAAGCAGAAAATGCTATTACCTGCCATTTACAGAAGGCAATATAAACATAAGAGATTATTAAATTCTATTTAGAAGCTATTGCCTTTGGGACAGCTCTGAACTTGAAGCCTGTCTGCCCTCTTTGTTAAAAAGAGAGACTAATGAGTGTTAGAAAGATGTTAAGCCTTGCTAGCACCAAAACCCTTGTTATAATTAGCAGTTGTTGAAGAAGAATTTATTTAAAAGTGAATAACTTTCTCCTGGTGGACTTGGTGTTATTTAGCAGGGTACCAGCCTCACACTGTGGGCAAAAATGTCTTATGGGGTGCGTTGAAATTTGCTGGCCTGTGTGTGAAGGAGTATGTGTGTCAATGGTACTGCTATGTGAGTGTGTGTGACGGTGTGTGTATGTGTGAGTGTGTGTGAGCGTGTTGATGAGTGTGAGTGAGTGGGGTGTGCAGGGTTTATTGGAAATTGCTGGAATTTCAAGTATTTGAAAGGAGGTTTTCTTCTGTTTCAAGGTAGAAGGAATAATGAAATGGGAAAACTAACTTGGAACGGTGATATTTTATCTGCACGACAGTCTCCCGGGGGCAGAATGGTGGAGATGGGAGGTATGGGGAGGCAGAGACCTGCCCAGGCCTGGTCCGTCCCACGCACATCCCATGCCAGAATCAGGAGATGCTCACGGAGCCAGGGTATCTGGCTAGAACGCGGGCCTAGAAGCTGGCCTTCTGCGGAGGGATTTGGGCGATTGCAAACTTCTACAGGGCGTGAACCTGTTCTTCTGGGAGTCCCTCCCTGTCTGGTAAACGAGAGGCGTTGAAAGTGTCTACCCCTGGAGCTTGTGAGGGTTAGATAAAATTAAGCATGAGGTGACTTAGCCCAGAGCCTGACGAGTTGGAAAACACAGATGAAGAGCAGAGCCCAGAGAGGTTAAGAAACTTGGCCGGGGTCACAACACCCCCAAGCGAGAGCTGAATTTCAGCGTCAGCTCTTGTCCCCTTCTTTGGCCAGCCAGAGACGATGCTGGGGTGGGGGGCAGGGGCTTATTCTCAAGATCCCCTCTTGTGGTTTGTGTCCTACACTTCCTTGGGCCCCCTGACTCCTGCAGCCACCACAGGGAACCCCAAAGATTTCAAAGGAAGGTGCGCAGAGCCCTGAAACTCCAACTGAGGCCAGGTGTCCTTCTGGGCCTTGGGAGAGTCTGACTCTGCTTGGGTCCATGACAGAGGCCTTTTATGGCGAAACCTTCTGGCCAACCAAGGTTCCTCTGGTATGGGGGTCTACCTTCTGGGGAGAGAGGGCACACAGAAGAGGCCTTGGATAGTGGGTGTGGCTGCTAAGCGTGCCTTGGCCACTAGCACCGTCTGCCATGCTTCCCTCTGACTGGCTCTCCAGAAACCCTCATCAATACGCCCCTCACAGGTTCTGGCTGGCCTCACCCCTTCATTATCTTGGTGTCCTTTTGAGTTTGGAGCCATCAGGGGTCTCTACAGCCTGTAGAGTGAAATTTAGGCTCTGAAATCTGAGTCTCTTTATTCCCACTCCCTTGAACTTCATGCTCTCACCACAGAGTTGTTGGCATTTGCTCTAGGATGTCACATCTCCCTGCCTTTGCCAAGCTGCTCCCACTGCTTGGAACGCCCTACCCCTGTTGCACTGACGAGCACTTCTCGTGCTCTCAAGACGCAGCTCACCTGGGATCCCTGTTCTGTGTTCTTTTCTGAAGTCCCGTCCCTGCCCTCAAGCCCACTCTACGCGCAGAGGTTTCGGGGTAGACGTTTGCCCGTGTCCCTGACAGATGCTCCCTCAGTGACCGGGGCGGCCCCTGGCCGATGGCAGGTGCCCAGTGGAAGTGTGTTGGCGAAGTGAGCAGCGCACAGATCGGCATGGTGGAGTGGCACGGTGGGCCTCACTCAGACACGAGCCCAGCACGGGATCATGTTTCTACCTGTTCTCCACTCTGTAGCACCAAAGCAGGCATCTGGGACCCCTTCTGCTGAGAGCCAGTCTTCCAAGAGTCCCCCACCCCTTAGAAAACAGAATGCCCCATTAAACACAAAAGACAAAACTGCTCAGCCGGTACACAGCTGCCGGGCCAGGGCCATCCAGGAGTGTGCTAGGGAGGGCGTGCCACCTCTGTTTTGTTTTTGTTTGTTTTGTTTTTGAGATGCATTTATTTTATTTATGCACACAAGAGCTGGGGAACAGACCAGAGTCACAGGAGGTGAGAGGATTCACCAGAGACAGAGCAGGGAGCAGGACAGGCAGACTGACTGAAACACACTGCTGAGGGGAGCAGCGGGCACAACAGGAGAGGTCTGCTGCGCCATGCGGGTTCCCTCCCTGGCCAGCAGCAGGGATCAAACTCATGCTTCAGTAGCTGTGGTTTGCTTCATAGTGCGGTGCTCAACCCACTGCGCCACCAGGGAGGCCCACGTGCCGCCTTTGAATCTCCCATCCACCTGTCTCCTGGACTGCCTGGACCACACGCACAGGGAAAGAGGAGGCTGCCCTCTGGCACAGGTGTGCTGAGTCAGTAAAGGTATCCCTGGGAGCTGCAGGTCTGCCTCCACCCATTGCCACTGCCAAAGCCAAGACTTCATCTCTACCCAGAAGACCTCACTCTTGTCCTGGCCCTGGGGACCTGAATCCGGCTTTCCCTAGTACCAGTTCAGGCTTGGCAAAGGGCTTCCACCTCCCCTTCCTCATTCCTGTGGAGGAGCTAGAGCAAGAAGGGAGGTGGGCGAGGGGGTATGGAATGGAGGGACAGCTCCCAGGGACATTTGCCAGGCCTCTTCTGCGCCGGGGCCTGCTGCGTGTGGTGCTGACCACAACAATCGCTCTTTGATCTCTCATGCTGGGACATTCTTCCCAGCTCTTCTCTAATGTTCATCTTGCTCATCGCCCAGCACTCCACTCAAGTGGCTTCTCTCGTGGGACCCTTCCTCAGGCTGGGTTAGAGGCCCTGTCGATGTGCCTCCAGACCAGAGGTGCAGCCTGGGCAGCGACAGGCCACACCTGCTCTACACACTTGCTCCCTTTGCCTGGCACACTGTTCCAGAAGCATTTGAACTAGTTTCCAATTTATTTTCTCATTGAAGAATTTCTCATTGAAGAATTGCCATACAGCGTTATTTTAGCTTGAGGTATGGTTAATGATTCAACATTTGTATCCATTGTGAAAAGATTATCTCGAGAAGTCTACTTGCCAACTTTCCAAATCAGTTGCCAGGGTTTTTAAAATGTGTATAACTTCTCCTGAAAGACTGGGCCATGGGCTGACCTGGGCCCATGCTTCCAAATACGAGCAATGCTAGGGGCTGGGTCACAGTTGTACCCCCTCAACAGGACATGGTCTCACACCCCAGCCAGTTGTCAGCATGGTTCTAAGTAGTCACCTGGACTCCATCTGCATTTGAGTTGCCACCCCAGGTTCCAGAAGGTAGGTTCTTCCAGGGGAGGGCCTGAGGTCTTCTTCATCCCTTTGCCCAGCGTCAAACACAAGTAGACAGCATGGAGACATCCGGTCAGTGTTTGCGGGATGTGTCTGAAGGAGTCAGTCAAGTCGGGGGTGGAGGGGGAACTATTCTAAGAGAAGGGGTGCTGGGCTGAGACCTGAGGAGCGGCAGAGATAGGGCCACCTGGAGAAATGCCTTCAAGTAGGAGGCACCGCAGGGCAGAAGCTCAGAGGTGGGAGAGGACATGGCACGTTAGGGAGCTGGAGGTGGCAAGGCTGGCTGGTGTCCAGGTGTCTACAGGGACATGGTGGTGGATGAGGTTGGAAAAATCTGAGCTGAATCCTGAAGGGTGAGTGGGTATTTATGAGGCTGTAGATAAGCCTCAGGAGAAAATTCCAGGGAGAGTAGTCACGACGCACCAACACTGGGAGGAGGTGGAAGGGTGTCTCTGGTGTTTGCACGACAAGGACTTCACTGCGACAGGAGTATGGGGTGTGTACCAGGGAGGGGGGCTGTTGATGTAGGAGAGATGAACCTGATAGAGGAGGTGAATCAGATCTGGATAATGAGGATATAACCAGAAACCCAAGTGAGAGTATCCTTCTTTCACCTGAAAGTCATGGGGGTGATGTAGTTGGAGTTTTGTATTGGAAAGATTGCTTTTCAGACCAGCAGTTGTAGTTGCCAATTTTAACACATACATCTCAGAAACTGATAGGCCAAGAAAACTAGAAAAGATACCGATAAACCAACTAATAAACTTGAATTTACAGAGGAATACAGAATGTTGCCAAGCAGAGAATGTAAAGCACACTGAAGAGTTAACAAAAAGTGGCCCTTGTGCTGGGTCTGGAGGAAGCTTTGATGCACTTAAAGGAAGCAACTTCGTGCACACTGTGTTCTCCGGTGACCATCAATAAAATCATAAACCAGTTAATAAAGGATGAGCACAAACATCCCATATGTCTGGAAGCATATACCATTCTAGTAAATTATACCTGGATTAAAAAGGAGATCACCAGGGAAATGATCATATCCTTAGACCTATATGACCATAGCAATGCTATTAATATATGCCCAAATTTTGCAACACAGCTTAAAGAAAAGACTCATAGGAAAGATATAGCTTTGGATACATTTATCAGCGAACCAGAAATAATGAAACAAATGAGCTAAACATTCAACACAAGAGGTTAAATAAGAACAATAAAGCCAATATAAAAAAGGGGTGAAATAATGAAATAAAATAAGGAAATCAAAGAAATAGACAATTGAAAAGATAGACTAATAAAACCAAGAATTGCTTCTTTGAATAAATTGATTGATCAAAGAGAATGGAATAAATATATAAATGCAAGGTATAGAAGAAAATAAACATAACTATAAATAAATGATATCTAAGAATATCATAATAGTAAGAATAGTGACATGATAATAAGTCAATTAGCCAAATGAATAAATTCCTGAAAAATACAAAGTGATAAACTCTAGAAGGAACAGAAACTTGACTAAATCAAAATATATAAAAAATTTATATAAAAATTACAGATCTTTTTACCAAAATAATCTAGGCTCAGAACAGTCATTATTGTAGCAGAAACTAACAGAAAGTTACTAAACTTTCAAGGAATAGATCATTGTTCTTTCACAAAATTTCTTCTACAATTAGATGAGGCAGTAATGTGCCAATTCATTAACAAGGCTGGTTGGTATAGCTGAAATTCCAAAATATGGTAAATGCAATTCTGGAAATTATAGACATTTCACCTTTTAAAGGTGTTGTGGATATAGGGTTTATTCTGGGAATGCAAGTTTTAGCATCAGAAAATCTGCAATATAATTTTCCCATTAATGAATGAAAGAAGAAAACAAGTATTTCAATAGCTCTTGAGAATTCCAACATTTATTTCTGACTTAAACCCTCAAATAAAACCAAGAAAAAAAGGGATTTCTTTAACTTAGTAAAGGTATATATTTAAATATATAGGTGTGTACACCTATATATTCTATGTTCTATATAATATATAAACTACACATAAATATATAGGTACGTATATAATATATAGGTATATTAAAATATATACGTTTACTAAGTTAAGGAAATCCCCCCCTTTTTTTTTCATAAAAGCTACAGTGAAATCATAAATAATGGAGAAAACATAGATTCATTGTTTGTGAAGATTAATAACAAGTCAACTATACTCAGATTATCACTATTTTTTAAAATAAATATTACAATAAATATTACAGGATCTGACCAAACTTAAGGCTGGAAAAGAATTAAACGGGAAGAAATAAGGCTGCCATTTGTAGACAGTGTGCTCAAGTGAATGAAAATCCAAGCAGATCAGCAGAAATATTGTGAGAACTGTTAAGAAAACTTCAGGTTGTAAGATGAAAGAGCAACTTGGAAATATTAACAGCATCCTTTTATGCCAGACATTGGCGAAGTTTATCTATTAATGACCAGATAAAGATTCTTCTAGGCTTTGTGGGTCACATATGATTTCTATCACATATCCTTTTTCTTTATATTTTTCTGACAACCCTTTAAAAGTGTAAAAACAACTTTTTACTTATGGGTCATATAAAATAAGTCACAGGCCAGATCTAACCCATCTGCTATAGCTTGACGCACCCTGCTCTGTGAATGCAATATTAGACAGAAGTGATAATAATACCTAGTCACAAAAATCACAGGAAATCTGAACTAGGTAGGCATTTACTTAACAAAAAAAAATGAGCAGTTTTTTTTTTTTGAGAAAACAGATTCTCTACTAAATTAAATTTTAGAAGAATTGAAAAATGAAGAGATGATTTTTATCTATAAATGGCATGAGTTAACATAGTAAAGATGTTAACACCCTTCAAAGTAATCAACAAATTAAAAATCAATCTTAATAAAATATTTGCTAGATTTGTCAAAGAAATCAACTAATTAATTATATAGTTTAAAAGGAAAATGAATAGTAAGGTCCATGAATAGTAAGTCAGTTTTGGAAAAGAATAGCAAAATTGAGTGTGTGTGTCAGATGCTACCTTTTTTTTTTTCTTTCTCCATATTCTTTCTACACCTTTTCTTTCAGTATACAATTCCTCTGTGTTAACCAAACATGTGGCTGTTGGATTAGGTGCCATGTTTGCAGCATTCCTTGCTGCTAGGTGTGGCCTATAACCAGGTTCAAGTCAATGGAAGGTGAGTAGATGTCTGAACAACTTTGGAGCTATCTTTTTAAAAAGACATCTGCCTCTTTTCCACATTCCGGACTAGTGAGCCAATCTCTCCTTGGTGGATAAGGATCACATCCGAGAGAATGGAGGAGCAAGAGAGCTGATGGAACCTGGAAATTTGGGTGACTATGGGCAGCATAATGACCTTCCTACTTTGGATTGATTACCAGCTCAGACATTCATATAAAAAAGAAACAAATTATTCTTGCTAAAGTTACTGCTTCTCGTTTTCTGTTAAGACAGTCAAACCAATGTCTAATTCACACAGGGAATATTTACTCTGCCAGATAATAAACTATAGCAGTAAAATGAGGTGCAAAGCAGGAATACATACGAAGAGAATTGTACCCAGAAATAATCCCAGAAATATGCAAAGACAAGATAGAGTAGCAAAGATGTCATATTACAGGACAATGTGGAAAGAGCTATGTTTGGAAGATTCAACTGGGACAAGTGATATACCAAGAGAGATAAAGTTGAACCCCTACCCTAAACCACAGTCCAAGGCAGAATCCAAATAAACTGAAGATTTAAATGTGGATGGTAATTTCTTAGGTTGAAAGTGTAAAACTGCTCTGGACCTAGCATGGGAAAGGACTACTTTATTTTTTTACAGTTTTATACAAATAAAAAGTGACAAGAACAGTATTATAAACCCCTCTGTACTCAACACATTATGCTCAGCAATCATCAATATACTGTCAGTTTTGTTTCTGCTTTTCATGCAAAAAAGTAGAGAAAGATGCCATACTTGTGTACTATTTGTTTTTATTGAAACCAGATGCCCTGGTTAGTAAAATGCTTCCACATGGGCAGGTAAACGGCGTCCTCCTAAGGTCTAAAACAATCTTGTTTCAAATCTGTCTGCTTTGTTTGCTGTAGTAGTTTAAAGCAAACCCAAGACATCATATTATTTCATCCATAAATACTTAAATATTTATCTCTGACAGCTAATGACAAAAATCCAACCATAATATCATTATCACATCTAACAAAATTGCTATTGCTCAGGATTATTATCTCATATTCAGGTTGTATTCAAATGGAAAAAACTTTTAAACAAGAGCTAAAAGGCACAAACCATAAGGTAAAAAAAGAGATGATCCCAAACTGAAATACTTCTTTGCAATAAGAGACATCAAAGGCACAATTATAGACAAATGGCAGATCAGGAAAATCAATGAGCCCTGCACTCCTCAAAGGGACAGAGGCTCTGTAGGAGACGGACCTGGGGCAGGAACATCATCAAATAGACTGGGGAGGGAGAGGGGTCAAGGGGAGGCAAGAGTGCAAGGGCCTATGGGGATGGTTCATGGGTGATGTGGTGGGAGATTTATGGGGGCTACACCTGAGGGGAAAAAATAAATATTGAAGTATTGTACAATATGAACAATGATGGAAGAAACTAAAAAGTTTAAAAATTAAAAAAAAAATAAGTCAACTCAAGGAAAAAGAACTATGGGTGCTAAGGATACTGACTGGTTTAACTGAGATTTTTGTTTTCCATAGCAAACATTTCTTGATGAAAAGAGCGAGGTACTTTGATTCAGCAAACATTTCTAGCGAGGCAGCTGGTACCCACGCTGGGCAGCACTGATCAAGACTATTCAGAGAACTCTGAATCAACAAGATGAACACAGAAAACCCAATAGAAAAATGGGTGATGGATTTGAATAGGCTGTTCTCAGAAGGGGAATCCCAAAAGTCTAAAACACATGTGAAGAAGTGCTCAAACTCACTAGGAACGAGAGAAATACAAATAGAAACAAGGAGATGCCATTTGCATCCATCAGAATGGCAAATTAGAAGGGTGGGTAATGGAGACCAGGTGTTGACAGGTGTGTGGGGAGAGGAGGACTCTGTGAACCGTTGAGTGTAGGAGTGTGAACAGGTACAGCCCGTCTGGAAAATATTTTTTATTTTAATTAAGTATGCATGTGCTCTTTGATCCAGGGATCCCACTGGGGGTTTGTATCCCAGAAATATTCTTCCAAATGGATAAGTGAATGAGGGTGTTCCTGGAGCATTGATTTTGGCAGCTGGAGTTCTCTGGCAGCCCAGCAGTGCATTCCAAGGGGTGACCTGGGTGAAATTTACTGAGTGCCATGGCAGAGGAAGCAGCCTTGGAAGTTATGAGCAAGGAGCCGAGATAGCACAGGGTGGGGCCTTGAGTTTTGCGCCAAGTGAAAAAGAGTATTACATTGAACCAGCAATTCTCAAACCCTGGCTGCTGGACCCCTTTATCATATCTTAAAAATTATCGAAGATTCCAAAGAGCTTGCTTGTGTGGGTTATATCTATCTATATTTATCTTATCAGAAACTGAAAACTTCAAACAACTCATGAATTCATTAAAAAACAAATCCATTGCATGTTAACATATACAACATATTTTCTAAAAACAGGGCTTTTTTCCAAAACAAAAAATATAGCGAGAAGTGGCATTGATTAACACTTTTGCAAATCTTTTAAATATCACGTTTAATAGAAGATGGCTAGATTTTCATATCAGCTCTGGATTCATCCTGTTGATATAACACATCATATAGACTCTGGAAAACTCCACTGTATACTCATGATAAAATGAGATTAAAAAACGAAATGATGTTCTAATTTTACTATAAGAATAATTTGAATTCTGTGAACTTCCCCAGAGGTCGCTGGACCACACTTTGACACTGCTGCCTTAGTTTACATTGCCATTCCATCAGTGCTCATTGTCAACACATCGGTACACACAAAACTTCACTACGCATTTTATAATGCTTCAGGCATGATACACCTACGTCATATATATTGGGTCAGTGTCTGTGGGTGCAAGAGGGTAATAGGAGTGGGTTAGGATAAAAGGGAGAATGAAACCAAGCAAGACAGAATCTGTGTGCTTTACCGAAGATGATTAGGTCAGGTCTCTACACCTGAGATACAAGACTGCCTGAGCTGAAATAAGAAAGTAGTCCAGTGTGGGCGAGTGGAGCAAGCCTGGCCAGGGCTCTGCAGAAAGGCAAGGAGGCCAGTGTGTTGGGGTAAGAAGTGATTCAGCTGAACCCAACGCTAAGAGGGGGGGTCAAAAGTAAGAGATGCAGATGTAACCTTCACCCCCGCCCTCTCCCAGATACCCTCCAAACTCCCTGTCAGGACCTGCTGCCCTCAGACAGGCCCCAGCCTCCCGGGCTGAAGCTGGGCTGGGTGGACAGGCCCACACTCCTGCCTGCACCCCATGGCCGGACTGACAGGCAGGGCTCTGGGTGGCCCCAAAGGCCCTTCTAGGCGGTGACGAGATGATCGTGGTGTCCACAGTGGCAGGCCGCTCTGCCGCTAGCTGGGCTCCTCCCCGTCAGGTAAGGCTCTGTTGTAAGCAATTGAGAGCAGGGACAGTCTTTCATTCATTCCTGTATCCCCAGGGCAGGACACTCGGTAGAGCTGGTATTTTAGAAATGAACCAGAGAAGTATAAAGAATGGCGATGCTGAGGGCCGGTGTAGTGGGAGGGGGAGTTTGGTCAGGGGGAGAAAGACGATGTCCTATCCTGTCCTCCTTGCACATGGCCAGCAAGTCTGCCTTCCTTTCCTCTATTTCTCCTCGCCAGCACCCTTCCTGCCTATATCTTTCAACCAAAAGTATGAAGCACTTCAAAAGGCAGAAAAGTTGAGAATAACCTGACTCATTAATGTAATGGATACTCATTTGTTCAACTGGCAAATCCTGGTTGTCAATCTACTAAGCTACACTCATACAGACTGGTCAATAACTGTTATTCTGAGTCCCTGGATTACCATGCTCCCCAAAATGAGGGTCTTTCCAGTGGGCCTCCCCAGGCAGCTCTGCTGTCTTGAAATCAATGGGTTAATGGTTGACCAGATCTATGGGTGAAATGTGGGGCCACACCTGAATGCCATTACCTTAGCGGTTTAATATTAGAAATACAGCCCTGTTGACCCATTTCTTAACTTCATCATGGCCAAAATTATTTGTATATTTACTTTGGATTTTCTTTAAAGAGATAAAACATAAGGAATATTGACACTTCACATCTCATCTCTACCATAATGAATTTGCTGTTCTTCATTCCGTTGCATGTGGTTATATTTTTGCTATATAGATAAGTCTTCTTAAACAAAATAGTATACTGTTTTGCATAATTTAAAATTTTATATCAACACTAACAAGCTGTACATCTCCTTCTGCAACTTGCTTTTGTGCCCAATGTCGTTTCAAGATGGTCCATATTGACACGTAGTGCCAATTCATTCATTCTCCCGGCTGAAACGTATTCCGTTTTATGAATATATCATGATTTTAAAAATGTTTTTCTCTTCATGAAGATTTAGGTTATTTCCAATGTTTTTCTTTTGCAAACAATGATAGAATAAACATTCTTGTACATTTCTTTGGTGCAAATGTGCATGGATTGCTGTTGGATCTGGTTCTGGTGTTCTGTGGCCGTATAACAACCTATCCCAAAAGTAGTGGTTTCAAACTACAACCATTTTATTATACCTCACAACACAGTGTGTCAAGAATTTGGGGCGGGGTTCAGCCGAGAGATGTTTCTGTTCCGGGGATTAACTGGAATCACTTGGTGGACGGGATTAGTCACTCTGAATTGGCTTGGGAGCTGGCTTGGTGGGATGAGCACAACAGGATTATTGACTAGAACTCCTCTCTTTGGTCTCTCTAGCATAGTGGCCTGAAGGTGGTCAGGCTTCTTACATGTTGGTTGGGGTTCCAGGAGTGAGCAGCCAGCAAGCAGAGCAGAAGCTGTGTGATCTCTTATGTCACATGACATCACCTGCACTGAACTCACTGATTGACCCATCCGGGTCTCAGGAGAAGGAGGATGGACCCCATAATGGATAAGAGGAGTGTAATAATTTGTAGCCAATCTGAAATACTGCCACGCTGACATACTCAGGCGCAGAGCTGCAGCAGGACGTTGGCAGTAGGTGTTACCAAATTGCCTGCCCAGGTGGTAGTCTAGGCAAGGTGGTTCTTTATATTCTCACCAACACAACTATTGTCAGGCTGCTTTAGTTTTTGAAAAATGATATCTTACTATGGTTTTAATTTATTTCAATTTAATTACACTAAAGTATAACTAATAATGAAAGTGAGTTTTCTTTCAGATATTGATTGGCTCTTTAGATCTTCTTTTGTCCAAACTGCCTATTCATATTGCTTGCACATTTTTTCATTTGGGCTGTTTTCTTCAAATTTATTTGTGAGAATTCATTATATTACTGAATCCCAATCCTTTGTCAGATAAATGCATTATAAATATCTGCTTTTAGCTTGTGGCTTAGCCACTCACTTTTTAAATGTCTCTTCTTATAGACAGCTTTTTCAGTTTAGTGTTGTTAAAGCTATCAATCTTTTTCTTTATAACTTGTGCTTTTGTGTCTTATCCAGTCCTTCTCTGTTTTCTTATTTGACTAAGTATCACTTGCTATCGTATCTCCATGTGTTGGGATTCCCCAAACATACTGGATTCTGACTCTTCCTTTCCTGAGCCCAATGTGACCCCCACATCTGGGCTCCTGTGCTTTCCTCTACTAGATGGCCCTTCTCCAAGTTGGTCATGCAAATCCTACTCACTCTCACAGTTTGCTCCAAGCCCAGTCCCTCCCAGTTCTCCTCCTGGGATTCCTTCTCTCCCTCCTTACTTCCTTGCCCTCCTTCCTTCCTTTCCTTTGCCAGTTCCCAGACTCCTACGCTGGTTGTAGCCTCTCTTTATTCCCTGTGACTCTTGCAGATCTGGATTTGCAGGCTTGGATTTTTAGAGCTGGAGGTGCCTTCTTAACACTGTGACTTCACCAGGAAAATGACTTCTTGAATTTGGCTGCAGAGGTGTAAGGGTCCTATGTCTTCCAAGTGTCATCAACAGAAACATCAAACTTTTAACCATACTGTAAACCAATTTTAAAAAATTGAAAACACAATATTAAAATAATCACAGCATAATTTATTCTGTAAATATCCTGAGACACACAAGCAAGAAAGGATCATAATTTCAAGTTAGAGTTAAAGAAAGGAAAACACCTAATTATATGCAGTCCCCTTTGTCACTAGAATCTGCTGTGATTAACTGAAGGTGGAGTGTCTGAGACCAATGTACTGTCACCTCTGGACAGTTTCCTGTTACAGAGGCAGCTCCTATATCCCTGGCCACGCCAGGAGCACATGGCCCTGGCAGATAAACCTGCAAGCTCTGTGGCATCATTCACTTCCTGCCTTCTTTCTTGGGCACTTGGCTTCATATGGGGCTCTCTCTCACGGACACAGTACAAAGTCCTGCCCTCCCCCCCTAGTGTTCAAGTGGAGATGGTGGCAGCAGAGGAGAGTGAGAGCATGCTGACCCCACTGTGAGGCCAGAAGTCAGGGAGGGAGGGTAACACTGCCTCCACTTTGCAGAAATGTGAGGGACGGGAGGCAGAGGACTTTGTCAGGGCTCAATGTAGAATCGAGTCCCAGTGATTAGAAGGAAATGGACTCTGGTGAGGGGCAGGAAGGGCAAGGGGAGGAGCATAAGAATGAAGGGACTCAGCAGGCCCCGCAGAGGGTCAGAAGAGGGGAAGGGAAGCCGAGGGAAAGAAGGAGACTGTCCTCCCCATGGTCAGCCTAGGGGTGCTGGGGTTTGAGGACAGGACGTTATGAGGGGACAGGGATGGGCAGGGAGGAGTATGGTGAAAATTAATCTTAATTATTTGTAGCATGATTGGATAATGTCTGGCACAGAAAAGGTGTGATTTCGTGAGGATTCTCCTCCCCCTCTTAAAAACAAGTACTGATTATTCCTGACATGTGACCAAGGCAGTATATATCCCTTATTTGGTAGATGGGGAAACTGAGGGTCATGGACTGAGGATGCTTTTGAGGGACAGCTGGAAGCCACTGTTCGGGCCTGGCCCAGAGGGTTTTCCCACGCGGTAGGATGGGAAGGTGCTCTGCCCAAAGGGAATGCCAAGCCTGGGTGAGCTTCCAGGTGACAACACAGTGCGATACTCCGTCTTCTGGCAGCGGAGCAGGTGATAGCAAGTGCGGGGCTGCAATCCAGCATTCGCAGCAAGGCTGGCTGTTTCCATGTGCCACTCTCCACCAGGAGTGTGGGGACCCTGCTTATTGGAGGGAGTGTTGGGAACCTTCCTTGGAACTGGGGAGGTGACGCACCCCCATCCTCCCAGCTCAACGGGCTGCCCCTAAACCTCCGAGTTCCAATACTGCCTTCCCCCTGCAGGGGTCTATTCAATGCAGTTATTCTCACAGGCTGCTTGGATTGCACAGGAGCCCCTCTCTTGGAAACTGAGTTTTAAAAGTGGGTTAGATCAGGGCCATGCTTACCTTAAAGGCATGAAGCAGAAATTGTGGGCTTTTAGGCAGGAACAGGAGATTTGAAGAGTTGGGCATGGGGAGTGAGCATTGATTATAGGCACCTGGTAATTTTATTTTATTTATTTTTTATTTTTTTTATTAGTTATATTTGACATCATTTGTAGTCCCCAGGGGGTACCCACCACCATTTCACCCGTGCACCATCACCTCAGTCCCTTGTG
>JAGFMF010011399.1:725638-814870 GCA_019455555.1 Galemys pyrenaicus
GTTTCGGGTCTTACATTTAGATCTTTTATCCATTTTGAGTTGATTTTCGTACATGGCGTGAGATAGTGGTCCAATTTCATTTTTTTACATATGGTGGAGGCACCTGGTAATTTTAACACCTGACTCCTTCCGGGTCAGCAGACACCTGCCACAAATTAGCCGTTAGCCTCAGTCATCAGCCCATTTTCTGCAGACATCTGTGTTTGTCCATTCATCCATTCATTATTTTCTGCATTCTGCATCTACCCATCCATGCTTCCCTCCCTCTCCCATCCTTCCCTCCTTGAACCCACCCACCCCCATACCCATCTTTCCATCTACCTGTCCATCCATCCACCCACCCATCTATCCATTCACCTATCACCCATACATCCTTCTCTCCTTCACTCCATCTACCCACATCCATACATCCATCCCTCCATCCACCCACCCACCCCTCCATCTATTTACTTACCCATTCACCCATACACTTATCCACTTACCCATCAATCCATTCAGTTTATACTCATCAGGTGTCAGTAAGGTCCAGACATCAGGAGTCAGCCACCTGGGTTTGCGGTCCCAGGTCTAGCCCTTATAGGTTGACAGCCTTGGACTGGTCAATTCACCTCATTGTGCATCAACTTCTTCAGCTCTACAGTGGGAATGTACAATAGCAATCTACTTCATAGAAACTATTGTGAGGCTTAAATGAAATATGCACTTGTTAAGAGTGACCAGCTCATACATAGTGCTTTATGTGTTCACTGTTATTTCTGTAGTTCTCCAGTTCACTCACTGGTTCACTTTCTCTACTTACTCAATTCACTTGTTGACTGCTTTACAATCACTGCCCTTGTCTGATGAAATAGAACTTGATTTTCTTCTTGTATTTTTCCCACTCAAGTCTTTGGTTCATTTGGGGCTTTTCTCAAAAAGCAATGTTTCCAATTGACCCTGGAATCTAGACTTTGAGAGAGACAGAAAAAAGGAGGACCCCAGCAAAGTCCCAGATCTTACCTACTAGTCTTTGATTCCGGGCTAACTCTTGGGCTTTGGGGGCTCATTTACCCACTTCCGTCTAAACCCTTCCAGTGGGCCAAGATACAAAGACAGTAAGAACAAGAGAGGGGTTATGAGTCTCTTTTCTATGCCAGACTTTCTGTAGACATTCTTTTCTTACAAACTTTTCAGGCATAGGACAGTCCCATTTTCTAATAAGAAACCGAGGTTTGGAGAAGTGAAGTGACCCGCTCCAGGTCACACAGCAAGCAAATGGCAGACTTGGGATTCACACCTGGTTTGTTCAAACTCTCAGTGCTGTTTCCCAACTCTGACAGCCTTCAATGCTACCACTGGTTGAGGAGGGATTCAAAGTTGGATTTCTTGCCTCCCCCAAACTCCCTGCCCAGCCACCTCAGCCTTTTCCCTGCACTGAGCCTGCACACCCGTTGACCTGCCCACGCCCGAAGTCCCATGTGCTGATGGAGATCTGCAACAGTTTCAACTGGGTGGATGGGGCAGGAGGGTGCATGACTTGGGTTCTCCTGGGAGAGCAAGGCCACTGTGGTTCTCACCATAGCAGCAAGGGCGGGCTGCTGGCTTAAGAAGCCAAGGGGGTCTGAAGAAGCTGTTCCTTGCTTTCCTTCCTGGTTCTTGGTCCCCTAGCAGTCCAGGTTATGAGGGCCTGACCTGAGGGAGCCCAGACGCGGTTTTCTGCCAACTGTAGCAAAAACAGGCACAGAATCCGTCCCTGTCCTTGCCAGTCCAGAACATGGCCTCAAGCCCAGACAGATCAGGGCCTCTGGGAGCTTGGAAGTCACGTCCTTCTCACCATCCTCCAGCCTGGGGCAGCATTCCTGTGTCAACTCAATGCCATTCCATCCATTCCACACATATCTCTGGAACCTCATCGGTGTGCCTGCCATAGATGGCGCCTGCCCTCAGGGGATTCACTTCATCTCTGGGCCCATACCAGACCCCAAACTATCCACTGGGTGGTCAAGAGCGGAACACTCCCTGGGGGCAGCCACTGGGGAGCAGTGTGGGGAATGCTGGGCCGAGTTCAGAAAGAGGTGGATTTACCTCAGTTTCCCCATTGCACATGTCAGCACCCACAGTATGAAGCTGTACTTGAGACTGTGGTGGGGAAGGGGCCCAAGGTGATGAAATGGACACAGTGAACCTACATCTGTCAGTAAAATGCCAACTCCACACTACCTCGGTGTGCCTCTTCTTCTGGTTCAGTTTGACAAAGGTTTATGGCATCAGCATCCCAAATAGCTATCATTTTTTAGCAGAATGGGTAAAGTGCTATCGTCACACAATGAAATGCAAAATAACAGTAAAAAAGCACAAACTATCACAGCACGTAAGAACACGAGGGAATCTCACGACAGGATGTTAAGCTGTGGTGGCCAGATACATGTACACATGCTGTCTGAAATCTTCTATGTGAAGTTCAAGACAGACTACTGTGCCCCCAATTTCTCTGGGGAATGCCTATGCCCCCTTCAATGTGGGCACATGGCTGTGGATGGTCAACTGGACCCCCGTCTCAGAATGTGCCTTTGGGGCAGAGTAAGGAGAAAGACCCAACATGGTGGGAATTCACTGACTCCAGAGGCTGCCCTCAGCTGGCCTGCCCTTGGGAGATGGCAGGCTGGTCTGCTGTCTGCCAGCCTTCTGGGCTTTCCCACTAGCCCAGAGAGCCCATAGCTTTCTAGCCAATTCCACATGGCCTGGGTCGGTGGTCAGGTGCACAGAACCTGTCCCACTGGTACTTGCATCCACTTTGCGTGAGCACCAGGCCTTGGGAGACTTGGCTTAGAGATGGGGGAGCTGTTGGGCTCCATAGTGTCCATAGTGCCTTTGGGACACTAGTCGCTGAGGAAGAAAATCTGAGACTCCTGCAAGGATCCCAAGTGACCTTCAGTGGCTAGAACATGACTGGGAAAGAGAGTCTTATTGCTATAAGCTTCTGACGTGTGGGGGCTTTTTGTTACTGAGGTATAACCTGGCCTGTCTGACCATGCCAAGGGCCACAATTTCCAAGTCTCTAGTGTAGACTTCTTCTCTGGGCTCCACATGACATATCCAGTTCTGACAGGGCATCTCACTTCCAGGTCCCGTGTGTTCTCACCTTCCTTCCCTCCCCGGAGAGACCTTCCTCTAGAGGAAGGACACCACATCCACCCTCACTCTCAAAACAGAAACCTCCCCATGTCCTTGGTACTTCCCTCCTCCTCAGTCTTGTCAGGCCCCTGCACCAGCCTCTCCCTAGTGCTGTAGTTCTGTAATGTGATCCTCTGTATATAATTTCTGTATCCTGATGCTTTGCCATCTGGGCCTTGCTGACCCTACAGGGACCGCCCCTCCAGAGTAATTCCTAGAGACAGTAAACAACTCGCTGGTGACTGTGCTTTTCAGTCGGTACCCCAAATGCCTCCTTTGTTGGACTCCCACTGCCCTAATCACCCCAGAGTCAGGTACCAGGCAACCAGGGACAGCCCCTGTGTCCTGGAGTCCATGGAAACCTTTCAGACTAGCCTAAGCCTGCTAACCTTACCTGGCCTACCCCTGCTTGTGGAAATCACAATAAAGACCCTTGTCCACATTTCCCCTGTTCCCGCTGCCTCCAGACCAAGCCAAGTGCTTCTGAGACATGGTATGCTCTTCTTCTTGGAATTTGTGGGTATAACCAGTTATCTTTTCAATGGGAAATTTTCTTCTGATCTGTTGGCCATACTATTCCTAAATTATACTAAAGTCTTTATAAAAGAGCCCCCGGTCCCTCTGTGACCCACTAACTCTTTCACATCCTCCAGCCTCAGCTTAGGTGTCCTGCCTAGGGGGGCCTTCTCTTACCTCACACCGGGAGGCTTTCTCCTCTCTGCCCTATGAGGCCCTCTATACAGTTTGCATCACACTGCACAACACTGATGGGATCAAATTCTATCTTCTGTGCAGCAGCAACTATTAGTCTCTTGCTCATTGATGCTCTCTCTGGCATATAGTAAGTGCTCAATAAATATCAGTCATTGAGCAACTGAATGAAAAAGTGGTTATTGATCATAACATGTTATAACAGAACTTAGCTGCCCCATAGACCCCAACCAAGAAATGACTCTCTGATAGGGTGGGTTAGAGATGGCCACCCATTCTTTGCTGTTTTCATTAAAAGCTTAAATCCATTTCCCCTGCTCTTGGCTATGGCCTTTGACCAACAGAATGTGCTGGAAGTGGCACTTTAACTATCAAATCTAGTCTCAGTCTTTGAGAATTGCAACTTTTTTTTTTTCATCATGGAACATTCTTTCTTGGAACCCAGCAGCCACATGGAGAGTCACACTTTAAGGAAATCAGAAGCCCCCAGCCGACAACCCCAGCTGAATTTCCAGTTGGCAAGCGCCGGCTGCTTGCCATGTGAGCAATGCCATTCTGGACCAGCTCAGCCAGAGATCAGCTGAAACAGCTGAATGAACCTCGACTGATGCTGCGTGGCACAGCAGAACTTCTTCTCAAGTCCTGCCAACATTCCTGAACCACAAGAATCACGAGCAAAAAAAATGGCTGCTGTTTTCAACTGCTTGACTTTGACGTTCACTATTAGGTGGTGACAGGCAGTGGGGAGAGTTACCCTGCTCAGGCTGGACCACAGTCTTAGTTGTTTCTGAAGTCCATGGCAACCTGCACCGAAGATCACCATATTATAGATGGAGGAGACAGAGAACAGGCCTTAAATAATGCGCCCAATACATAAGCTAGAAAAAATGACAAAGCAGAATTCTGCTTAGCTCCAAATCCACCCTCCTACCCATCCTCCTGTCCTCTCCATCTAAGAGAAAAATAATTCAAGATATAGACCTGGTGGATGGGACTGGGGCTGGGAGTGGGACCCCAAGAGACACCATGGTGGGGAGAGGAGGAGGAGAGGGTGTTTGGACACTGGTGACCAGCCAGCCCAAAGCAGTCCCAACCCTGGATGGGCATGAATGCTTGGCTGTGGGCCTGGGTGTGAAATCACATTTTGCCCACCAGGCCAATGCTTGGTCGCAGTGTGCCCTTGGCCTCACACCGCCTTGCCCTCCCCAGCTCTGCCTGGGAACAGAAGCTGTCAGCGGTGAGGGAACACCCCAAGGCTCAGCCACGCTTGTCGGGAGGCATTAGTGTGAGACTTTGAAGTGGGGACCTCCAGGCCGTGCTCAGATGCTCTTTGTAGGGGTTTTCCCGGGATCCTTTTCTTTGGGCTGTCCAGGGCCAGTGAGGCACCCGCAGTTCTGCTGGTCTCCTTGTGAGCATTTGGCTGCCCCGGCTCCCTTCATCCTGTCTCAGTGGGGGCTTGGAGGGCTTGAAGGACTGGGCATTGCAGCAGCCAGGATGGGCTGCCAGAAGTCTCTGCTCACCCCTTAGTCTCCGGTTATACTAACAGTAATAGGTGCTGGGTGTCCAGACTTGGCTCATGTAAGACAAAAAAGAAGAAAATCTACCTGTGATCTTTTCACCCACAGATTACCATTGGCAGGAACTTCCCTCCCATCTTTTTTGGTCTTCTCTCCTACTCTTTTCATTTCTTGTTTCGTTTTCTTCCTCCCTCCTTCTTCCTTCTCTTTCCTTCCTACTTTTCTTTCCTTATTTCAACTTTTTCAAATCAATGTCACCAAATCAATGTTAAATCAACTAGTATCCCAAAGCGTAGTGTGACAAATAGACATTCTAGACTTCTTTCTCCCCTGTCCTCTTTCCCTAAGGTGTCTACACCAACTATTTAAACTCATTTTGCTGCTTACTTTCTTTTTTAAATATTAAGTGTTTAGGGATAGTTCTTGATTTTTCAGTTGAATCATTCTCTATTAAGTCTATAAACTATATTAAAATAAAGAATTTAGCTCTTTCATTTTCTTGTCTGAGTATGAACATACACATACACACACAAACACACATAGAATCACTTACATATACCCATTCCACACTCATTACAAAATGTGCTTTGTTATTTTGTTTTGATGTTATTATAATAAATTAAATTATCACTGAATATGAGTTAGAACTGATCTATGCAGAACATTAGAAATATTTTTCTTTTACTGAGCAACTTGTTTTCCCTGGTGTTAATAAGGCACTGTCTTTGTCTTTCTTTCTCAGTGTTTGCTTAGTTTTCAAAGTACCTATCACAAATTATAGCCAAGTCTATAGTTTTTTCTCAAGTAGTTTATATACACCAGATGTTCAATCCTTTTCATCAACCCAGCCAAGAGTAGCTGCCCTCTTGCTTACCTACTTCATGATTCCTAGGAGTCTCAGTCCTTCTCTTTTTGTTTTCATAATCCCATCTTTCCTTCTCTCAAATTACTTTTTCATTGGGGGAGAGTGCTTCTTCTAGCAGTTTCCTGGATACATACATAATAGGGAAACTTTTGAAGCTAAAAATGCCTTATACCTTGGTTGGTGGTTTGCTTGGGTATAAAATTCTAGATTGGAAGTAATTTTCCTTTAGACTTTTGAAGACTTAATTCCTCTCTAATCTGACTTCAAAAACTATTGAGAAGCTGAAGCCATTCATATTCCTGATCATTTGTATGAAACTATTTTTTTTCTTTCTCTTAGGAGGAGACGATCTTTTCTTTGTGTCAGTGTTCAGAATGTCCAATGACTACACCTGGAGGTGAGTCTATTTTCATTTATTGTATTGATCTTTCTCTCATTTTTCTTTCTAGAACTCATATTCTTTAGTTCTGGAGAATTTTCCTGAATTATTCCAGTGATGATTTTCTCCCCTATCTCACTCTAGAATGCCTAACATTCAAGGTCTTATGGGTTAAACTTCAATTTTTAAAAAAAATTCTTTTATATGTTCTTTCCCTTTTTTGTCTTTGTGTTCTATGTTGTGGCTAAGTTCTCCATTTGATTTTCTAACTTCTGCCCTCAGGTGGTTAATTTCCAAGAGCTTGTACCTCCTACTGTCCCTCCTCTGGAATGCACCTATTTATGGAATGTAATAAAATCTCTGTCATCTAGAGGGTGTTGATGCTAGCTCTTTGGTGTTTTTTTCTTTCCCACCAGCATACCTATTTCCCCCATTGTTTGTTTTGGTGACTTTCCCATCAGGTGTATAAGATCCTCAGTTTTATGATCATATTTAATATGGAGAACAAAAAGCTGAGCAGAGGCTCAGAGCTCACAGCCATAATTAATGACCTTTGAGTTTCACTGTGCGATCAGTAGCTGCATCATTTGGCAGAACTCTGGGTCTTTCTTCTTCAATTTTCTAAGAGAAAATTCATCTGACTTCTTTTCCAGAGGGTAAGGAGCTAGCTGATAGTGTTGAGGTGGAAAACTAAGGCACAGAGAGATTAAGTAACTTGTCCAAGATCACACAGCTGAGTAAGTGGAGTTGATGTTTGTACCCTATAAATGGCTCTTGACAAAGTAGTGTTGCCTCAGGAATGCACACAGGAAGATTGTTACTGTATGAATTTATTATACTATGTGAAAGGACATGAGCATTTTTAAGATACTTTAACCTACTGTCCAATTAGCTATCACAGGAATAATACAATTTATACTTACACATATCTCTCTTTCATCCCTCTTGCTACCACTGAAAACCTAAAATTTATATCATACATAAAACTATTAGAATAACACAAAACTTGTAAGAAAGAAAAAGATGTTGATTTTATTGAGTGTATTCAGGACTTCAGAGAGGTTAATTAAGCTTCCCATCACACAGTGTAAATAGCAGGAATGGAGTTTGAATGCTGTGCTCTTAGCCTGTGCCTTATCAACTCATGAAATAATCTGCACCAAATCACCTCTTTTCCTGTATGGTTCCATTTGCCTCAAATACCCTCTTACATTCTTCTTCTTTTTTGTATTTTGTAACTCTCCCCCCACTACCATCTCTTAAATGCCTTTGACCATTTCTCACTTAGCCTCAGAATCCACACTTCATTAATGTCAGCTAATTTTTAAAAGTATTTTGCTCTATCAGTTTTTCACTATGACTCATTGATTTCCTCATGTATGTGTAAATGTTTGATTTTCCAAAATGGCTGCACAAATTTACTTTCCCACCAACAATGTATGAATCCTTTGCACATGAGAAGCTGGTAGGAGCTCTTTTATCTCCCTTTCAGGAGATGAGGTCCACCCCACACAGGGCCCAGGGTATGACTGTTGTTCCTTGCAGTCACCTCAGGCCAGGGAGTCGTCTTCCCTCTGGTGGTAGACCTACCTCCAATGGGAAATGAGTCCAGTCATTTCTCACTCTTCCACTGTGGCCCCTCCTTTGAGCTCTTCCTACCTGCTCACTGCCCACCACCTGACAGTCAACTCCCAATGGAGGCTAGCCCTATTAAACAAATAAGTCAGAGTCTGCTACTCATCTGGGTTTTCCTCCAAGCATACCCACATCATTGGGTGTAAATACAAATCCATCCAAGGATGGATCCATGCAAGGATAGTTTTGGATTTGCCTTCTACTTAGGACAACCCCCCGACCCTGTCCTTGCCCTCTCTGCTTACACATCCAATTATTTTTCTTTAGACCAGAGCATGCTCCCACTGCCTCAGTTCTCTGCTCATTGTCTGACATGCTGGTCAAGGATCTATCCTGCCCAACACCTAGTGCAGCCCTGGGCTACCCTTACTCCCTCCCCTTTTCTCCCTCCATGACCCCGCCTGGTTTTATTTCCCCCTCATGGCCGACATCCCTCTTTGCAGCATATTTGTATTTATTTTTTGTTCTGTTTTCTCACTTCCCCCTTCAACCTCCCCCCTCACAAGTTGAAAGCAACAGGAGGTCTTGATATGGGTGTTTATCTGTGTTTTTATTATTTGTCCTACGTGTTTGTGGCTCCCCCAACCCCAGAATACACACTAGGGATTATTGTATAGTGTCAAAAAAAAAAAAAAAAAAAGGGTATGGGGAAGCTGAAGTGTGGAGAGGCTGCAAGGCTGTTCAAAGCCACATAGGAAATGCCAGAACTGGAGTGCCATTAGCTTCTCGGGGCCCTGGAACACATGCTGGTGAGATTAACTGCTCTGAAGACTTCCAAATCTGACAGTGTGGGAGAAACTTCTCTCCTGGGCTTCAGTCTGCCATTGTGTGGCAGGGAGACCAGGCAAAGTGCTCTCTGGCCCCACGCAGCTGACTGACCAATGACTGACCTCCCAACCTCTAAGACAGCAAGAAGACAGAGGGGGCACAGTGGTGGGTTTTGTGGAGACCTGTGGGGGCTGCCTAGGCACCAGCCATCCAAATGGATGGTGCAGTAGCAATGGGAGAGTTTGGTGACTCTGTCATTCCAGATCTAACAGCAGGAAGGCAAATTTGGATCTTACCAAAATTTTCATTCACCCATCTGCTGTGGTTCTCCACCCATGTAGAAGCACGAGGACTTTTCAGGTGACTTCTATTGTATGTATATTGCAATCTCGGTTTCTGATGTAGCCCACATGGCTCCTTCCACACTCCTCTCTTCACAGGCACCCCCTGTTCACTGTGCCACAGCTGCACAAGCCTCTCCCTCCTTGGGTCTCAAATCTGTTTCTCTCCCTCCTTCCAGGACCGTGGGGGCAGCCCTGGAGGCCCAGCAAGTGATCTGTTGCACTCCCCAGCCTGGAGAAGTGGTTTGTCAGGACAGACAACCATCGCACAGAATTTCCCCCGCTGGGTCTCTGCAGGGCCGGGGTTTGGCCTGGGCCGTGGACACATGCACACACAGTGGTCGGAATGCTGCTGAGACAATGACACTCCTCCTCATTGGTTGGCGCAGAACCTTTGTCTCCATAATGATCCTCTGGGTCACCGAATGGCATTACCAGTGGCTGCTGTGGATGGGTGACAGACCTGAATTCAGGGGCTCCATGGCTGCTGAAGGGACAGAGGGGGCAGCTGGGTCCCAAGGGGCATGTGACCTCCCCCAGTGGAGCAGGTCTGATGTTCAGCAGCCTTAATGGCAGGTTGTCGAGGGTCCAGAGCACATTCTCTGGGTCAAGTTCTTGCGAGGAGCTCTGGCGTCCAGACACGCTAGCTACTGAGACCTGAAGACATGGGTGCCGGGGACGGTGGCGGAAGCATTGGATAAGGTCCCTGGGTCAGATCAGGGCTCAGACATTGGTGCTGTGTATCCGATGACAGCTGCATCAGTAAAAAGATCTCACGAACCACATCTGGGGGACAACAGGTGAGGAGGAGTCAAACGGACTTGGTGCGAAGCTGTGCTATCGCACACCATTTGTAAGCAGTATCGGTGGTAGGTAAAGCATGTTTGGCAAATAAGAGGGAAATATTTTAAAACTTTAGGTGGATATTTTCATTGACAGAACTGTCCCAGGTGTTAGGCATTTCATTTTGAATTGCACACCTGCTGTGTTTCTGCAAAACCCTTCCTATGGCAGCAGTGGGCAATGCCCAGAGAACAGTAGTGTCCATTACCAGCCAACAGGCTTAGAGCAGGTGGGTTCCTGCTCCAGCACATCCATGGGGCATGGCTGTGGCCCATCAGGTCTGTGAGGTCCTGGGGTGGGACCATGAATCGCAAGTCCCAACACTAGGGTCTGGCAGAGAGGAACAGGCAAAGCCAGGGTACCCTTGATCCCAACCCCTGTGGGTGCAAACAGTGAAGCTGAGGCCACACTCTGACTCCCAGCTTTGTGTCCCTTGTGTGGGAGAGGGAAGGGCGAGTCTGAGCATCCCAGCCCACAGTCCCCTCCCTGGATTGCTTTTTTGGTGGTTTTCTGTCACAGCAGCCCAGCCCTCTCCCCACACCCTAATTCCCAGCCTGTGAGAGAGACAGCTCTGAGGTGACACAGACTTGAGATTGAACTCAACCTAGGATAACGTCACAATCTATAAGGCTTAGTTTCCTTATCTCAAAATGAGACAAAACACAGAAACTTAGTACCAACCTCTCAGGATGGTCTTGAGGATTGGCACCAAAGCCCTGAACAGAGCAGGATCTGCATCATAGAACACTGTTGGGTACCAAACATTCAGTCACCCATCTGCCGTGGCTCTCCACCCATGTAGAAGCACGAGGACTTTTCAGGTGACTTCTATTCTACGTATATTGCAATCTCGGTTTCTGACGTGGCCACGTGGCTCCTTCCACACTCCTCTCCTCACAGGCGCCCCTGCTCACTGTGCCACAGCCTCACAGGCCTCTTCCCCCTTGGGTCTCAAGCCTGGGAGGACCCCTGCCTCACAGCCTTTTGTGCTTTGTTCTCTTTGCCTGGAACTGCCACCTCTGTGTCTCCCCATGCCCTCACCTCCTGCAGGCCCTGCTTATGTGCGCCTCTTCAGGAGACTTCTCTGAAGAAGTCTCCGGGATGAGTGCTCCAGGACAGCACCCGTCTGCTTCTCACACAATGTCTCCCACACCTGGGAAGTCAGAGTGGGCCCTTAGCAAACGAGAGAGATCATCCCACCAGGAAAGAAAGAAGCGGCAGGCTGGGTCCAAGAGGGCAGTCCCCGGGAGTCTGGCACACCCCGGGTGAAGCCTGCTGAGAAAGCTGGCATTTTGGCCAAGAGCTCTGGAAGGAAGTGGTGGAGGAGACTGTGAATCTAGAAATCTGAGTCACCATGAAATGCAACAGGCCGAAGAGGGTCACTTTGAGTGCTGCTGCCCGTGGCCCCAGAGTGAAGTCAGGAGCACAGCCTCTCCCGTTACTGCCAGGGCTCTGTGCACAGCAGCAGTGGCCTTTGCCTGTATGTCCCCGGCTCATGGGGTCACAGCGCTGGCACCATGAATCCAAGGCCGCTTCTGCCCTGGTTCCTGACGGAGAAGGTCCGGCAGCCCTGTGGGCCTCCCGGGGCTGGGAAGGATGGACCTTCAATGGGGAGGGGGTTCTGGAGGCAATTGAGGCAGGGGCTTCAGCTGGCTGAAGGCTGCAGGCTCCCTTTGAGGCCCTGCTGCCTGTCCCAGGACGTTCGGCTTGTGATGCTCCCGTCTTTAAACGTTGGCAGCCCTGGACAAAGGCATGACTTCTTGGTCATTGTGGTCCAGGTCCCACAGTCTCACCTTACTATGAGGTCAAGAACCTCAGGATCCCCTTCTCCACCATTCATCTGCCCAAGGACTAAATAAGCTGGGGTGGGGAGGGGGCAGGTTTCAAGGTTTCACAGAGACCAAAGTGCCCTGAAGAGAGAGTCAGTGCTCAGAAACCCACAGGCTTCCAGAGCAGGAGCCCTCAGTGAAGGCACAGGCATGTGCTCCCAAGAGGGGCTCAATGGTGGGAGACCCACGCAGCACCAGTGGGGGAGGGCAGGGAGGCCCTGCCTCTGGACACGACACTGCACTCGGGCAAGGCTACTCCGAGGCTCTCCCTCCACAGCAGCCTCGGTGCTCACGGCTACCCGCTCAGCAGCACGAACCGCTGCCCCGCTGCACAGGCAGCCCAGGAGAAAAGGCCTCGGGTCACAGAGGCAGGGCTGGGATAGGACCTGAGTCTGCACCAAGCCAGGCTTTATCCAGGACCCTCTGGGGGCTCCTTCAAGCTGACTGAGCCCACACCCTGCACTCTGCAGAGCATGAAATGGAGACCCAGTGGCACAAGTCACCTGCTTGAGGTCTCTGCCGAGGACATAAAACAGGAGTCTGACTTTATGATGTCGCACAGAAGGTGGCTGAGACGCCTCTCCATTCCCTTGTCTTCCTCCCGTCCTTGCTGGTCCCTGGACCCAAAGTATCCCGCTGGGGCAGTTAGGGCAGACTGGGAAACACTCCCATGTTTCAGGTAAGGAAACTGAGGCCCAGACAGGCTATTTATCTAGGGTCACACAGCCTGTCAGCTGCCCCCTGTCTAGGCCTCATTCCCATAGTGGCTTTGTTTAAAAACAAGGTTTTTGGATGGAACCCTGATTCTGCTCTGTGAACTGGGTGAATTGCTTAGACTCATTTTGTCCCTTTGTAAAATGAAAGAGTAACGTTATAGGGTGATGCGGGGGCCCTCAGCATGGCACTAGAAGTGCTGCATGGACAACGCCCAGCCGTTATCACTTCCAGAAAGCCAACCCGGGCGCAGGTGAGTACCCTCTCTGGCCCAGCTCCCTTCTGGAATCCAGGCCCTGAGCTGGATGAGTCTGGGGCTTCCGAAGTGGCACGCACTGCTGGCCTCTCCCAAAGCTGGGCTGGCCTCTCCTGGGTCTCCATTGTTCCCTTCCACCCCAATCTGTTTTGAATAAACCACGTTTTCATCATCTTGAGCAGTAATCCCCGGCATCAGAGGAATATTGTGAAATGTCAGCCCTTTCTGGAGGAATCTCAGCAACATGTTTTTTAATGTTCAGCATCACATATGGGGACAATAAATACTGAAAATAAGTGCAACAGAACAGGACGGGAGCGTGCTTGGCGCTCAGCACTGCTTCCCGCCGCCCTGGAGCCTGATCTCTGCATCACAATAAATTAACCTCGGATGGAAGATCCCCAGAGGCTTCTGTGAGCCCCTTGACCCCATGAGCCAGGTTTTGGGTTCCTAGGCTCTGGGGGCTAGTCTGTCCTGGGGACTGCAAGCAGGCCCCCGACTGGGCTCAGCCCCTGGATCTCAACGGGCCACACCTGCCAAGTAGAAGCCATCTCCTCCACCTTGCAGGAGGGACACTGGCACCCAAGGAAGGGGACCGGCTGACCAGTTAGGATGGTCCTGAGCAGCACAGCCGGGGTTTTGAGGACTGGTGTCCTGCGCTCTTTCCATGTGGCGGTCAGACTCACCTGTCAGCCGAGAGGACCTCCAATGTAAATTCACCTCGTCCTCCCTCCTCATCCCAGAGACGAGGACACGGGGGTCGAGGTGTGTGCGGACTCCACAGGCACATTACTCCCAACATTCCTCTGAATTCAAAGGGCCTGTGTGTGGGTCAAGTTCAGCCTCTTGTAAGATGTGTAAAAGCCTTGGACAGGCTTTTAAGCTCTCTGAACTCCTGTCCTTAGCAAATTGGGGATCTGACACCCCTTAAAGCCACTGCAGGGGTTGAGGTCACTCAGTGGCCCTTCCAGGATTGCGTCTGGCTCCAGGAAACACTGGTCTTCTCCCCAGCCCTCCCCCACCCCACGTGTGTGCTTCTCATCTGCAATCTGGAGATAATATTTACCCTGCCTGCCCATCTACAGGGAGAGGAATTTACCTCATAAATGACGAAGTACCAGTCACTTAATGGAATGACAGCATTACTGTTTGCTTGCTGAGTTATGCAGGCTTCGGGCTGATGGTGTCCACCATTTGGACAGGACGCTCTCCCCCACGAAGGGCCTGGCACAGCGGCCGGCGGGGCATCTTTCTGCTGGCTGCATCCACCCGGCATTTGGGATTCCAGGAGCACGTGCTCCTCCCACAGACAGAAGCTCAGGCTCGGGGAGAGGAAGTCACTTATCTGTGAGTGCCCCAGGAGCGTCCACATCCCAGGCCTCAGGTCTCCCTCCCCGTCGGACCATCTGGCCACTCCCACCATGGGCTCGCTCTGGGTCTGCAGGAATCCCAGAAGCCGCCCTGCTCATCCACAGCCCCCACTTCCAACATGTGCTATGTGGTGGCTGGTGTCTCCTTGTGGTCTCCCTGAAAACACAGCTGTGGTGCGCTCGAGGCGTGAGCCCAGTTAAAAGAGGTCACAGGTCGGTCTTGAGAGCTCCTTGTGCGGGGCGACTCTGGGTCAGTCACTGCCTCCCCACCCCTCATTTTCTTTCCTACAAGGTGAAGCGTCCCCCCTTCCCAAGCTTGCTGGGATCGGAACTGACTTAGCCCCATCTCTGACTGTTAGTAGGTGCTCAAGAAATGAGTCACAGCTGCTTTCTGGGACGAGTCCCCAGGCTCTTCCTCTCGATGGGCTCTGGTCTCATCTGGGTGTGGTCTGTTTTGACCTCATCTCTGCTCCCCCCCCCAGACTGACTTTGGCACCTTCTAGCAGGCCCCTCTGCCCGGCACCCCTCCCCCAGCAGCTGGCTCTCTAAGTCCTGTGAAAGTGAGTTATCTGTTTTGGTCTGGGTCCTGCTGGAGCACTGCTCTGTGGGCCCCAGGTCAAGAGACCCCACTGCCTCCCGACACTTAACAGAATTGCTTACCACGCACCCACCGCGCCTCTCGGTCGCCTACTCACCCACCCACCACTCGCCCAGCCCCCCTTCCCCATTCCACTACTCATCTCCGTGTTTGGTTCCCACCCAGTCGTGCAGCCACTTCACCCCAGGGCCGGGATGGCTCAGGGTAGGTGCTCCGTAGGAGCCTGCGACCATGACCGCCACTAATCATTTGCTTCCTCACCCAGCAAACTGGTCAGGCTTACCCTTTGGCCACTCAGATTTTCAGATGGAGTCCCGGCAGGGGGAGCCCGTGAAGGAAGCAGAGCAGAAACTCTGGTTCCAAGAGGTAGGAGAGGGGCAAACGGAGCCGGTCCAAGGATGTGGTCAGAAGCAGAGGAAGGCGGGGGGCTTTTGGAGAAGGTTCAGCTGAGCAGCAGGGTCAGGAGGAGCCCAGAGAGGCTAGAACCTTGAAGGGGCAGAATGGAGGTTCCGATTACTTAGGGCTAGAGAGCCCTGCACTCTGGTGTGAGTGGGTGGCACTACAGAGAGGGAGATGAAAGGGCAGGTGAAGGACGGGAGGACCCTCAGGTAGAGGAGACTGGAGGACAGCTGTCCACCAGAGGCCAGCCCGGACATGGACAGGCAGCCAACACTCTCTTCGGGGGCAAGCGTGGTGCTTTTAGGGCAGCCCCACGGAGTCAAAGGTTCGTTCTGTGCTCCAGGAGGTAGGGACTTTAAGGGGGAGCCACCTGGTGGCAGCATACCCAAATTACCTAGTAAGCCCTCGAGGAATTAGTGTCAGAGCATCAAGAGCTTCCCACCAAAAATCCAGGGAGTGCTGAGAAGCTAGACTTCTAGCACTTCTAGAAAGGCCTAGGGGCAAGGGGACTGCCCTGATCTTTGTTTAATTGGCCCCAGTGACACGAGGAAGCAAGGGGTGGTGGCCCCATTCAGGGGACTCCAGCAGAGCAATGACTGATCTGTCTAGTCCCAAACACCTTCCCCTTCCTCCTGAAATTATTGACACCCACCTCCCTCCTCTTAGTCCTCTAAGTTTGTAGGGCTTCTGGAAACTGGGCCAAGGGGTCGTGCGATCAGGGATATGAGGTGACTTGGCTAACTCTGGACCTCACCGTGTGGATTCTGTACCCAAATAGTAGAAGTCACTCATGGGAGGCAGGGGCTCCCCAGCCGGAGCAGGCCCCGTGGTTGGAGTCAGACCGCCTGAGCTAGCCAGGATGCTCTCCACCGCCTGCAGGCCCAGGCCTCCCTTTCCACCAGCACGCTGCAGGCTGGACCGCTGGGCAAGCCCTGGGGACGAGGAAGCCGCTGTCCCTGCGGGAGGTCCTGAGCAGCTGGGCGCTCCAGACGGTGCAGAGCCTCTGGCGCTCTTCTTCCCGTTTCAGCCGCCCTGACGCTGGCCTTGGCTGTGCTCTCTGTGGGCCTGTCCTCTGGACTCTGCCTCCATGCTGGGTCAATGACATTATTAATAATGATAGATCAACAGTGACTTCCTGGAGTCCAGAGTCTAGTCTAAACCTAATTTATTTAGAGTCATTTAACCCTCACGAGCACCCCTTGAGCGTGCTGCTGTAAATCCCATCTTCTAGATGAAGAAGTGGAGGTGCACAGAGGTCAAGGAATTGGCCTGCAGGTGTCAGTTCCAGATCCAGCCCTCTTCTACGGGGGGTGACGAGAGGGTGATAGAGATGTTGTCTCCTAATTTCATTTTCCAGGAGAGACTCTGCTTCCAAGCCTGTCAACGGTGGCGTGCTGGCAGGAGGGGAGCTGGGTGTGATGCAAGGATGTCAACGGAGACTGCAGGTTGGGGAGACCGAGCCTTCCTTGGCCCAGGAGCTGTGTGCAATGGGTGTTCCTGCTCCTCCAAAGTGCCACCCTGCCCTAACCTCAAGGCATCAGCCCAGGGTGGAGCCACTCCAGGGTGCCCTGGTGTCTGCGCAGCCCTGCTGCCCCTGCACAGGGCTTTCCTCTGCTGGATAGCCCACTAATGGCCTGGGACAGCTGGACACGCAGCTCCTCTGGCCCCCAGACTCAAGCGGTCTCAAGCCTGGCTTGCCCACCGCCTATCAGTCCAACCATGCTGTTTGCCTGAGGCCTCCCATCACCCACCCCACTCTGTCTACCCTGTGTCCCCCTGCTTGGCCTTCTTCTGCCAGCTTGACCAGGTCTCCTTCCTCAGGACTCCTGCAGACTCTCTCATCTCCTAGCCCCAGGGGCTCTCCTATTCAATACTTCAAGGGTTCCCTGGGCCAACTTTTCACTATTCTAAGCCCACTCTAGTCATACTCCAAACAACCTCCCTCTTCCTGATTCCTCCAGTGAAGCAGCCCTATACCTCTCTTCTCCATCTCCTGCTAGAACCAATGTTATTTTTGCTACGCGGAAGTTGCCCCTGCTCTGCCCTCTTCCTCGACTCGCTGACACCCTCCACTGACGCAGAGCCTCATTCCAAATGTCCAGGAAGCCTTCCCTCCATGGGGGGTTATGAGCCTCTACCATCTGTGCCATGGCTTCTCCCACCATCAGAATACACCTGGGTGACAGGCACGCACTCACTGGGGACAGAGAGAAACCAGTGATTTAACTCCTGATTCTGCATCCTCCTGACTGACTGTATGACCTTGGTTTCTTATACTTGAACTTTTGTTTTTTCACCAACAAAATGGGTATGACACTAGGTACCTATCCAGTATGTGTAGAGCCTTCTAGCATCTAGTAGGCACTAATTGTGGCTTCTATGGTCATAATTCTTCATCTCTGTCTCTTCTCCAAAGTCTTGCACATAGTAGGTGCTTAATAAATACCAAATTAGTGTAATTCCATGTAGATTTTCCATTATGTAGTGATGCAGTGCTGAGATCATGCTTGTGAGCTATGAGTGTCCCCATAATTTCTTCATAATCTTGGGGGTGCCCTTGTATGATGGGTGGGGGTGGGTAGCAGTGGCCACCATAGGGATCTCAGCTCAGGAAGCCCCTACTGGCACCTCTGTGGTTCCAGGAAGTAGGTGAGAATTTGGTAGACAGGCCTACCCAAGTTGGTCATTCTGAACAGGGGAGAGATTAGGGGCAGCCAAGACTCTGCATCCAGTGGAAAAAGTGAGAGGGTGGAGTAGGGTGTGTGCAAGGCAGTGATGAGATGGTACAGAAATACGGAGGGCCCCCACTGGGGCAGCCCATGATGGTGTCAGCTCTGGTCTGGCCTCACTGAAAGGAAATTCCAAATCGGACTGAGGTCCCTTCTTTATGCTGATCTCCTCTCAAAGCTGCCAGTTATCTGGTCCCGAAGCAGGAGCAGTTCCCAGAACCCCACCCATAAGCACTGCAGCTCTATCCCTGCACCTTGGGCTGAAGACCGGAAAGCTGGTCGCTGGGAATGTGAGCTGAGGTGGCAGCAGTTGCTGGCCTGAGCCAGGCTCCTGGATCACACTTGGTTCTTCCTCCTCACACTGCTCTGTAGAACCAAGACTTAGGAACACAGTGGGGGAAAGGAAACTAACAAAAAGCAAAGGGGACCCAGGGAAGGAAACAAGACTTGCTGAGGAACTGACTCTGTTCTCCAAGGCTGTGGTTGAAGCCCCAGGCCCTGATTCCACTCTAGTTCATGTCTCTTCCTTGGGGGTGGGATTAATATTTGAAAACCACCTTATAAACACCTGCCACTGAATTTAACAAAAGAGGTAAACTGAGACCCAGAGAGGCAAAGGACATGCACACCTTCCCACAGAAATCGGGTGGCAGGCCAGGCCCGGGGCCACTTCAGCGCTCTTCCCTTTATGTTGTACTCCCAGGCAGGTCCAGCGGAGCCACCCTCCCGGGGGAGAGCATGTACCCACTGGCTCTGCTGCCATGCCTGCTGAGGACTGGCGACTTTGCTGTCCTCCTTCCCTGCTTCCTTTCTCCCACTTCTCTTCCCATAAGTCCTCACAAGTGTCTCTACCATGCCAAGCCCCATGTCAGGTACTGGCCGTGAGAAGGGGAAAAGACGGCCGGTCTCCTTCCTACAGGGGCTGGGAGGTGGCCAACTCGAGCATTTGGGTGACATATTTCCAGCGTGCTGAGGACTACAGTAGGAGGAAGGGAAATCCAGACTGGGAAGGGAGGGCTTCCTGGAGGAAGTGATGTCTGCTGTCAGAAAGGGCACCCAAAGGCCAGCAGGAAGGGAGTTACCACTCTGGTGGGTAGGAGTCACTGGAGGGAGCACAGCAGGGAAGGGGGTGTTTGAACAGTGTGGCGTGAAGGCAGAGGCTTGGCATTAGCACAGTGCAGGTGGAAGTGAGGGGTCTGATGGCTGTTACGGGGCTGTCGGGGAACTGCCGTCTCCTCCTAAGCTATCACCACCTCTTTCTCCATGTTCCTCCTCCTTCTGGGTCCCTTTCTCATCTAGAAGTCTGCAAGTCATCCTGGGCCCCTCCCCTCCAGCACAATCGATCCTCACCTCCAATCGGTCACCACAGATTGGAGAGTCTACTTCCAAGATAGCTCTTAAATCCTCCTCTCCGCCATTCACAAGTTCTACATCTGAGTCCAGGCTGCCCTCATTTGGACTGTTTGGCTTACAACAGTAGCCTCTCTGCTGGTTTCTTGTCTTCATCTTGTCCACCTCAAACGGCCACTGCAGGCAGAGAGAACCACCTTGCATGCACATCACAGCTTCTCAGTCCATCTTCCAGACCTGCAGTTGCTCCCTATTGCTCATGGGGTGAAGGCCAGACACCTCAAAAAGACTTACAAGCTACTTTGGCCCTTTCAAAAAAGTATGGGGTTTTTATCAAGCCCCAGAGAAAATGGTCCTCCCTCACTGAGAAACCCAGCATAGGTCCAGATTCTCAGAGTTCCAGATCAGAGAAGGCAAGAAGAACCCCCCACTTTTGGACTTGGGGGCAAAGTGTGTCTCAGATTACTACAGCTCACACGGCTCCATTGTCAGATCTTTAAACTTAAGCAACACATCAAACTGGATTGCATTTTAGCTGTAGAGGACTCACTGTGTGCGGCTCCCAGGCACCCAGGCTGCCCTCAAGTAGTTGCTGCAAAGTTTTCATCTACATGGCTGCAATTTGCAAACAGGGAGCAACAATTAGCAAATTAGTTAGGGTCTGTCTTGGGTCCATTGTGTAGGATCACCGGTCCTCGCGTGCTTCAGTGAGGCTCCACCACAGCGACCAGCTCTGTCCTTATGGCGAGCTGCTGACTGATGATGCATCCTGGGGAGTTGGGCAAGACTGAAATCCTCAGACCCGGATGTACAGGGGGTCACATGCGCAATAGGTGGGGCGCTCTGTCCGCATAAAGGACCTACTCGGATGGATGGGGGGTGCACAGACATGACCCCACCCTGAGCCCACGTGCATTGAGATGTCCATGAGCTTATTTGTTTTATCTGCGGACCAGCAGGCTGAGGGCAGTGAGCAGCACTCAGATTCCCCAACGCCAGCTCAGTTCCTGGCAGTGCCTTGTGATTTAACTAGTCCCAAGGTGTGGTAAGAAGCAGGGAAGAGATGCTCAGCCTTCAGTTATTGAGAAGGTCACAGGCTAATTAATGGAGAAGCCAAGTGATGCACTAAGTGATGAGGTGAGAAGAAGAAAGTGAAAAACACTTACTGCAACCTCACTTACGTGTGTGCTCACCATATCACTTTTAGTGTACATTGGGCCACCTTTGAAAGGAGGGACACTCAATAATTATACTGGGGTCATGGGTGTAATGTGGAACTGTCCTGGGCAGACTGGGGTGCACACACTCCCTCTCCCTTAATACACAGGATCTTGCTGAATTCCTAATCAGCTCTATAACTGGATCTGACTAACCCCTTGTGGCCGCACAGCAGCTCCGAGAAAGTCATTTGCTCCAAACCACAAAGCTAGAGCTGCCATTTGAGCTCAGGTGGGTCTGTTTCCAGATCTGCTCATCTTCCTTCCTCTCCACCCTAAAATCAGCCTGTTTGATAAAGAGGATGTAAGGCTGAGAGGTCAGAGGGCTCCACGGAAAGACTGGGATCAGGAAGGTTTTCCAGGGAACTTGAATGCAGAGTGGGTTTGGGAGCCACTCTAGGAATCTGGAGGCTCAGCCTTCTTGAGTGGGTAGGCTCAGGTGGGTAGATAGTGTCACACTGAGCCAGCAGGGCTCTGGAGCCCAGGAAAGATGCCGGGTGCAGAACTGCATAAAACTGCACACACGACCCCAACGAGGGAGTTGGGCCAGGACAAGCCACTAGGTGTAACCTCCTTGAAATGGGGATACATGAAGATGCCCACGCTGTCACTGATGTAAGCAGCCCCCAAACAAAAATGCACGCGTGCACGCCCTCACACACTCAAGAAGGTCCCATCCACAGAACCCCTCATCCTTACCCTCGCCTCACAGTGTGTGCCCACAGACTTTAGGCTGAGACTTTCAACAGTTACCATGTGCCTCATCCCTGTGACACCCCCAGCCTCTCCCCTGGGAACTCCTGCCCCCCTCACTAAGGGTGGCAGCCTTGGGCCCCAGCCTTTATGCAAATGCCAAACCACAGCTCGCTCCATCTTTTCTCTACTCTCTAATTGACTGTTTTCCCTCCTTGCTGGGACTGCGGGAGCCCTGGGTCGGCATTCAGGAGGGATCTCCCCCCACTCACTGGCCCCTCCAACCCCCGCTCCCGGCGCTTTTAATCTAGTTACTTTTCCATCAACACACTGGGAGAAAGACACAAAGGGGCATAATCGTATCTGTGGCTGTTGATGTTCAATTAACCACATAACCTTTAGGCTCTCTCTCTCTGTCTCTCTCTCCCCCTCCCTGCACCCCAACCCTCCTATTCAAGCCAGCTGCCCCTCTGAGCCTGACTGTGGCTCAGGAGCCCTCGAACACCTCACACCCCAAACCTGGGCTCCCTGTGCCTGGGCAGATGCCCAGTTCTCAGGGGAGATGAGCCACCGATCCCAAATGCAACCGAACTCCCCATCTGGCCCCCCCCCCCCCCCCCCCCCCCCCCCCCCCCCCCCCCCCCCCCCGGCCCCCCCCCCCCCCCCGCACCTCCTGGGCCCTGCGGCCTGGCCGGCTGGGTAGCCACCTCTCAGGTCCACTCCAGGCCTGGAACGAGGGGTGCCTCCGGGACCCAGCACCGGGCAAAACTGTGCTTTCTGGCCCTTGTCTAGGGCCAGCAGCTGTCATTTGCCGGGCGTTCTGCTTTCTCCACTGTACCATGCTAATTTTTCGAGGGACAATTTTTCGACAATGTGTCCTCAGCCCGAACAGAAACCCTTTATGGGGCCGGCCCCAGGGAGGCCGCGGCGCTGCCAAGGCAAACAAAGGCTCATTGCTGCTGCCGAACATGCCTGCGCCTTTCAGGCCGGGTGCGCAGAGCGCGCCGAGGTAGCACCTGGTCCGCCGCCTCCTGGCGCCTGATCAAGATATCAATCACCGCGCAGAGCAGGGGGGCGCGGCGCGGAAGGCTCCAGAAGCAGCCGGTGCAGGTAGCCGGCCCGCCCGGCAGCCAGGGCGGCTTGGCAGGGAGTGCGCGGGTCTGGGGGAAAAAAATCCAGCCCCAAAGCTGAAGCACTTAATTAGGCTGATATCATCCCGCACAAATGTTCCTCCGAGAGGAAGGCTTCTGGGCACCAAAATTATTTTGTGATTAAAAGTGAAAACGAAGGAGAAATTATTCCGCCTTCTGAAGAGCTGGGAGGAGTGGGGGAGGCTCCGGGGAGGCTCTGGGGCAGGGGGTGAGTCCCGGTGACTGGACCCAGCCAAGTGCACCAACTCCCCAGTGCCCCTCACCCCCACCTCACACCTACTCTCCCAGGGGTAGAGAAGCTCAATTGTCCCGTCCCCCTTGGTCCCCTTTCACTCTCCTTCAAAACCTACACGAATTTAAAATCGTGAGAGTCGGTGTCTGGAGCTCTGGGTATAGGTCATGTCTTTGACTCTTACCCCAAGTCTAGGAGACAACGCAGGGCTGTCATCCCCCCCTTTTGGTAGGTGAGCAAAATTAGCCCAGAGAGGTGACATCTGGCTCGCAGTCCCACAGCCGGCCAGGGGCAGGGGCTGCCCTGCAGTGCCTCTGCCGCCTTGGCCAGGTTGCCAGGTGCATTCTTGCCTGTCACCCCTCTTCTCTGGCCCTCAGGTTCCCAGTGGGCTGCGCATCTCAGCACAAGAAAGGACCCTGGGGAGCCCTTGTCTCAGGCCGTGCCTCTTGAGCACCAGACTCTGGTGCTCAACATCCGGCCTTCCACGCCCCGCCCAACACCAGCGCAGGTGCGGAAGACCTAGGAACTCAGTGCAGGCCTGCCGCGGAAGAGGGTTAGACGCCCCAGCTTTGTCACGAGCTTGGCCAAGGCGTTCTCTCCCTCCTCCTGGCGCTCTTTGAGGGTGCACTGAGCTCTTCCTGCAGGCCAGACTCAGTCTGGGACTGGGAGTGGAGTGCTCAGAAGACCCCGAGTGCAAGCTGCCCAGCAGGACCCTGCCCGTGAGGCCACATGGAGCACCTTCTACAAAGGTGGTGAAGAGCTGTGCTTCCGGGGCCCCATAACCATTTGACCACCCCAGGTTGACACCCGGCCTCCCTGTAACTAGCTCTAAAAGGACACAGTAGGGAGCACTGGACCTGATTCAACTCTGTGGGGATGTCCTTCCTGCTTGGTTGGTGGTTGTTAAGTATTTTGTGGACAAAGATTGTGTGTGTGTGTGTGTGCACACACACGTGTGCATACACAAAATGAATCTAGGTGATGTCCTATTCAACCAATTGATCTTTCATTCAGGACCTAAGTACTGTTTTAGAGATGTACTTACTAATTTGCTGAAGCATTGATCTCTGCACACCCACTCATAGGCACAGTTCTTAATTATGAATTATGCCATCGTCCCTCCATCCACATACACAAATTCCTTTTCATGGACCTGCATGTGCTAGTTGTGCCTTGAGGGTCTCTCCTTTGAGGAACCAGTGGTCAGCTGAGGAGAACTGTATATGTAGCAGCTTCCCTGAAGCAAAAGCAAGCAGGTAAGGAGATTTCTAAGCTTGAGGCAGCTTCCCAAGGTGGGCCAGCTGAGCTGAGCTTTGAGGATGGGCAGGGGTGTCTACTAAGGTGGGGACTCCTGTTGTGTTTGAGCATGGAGGTGGACACCATCACATCTGCATTTCATGCAGAGTTATTTGTTGGCGGCAAGATGAATCCAAGAAGGCAGAAGCTGGTGGCTGGGACTACTTCCAGAACTCCGAGCTCTCATCAGGAGGGCGGGGTGCCCTGGCTGGGGAAGGAGCATGGGCTTTGGGGCAAACCCGCATGCTAACTGGATGCCCCAGTGAATCAGCTGGGGGGACTCAGACAAGTTACTGATCTCAGAGTCTTCGGCCCCTTAGCTATAAAACGGGGACAGCACTCTGTCCTTTCATCCTCACAGCTACTCGGAAAGTTTTGTAACCCAATTGCTAAGTGAGGAAACTGAGGCTCAGCCTTTCTTCTGGCACAAGTTGCTACACAACAGAGGCAGAGGTGGGGCCAGGGCATCCTGCTTTCCTCTTCCTTTCCTCCCAGTTTTCACTACCCTGCACCTGAGCGGGGGCAAGATCTCCCCTAAGCCTCCACCACGAGAACTCTAACTGGTACCTACAGACCGAAAAAGCTGACCTTTTATTTCTGTTTTGGGAGTAGTTCCTGGGGTCTGTAGATGGTGCTGGGCCTTCTGAAGGGCACCCTCTGCTTCCTACCTTAGGCCTTCTCCAAAGCTGCTGCATTTGGGAGGGCCTTAGGGGCAGTTTCTCTGCACACCCTAGCCAGCCTGTGCCTACTCTACTCCTGAATTTTCCAGCAGAAGGCAGCTCATCCCCACCTGGGCAGAAAGCCTCTGGCTCTCTCTCCAGAGCAAGCAATCTTTGCAGCAGTCATGGGGACACTGTGGACTTTTGTCTCCGATCAGCCATCATAAAGACGCTGATGCTGAGAGCAGCCTGGCGGGACCATTGGAAGCCAGAGCAAAGAAGAGTGTGGCAGCTCAGGTAAGAAGTGTTGTATGGATGGTGTCCGGAAGAGCGGGAATCAGGCAGCTCTGGAATGGGCAGGAAGAGCCGTGGGCTTTGAAGTCTGCAAATATACCTGATGCTCCGTTCAAATTCTTGTGAGAAAGAATCTGATTGGTTCAGTGTGGGTCAGGTGTAGCCTCTGAGACCAGTCAACTCTGGCCAGGTGAACACGCGTGTGATGTGTGCATACGTGTATGTGCACATTCCTGTGTATAGGCCTGTGTGTGTGCTTGCTTGATGTGGGTATGCCTCTGTGTGTGTGTGTGTGTGTCTGTGTGTACGTGCTGTGAATTCCCAAAGAAGTTACCATGATCTAGGCTTCCATCCCAAAAAGTGTCAGCTAAAGCAGGGTAGCACACAGTCTGCAAAGGGCCAGATTGTGAATATTTTAGTCTTTATGGGCCATACGATCTCTGTTGCAACGACTCAGCTCTGCTGTTGTGGCACCAAAGTAGTCATGGACAATAGACATAGACCAAAAAGAATGAGCAAGACTGTGTCCCAGTAAGACTTCACTCTCCAAACAGGCGTAGGGCCAGATTTGGCCTATGACCTGTAATTTGTCAATCCCTGATTTAAGACTAAAATGGTTCTATGTTTTTTAATTTTCATTTCCTGACTGTAGTGGACATGGCAGTATGTCTCTCCTCCTCCCCCTCTACCCCCTCCACCCCTTGTAAGGAAGGACACACTGCCCATGCAGGGAGCACGGCCAGCAGACAATTCCAGTAGTTGGCTCCCTGAAGGCCTCTGCAGCTGCGGGGAGCCACCTCAGCTGAGGTCATGCCCTTGCCAGCAGCAGTGGGGTAGAGACTTGGCCATCTCAGCCCAGGGCTCCCCACTGGGTGGCCAAGGTTTTGATCGGTCTGCATTACTACTTGGCATTCACCTCTGTCCAGTCCTGCTTTTGCCATCATACGTGCATGATGGTAAAAATCCATGATGAAAACTTTTTTTTTAAGATTTATTTATTTATGTATACAAGAACTGGGTTACAGGCCAAAGGTGTGGGGGGTGAGAAGATTCACCAGAGACAGTGGGAACAGAACAGGGAGATCAACAGAAACACACTTCCGAGGGCAGCAGTGGGCGAGGCAGGAGAGGTCTGCTACACCATGTGGATCACTTCCTTGGCAGCAGGGATCAAACTCGTGCTGCAGTGACTGCGGTCTGCTTCATAGTGCATTGTTTAACCCACTGCACCACCAGGAAGGCCCTGAAAACATTTTTTAAAACCCAACTTTTAATGGCACATGACTGCAGTTCAAAGAAAAGCTCCTCTAGGAGGCAGGGAAAGAAAAGATCTCAGACATGGTCAGGGAGGGCTTCCTAGAAGAGGTGGCATTGAAACTGTCTTTGAAGGATTCCTTAATGAGTTAATTTGCAGAAAGCCGTTGCTGTGTGCAGGTGCTGAGCAGGATGCGGGTGGGCTGGCAGTGGCTGGGGAGTGTGTCAAGGGAGTGACTGGGTCAAGACAATGCTGTGGGATGAGGGCTCGCCTGAAGGAAGGACTGTTCTGATTGGTGACAGGGAAAGAGAAGGTCTGTGCCCAACTACCAGCAGCTCACTCTGTTGCTGGGAGTGGCCACATGATGGTTTTGCTCACTCTGGAACTTGTGTGCATGTCTGCCACGGGTGCAGCCTTTACATCTCTACTCTTGAGTCTCTAGTTCCTAGCACATTTCTGTGCTTCTGGGCCTGTGGTGCCCCTGGCATGGGTTTGGGGAAACAAAGATGGGGTGGGGGAGAGTGAGAGAGAGAGAGAGAGTGAGAGAGAGAGAGAGAGAGAGAATACCCTCCATTATTCTTGGTCATTCCATTGAAAACTCTCCTTTCCAGAACCCCATGCTGTGGCCTGCCATGGGACCCAGTTGTGCGCTGCTCTCAAAGAGGTCTCAATCCAGTGATGGATTGACCGAATACTTCCCAGGGGCATCATGGGGACAGAGACCCAGGCCAGGTGCAGGGGAGGGAGGCTCAGGGAGCCTGGCCATGCTGAAAGGTGACTGGATTCCAACTGGCAGGCAGGGGAGGCACCTTAGAGAGAGGATGGGAGATGTGGGGCCTCTCCAGGAACGTCAGACCCACCCGTGCAGGAATGGCGAGGCCTGGGTGAGGGATCTGGAAGACCGTGCCGGCGATGACACCTGAAGAGTAGGTGTGTGTCAGGTTTGAGATTTGGCCTTCACCCGCCAAATTCCCCAGCGTGTTCCTTACTAGGGCCTGGAGTGCTCTGGCTGTCATGGTTGAGGTCACACCCAGGGTCCGTGGGGAGCCACCGGGGAGGTGTAGAATATTGTGTCAGCTCCATTTATAAGCGAGGAGAGTGGTGTCCAGAGGGGAGAAGGAAGTTGCTGCAGGCCACAGAGCCAGTTAGTGGCCAGGCCAGTTCTGGCGGCTCCACTTCCTCATCGCTGTGGTGCTCGGAACCTTGTTACCCCGGGCTCTGCGGAGCCTCCAGTCACAGAAATGTTCTTCGGGTACACATCCTTTGGGTACAGGCCTCGCCGGGGGCCCAAGACATCTGCTGCCAGGATGGTCACACTCCTTGTTTATCCGTCGTCCAGTCACCTTCCAGCTGTGACCTCAGCGCCCCCGTGTCAGCCATCAATCATGCCAGAGCACAGCTAAGTGCAGGGGCCTGACAGGCGGTGAGTCCGTGGAGAACAAGGCGAGACACCTGGGCCCAAAAGCCTTCCATGTGGAGAAACCTGGCCCTGATACCCCTCCTGAAAGCCGATGCAAGGTAAATCACGACTGTGCAGTGACATCGGGACAACCTAGCAAGTGCCAGGGTGCCAGCCTAGCAGGGGCTTCCCCACAAAGGAGCAAAACATAAATTAAAAATTTAATTTGATTTTTCAAACAAAGCATAATCAGGGGAAAATCAGATCTTTGCCATATGTCCTTGCATTTGTTCTACTGCTTATATTTAATAGCGTATCTCGTGGGAGGGTGACGGGAGCACAGCAAATACCCCCAGGGCTCAGCGGCCTCTACAGCCCACCAGCCCTGAGGAGGAGCATGGAGGGGCAGCTGTGAGAGTTTTAGACAGGTCACGTTAGAGCCATGCCAGTGCCCAGCGTGGGGGGCTGTGTTACCTGCATCGGGAGACGTGTCATGGCTGCACCACAGGCCTTAGAAAACATGAGGAGCGTTTGAAGACTTGGGGAATAGCACCGCTCAGAACTAGTCCAGGTGAGCAGGTGTTGAGACAGTGTTGGGTGCATCCCACTTTGTTTTCGTCAAGTGTAGATGCTTGAGAAGTTTTCCAAGCTGAAAGTGAACGTCTGCAGTTAGTAAAACTACAGGTAATTTGAGTCTTTCTTTTTTTTTTTAAGAAAATATCCCTTTTTTTTTTTAAGATTTATGTATGCATACAAGAGCTGGGGTACAGGCCAGAGGTGCAAGGGGTAAGAGGAGTCACCAGAGACAGAGCGGGGAGCAGAACAGGCAGATTGACTGAAACACACTGCTGAGGAGAGCAGCGGATGAGGCAGGAGAGGTCTGCTGTGCCCTGTGGGCCACCCCCGGCCGGTGTCAGGAATCGAACTCGTGCTGCAATAGCTGTGTTTTGCTTCATACTGCGTTGCTTAACCCATTATGCCACCAGGGAGGCTCTAATTTGATTACTTCATTTCATTTTTACTTTTATGTGTTTTTCAAAATTTCTGTGAGGAATAGGTATGACTTTGGTTATTAACTAAAAATGCCAGTGGTTCCTGTAAAGCACAGGCCCAGCCTCTGGGCTGTGGCTGGGTGGCTCTGGCAGGACCTTGGCCTCCAGGAGCGCCCAGTCTGCTGGAGTGGGGCCATGTGGCAGGTTCTAGCCCAGAAGAACTTCCCCCGGCCCTGCCTTGGAGCGGCCCTGGGGCCTGGGCTCTCCGCTTGGTGGGGACAGAATTTTGAGCTATGAGGTGGCCTGCACAGGAGCAAGTACGAAACAACACAAACCAGAAACTGCACATGTTGGTTGCAAAGACAAACACTTTGGGCCACAGCCCCAGCTGGCAGGTTTCAACACCTGCTTCCTCCTGTTTACCTGCCCAGGGGAGCTCTGGGCACCATGCCAGGCCCAGCAGAGCCCAGGTCCATCTACGTACATCCCTACCAGAGCAGGAACCAGGGAGGCTGCTGAGAGAGCCATGTGATGCCAGGCGGAGGTCCAGAGCCCAGTGGGGAGGTGGGGAAGGTGGAGAGCCAGGGTCTGCCCTCGGCCGCGAGGCTGGAGAGCACCCCTCCTCTGCTGCCCTAGTCCCATGACCTCCCAGTTCTTATCTTTCCCCATTAGCCAGAGAACCTGGCAATTCTACCACTGCTGCATTCTTGCTGTTGGCAACTTTGGAAGGCTTGAGAGTCCTGTATACTGTAAATGTCACCTCCTCTGGCATGTCGACCCTGATTCTCAACAAGGCAGAACTTCCACGGCTGCCCTGGACTCGCTCAGCCTTATGTAAAGGCTGCATTGAGTTGAGGTGCTTTTTCAGGCACTTGTCTGCCGTGATGGCTCTTCCTACTTGAGGTCCCTAGGATGGCGTCTGATGAGGTGCTCACTGCCCTCTTGCTTCTTGACAGCCATGTGAGGGTATGGTCTCGGTGGGCACCTTCCATGAGAGGTGACACTTCCTGGTCACTGCAGTCCCACTGAGGTCTAGCCTAGACCCTGCCAAGAGGCCCAGAGCTGGAACTCCTAGCTTGGCAGTTTCTGAATTCCTGTCCTTCAGAAACCGTGGGAAATCATAAATGATTACTATTGTTTTACCTACCAAATCCTGTGGGATTTTTTTCGTGTAACAGTAGAGAGAATGCTAGAAGAGTCTAAGGGTGAACAGAGAGAGTGAATATAGCCCAGATGAAGCAGGAGAGGTGGGTAGCTCATGGTCGCACAGACCCGTGTGGGCCCGGGAGGTGAGGGACTGAAGCTTAAAAGCCCCAGAGGTCTTCGGGTTAAACAGAGGTGTGGCACTATGTGAGTTCACCAAAGGCCAGTGTCACTTGGACTGGGGTGTGAATGGGGAAGGATGGGCAGGGAGAGTAGTCCAGGGTTTCCTGCACCATCCAGGGGAGAGACCTGAAGGCCTGATGGGGTGCTGGTGCAGGTAGGGGAAGAGGAGATCAGAGAGAAAAGGTGGTGAAAGTGACAGGATGTGATGCCTCAGATGTGGGGAGCAAGGGGAAGAGCGGTGAATGCTGTTGACTACTCTTGCTTTAAGCAGCAGAGAGGCTGATGTTTCCACTGAGCAAGGCTGGGAACCAAGAACGGAGGCAGGGGCGATGGAGGAGGATGACAACCTTAAGTGTCTGAGGTAGGGCCACCAGTGCCTTCCGGGGACAAGAGCTGTGCAGGTCTGGAGTCAAGGAGCAAGGACAAAGATGGCTTTACGTACTTGACATCACTATCAGCAACATAAATGTACCCTAGAACAGGCACAGACCAAAAAAGAGAGGGGGCAGAGGGAAGCCTCATGCAACCAGAGGTTTGTGAAGAGGCAAGTCAATGGGAACACAAATGCCCAACAGACTCTGCAACCAGAAAATGGTCACAGGGGCCTTGGTCAGAGCCATTTTGATGGATTACATGTGGGACTGGGCCATCAGACCAAGTGGCTTGAGAAGCGAGTGGAAGGTGAAGAGGTGGATGTGTGGGATGAAGTTAACTTGTCATGAAGATGACTCTGAAGGAATGACAGACACAGGGCAGGAGGCCTGTCCCTCACACATGGGCCTTCCACAGGGATTTTTGAGTGTCTTCATACTCAAAAAGGAAACGACCCTGTCTCTCACCATTAGAACACGCTGTCCCTTTTCCCTAAGTGAAACCTTGTGTCCTCAGACATCATCAAGCTAGTACTGTTCATCCTTCAGGTCTCTTTTGAAATGACCCCTCCTCAGGCAGGCTTCCTTGACTGCCACTAGTTGAACCCTCCCGGGTTATGCCTCTTCTTGTCCCTGTTGTCCCTTGTCTCCTTTCAGGGATGTGAGTGCAGCCACACTACTCCTGCTCCCTCTGTTCAATGCTTTATTTCCAACACAAACCTCATGATCATCAGCATGATGATGATGATAAAGACAAAGCCCGAGCTAGCTGTGGAGAACTAGGTTTATCGCTTGGCTTCTAGCTCCTCTAGGTTAAGCACTATCCTCATTAGAGAGAGGACAAGGGATCTCTAAAGGCACACTCCCTCTGTCCCTCTTTAGCAACTATGATTTAAAACTCATCACACTTTGGTGTGAATTTGTTTTGCCCAAGGTGCTAAACTCAGGAGTGTCCAATCAGCCCACCTTGTTTTCTAGAAGGCCCTGAGACAGTGACATGAACAAGATCACACAGCAAGTGAGTGAGGCTGGAAATCTGGTTTCCTTGCATTTACCTGCAGGGCATTTGGAGAGACAAGGGCAGCATGAATACAGGGATTCCTGCTGGGGTTGAGGGCTGGGAAGCCATGAACTGGTGAGTCCTGCTCAGCCTGGCTGAAGGACTGAGAGGGAGAGCTAAGTCTCGGTGTTCACACCCCAGCCAATACTCGCTTCTCAGCATGAGTTAGAGTGCCCAAGACCTGGGTGTTTTCCTATGGAGATTTCAGAATGGGTGTGCGGGGCAGGGTATTTTCATCGCATAGTGGCTTCTTGAGGTCTATCAAGAAGGTCTTACCTCTCGGAGTCCCCCTTCCCCTCCAAGCCTAGTGCAGAGCAGGTGCTGTGGAGTCAGCGAGTGGATGTCTGCGTGCACGGCCTGTGTGAGAAAGCGCCACTGAGGAGGCAGCCGCCGTGCCCCTGTGCACAGGACAGTGTTCACCACAAAGCTCTCTCTCCATCGTGACCTGGTTAGCAGTTGAGAAGTCATGTTGGCAGACCATGTGTTTTCATTCAAGAGTCAGTCACACCGCTTCCTTGAATGAGTTCAGATGTGGCCTGACCCTAATTCGATGAGTGGGGTCTTGAATGCGCAACACTGCGCCCGAGGGCATCGTAGTCAGAGCCCATCTGGGCCCACAGTCTAGGAGGATGGCCTGGCAAGGGCAGGGAGGGAGCACTGGCAAGGCAGCGGTCTTTAAAACCCAGGGCTAAAGCAGGTGACAGGACTAAAGCAGGCTGAAAGGCAATTGCTCATCTGCTCAAGCTGAAGACCGGAAAATAACCAACAGAGTCTGCCATAAGGAATTCTACTTAACCAACAGGGAAAAAGATGGCCAGATGATGAAATCTGTCCAACTTCTCTGCACCCAACTCAACTGCTCCACTTTGGTCATAAGGCACTGCGGTTTGGTTGTCAAATTCAGTCTCTATGACCCCAAACCTATGTGTCTCCACTGGACAAGTAGAATTTGAGCAGGATGTCAATGCAGAGGGCCTAGGGTCTCAGTCCCAGGGAACCACATGATCAGACCAGACCCGTGGGTGCTCAGGACACATTCAGGGAGAGGCATGGGAAGCTGGGCAGACTGAGACTATGAAGGCTTAATCAGCAGTGGAGACCAGAAGAATGGACATGTGTGAGAAAGTCTAGGAAGAATGGGGTAGACACGGTAATTGCTTGATGCTGGGAAGCAGTGGGGGTAGTAAAATAACTTAAGGATTCATACTCAAGGGCAGATGCCCAGAGGCAACAGTGATAGATTCTTCCTGAAAACAGTTTGGGGGGGGGGGTTCTAGGGAGTGAGGATGGGGGACTCTTATGGGCAATAGGCAAGCTGTTGGGCCAGGGTGCTTGAATACAAAAACAATTTTGAGAAAGAAGAGCAAAGTCAGAGAACTTAGATTACCTGATTTCTTTAAAAATACAGCAATGAATAGAGGGTGGCATGTCAAGGAATAGATATATAGATCAATGAACAGGATAGAGTCCAGAAATAGGCTCACACAAATAGGCCTCATTGATTTTCAACAAAAGTGCAAAGGCAATTCAATGGCAAAAGGATAGTCTTTCTAACAAATGGTGCTGGAACAATCGGACATACAAATGCCAAAAAAGAACTTTGATCCATACCTTAATTCATGTACAAAAGAATTGACTCAAAGTGGACTGTAGATATGAATAGAAAATCTAAAACGATAAAATTTCTAGGAGAAAATATTTGTTACCTGGATTGGGTAGAAGGACAATTCATCCTAAGAAAAATTAACACGTTAGAGTCTACTATAATTTAAAAATTCTGTTCTCAAAAGAGACTATTAAGTAAATGAAGAGGGACTGTGTTCTGAATATATAAAAAACTTTCAAGCATCAATGAGAAGAAAACAACCCAATTAAAATGGACAAAAGAAGATACATAGATGGCAAGTAAGTACATGAAAAAATGGTTAGCATAATTAATTGTCACGGATGTGCAAATAAAACCACAGTGAGCTACCTATTAAAGTGAGCTACCTATTAAGATGGCTAAAACAAACAAACAAACAAACAAACAAGCAAATAAAACTGACACTAGCAAGCCTGGCAAGGATATTGAACAACTGGGTCTCCAGTATGACTGTGGGAGTGCAGAAAGGCACAGCCACTTTGGAAAACAGTTTCTTAAAACCCCACCATATAATCTCAGCATTTGACTTCTAGATATTTACTCAAGTGAAATGGAAACTTATGTCCACACAAACCTGTATGTAGTTGTTTATAGCAGCTTTATTCATAATCAACAAAAAAAACTGCAAACAATCCAGGTGTCCTTCAGCAGATGAGCAGACAAGCAATTGTGTATATCCATATGATGGCAACTTACTTGGCAATAAAGGAAGAAAGGAAGAATTGGTTCATGAACAACATGAATCTTAAATGCATTTTGCTAAGTGAATGAAGCCAGAAACAAAAGGCAGCATATTGTATGATTCCATTTATATGACATTCTGCAAAAGAGAAAACTATTGAAACAGAAAACAAATTGGTGCTTGCCAAGGTTGGGGCGAAGGGGTTGACTATGAAGGCACAACTCAAAGAAGTTTGGGGGTGATAGAAGTTTGGGGGTGATGGAACTGTTCTGTTTGGTCCTGTATTGACCTGACACATGGCTCTGTGTATTTGTCAAAACCCATCACAAAGAGTCAATTTTACTATACGCAAATTTTCAGAAATCAGAGTATGGGAAGCCCAATATGGAATGCTGACTGTGACCAATGAATCAATCTTATTACAAATGAGTGACATCATCACACTGAAGAAGGTGGGAGTAAAAAGAACTGCTAAGTGTCTTTGAAAAACTATTTTGTTTGGCTACTGTAAGGCTAAACAAAGGGGACAGTTCACAGACATTCTACTCTGATTGGGAAACTTGTTTTTCACCAAGATCCAGGTTAGCATTCTGAAAGTATCATAGCTGTAGACTAGGGTTTAATGACTATGTAATCCTTTGTCTATAATGACAACCAGCCCATCAATTCTGAGAAAGAACTTGAAAATAACAAGGAGAAAATGCTAGAATGAATCCTGTGTATTGAGTTGGAGTTGGAAGTACCAGTATGAACTTGTGCATCTACACACACATGCACGTGCACAAACATAGACATAGAAATAAATACAGATGCACGTAGCCACCCGGGCTTGTATACATGCACATATTCCCTATCTCTGTCTACTGCGAGGGCCTGAAAGCAATAACACCTCAGTGGTAATGGGCACTTTTAGCATATATTCATCAAATTTTTAAAATTTCATTCTCTAATAGAAGGAACCAGGTTTCCTTGGATAAATGGTAGATTGTGGGGGTAGAGGAGGAAAATATAATGCTCAAACAAAGGTGGGGAGCACTTATGAAAAGGATATAGACACTGGATGGGACTCCCACTTCCAGGAAGGAAGTAGATGTACTTTCCAGATTCCTCCCAGTAAGAACAACTAAAACCTCTGGATTATATATAAAATACCACTAAGAAGCCTCTGAATGGGGGCGAGAAGGTAGACTGGCTGAGGACCTCAAGAACCAAAGAATATCATGGTGCTAAGTTCCTGGATTTTTTTATTGCCTAAAATACTCCATATTTGAAGCTAAAGAAGTTGCTATACCATAAGCATAGACCAAAAATGTCCCCAATGTTCTGTCTATCCAAAGGACTGGCAAGGGATAGCCTATCAAGGAAAAACACTTTTTGACAGACAAACACCACAGAAAAAACTATGGCCCCCAACCCTATGTCCCTTAGCAAGGGCTGAGTGGCCTTAAGTGCTTATGAAACTGTAATAAAGTACCCCCAACCCTCTCATGAGTGAGATTAAGGAAGACCAGGGAGCGAGCCGGAACTTTTACCCCTACCTGGCAGTAATGAGGTATCCTTCCTTCCTGCTCTTCCAGAGCTCTCCTCTCTGTCCATCAGCAAAGAGGAGTCTCTCTAAGACATTAGAGATTAAGTGGAGAACCTGGACTTCAACTGCCATCTGGCAGTGACACCTACATTGCCCTTCCAGAGTGGTATCAGTGAAAGCCAACTAAAACAGAAGCTTTAAATAAAATCTAGAGTCTTAGAACATAAAGCAAAATTGCATCATTTTCAGTAAAAAAAATCACTCATCATGCCAAGAACCAGAAAGAATCAAATGAATAAAAAGCAATCAATAGAAGCCACCCACTGAGATGACAGAGATGTAGATTATCTAAGATTTAAAGAAGCTATAATAAAAATGCTCAGCAAACCTTTATAAACACACCTGAAACAAATAAAAAAAATGCAAGCTTTAGTAAACAAATAGAAAAACTCAGAAAGAAAATGAAAGTGTAAAAAAGAAACAAATGGAAATTTTAAAAGTTAGAAGTTCAATAAGTAAAAAAGAAAAAAAAAAACTTAGTGGGTAAGCTCACCACCAGAATCCAGAAGGAAAGAAAAAGGAACAGAATTTCAGACACCTGCGGTTCTACACAAAACATCGAACATTCATGTCTCTGGAGTCCCAGAGGAAGAGAAGAAAAATGATGGGGCTGAAAAAATATTCACAGAAATAATCATCAAAAACTGTCAATGTGGCAAGAGATACATACCAACAGAATCAGTTGAGTGTATCCCAAGGAGAAAAATACTCAAAGAAATTCATTCTAAGACACATCATAACTAACTTTAAAAACTAAAGAAAAAGGGAAAATTCTTGAAAGCAACCAGAGGAAAATGACACTTTACTTACGGGAGAAATATAACTTAAATGATAGTGGCGTTCTCATCAGAAGTCCTGGATGCCAGAATGGAGTGGTACATTATATTTCAAGTATTGAAAGAAAATGACTGTTATTGCAGAACTCTATACTCAATAAAAATAACCTTCAGCAATGAAGGGGAAATTAAGATTTTTTAGAGGAAGAACAACAAAAATCTAAGGGATTTGGTCACAGTATCTGTACCCTAAATAAAAGGTTAACATCTCAAAAGGAATGAAAATTTCTCTAAAATAATAGAAATGATAAAAGAATCAATTTTGCACCACTAAGAGGGAAGAAAGTATGTAGCTAACAAAATTTTGGGAAAATACAGATTTCTCTTCTGTTTTCTATATTTTGCTTGATAGATGAAGCTAAAACTATACCACTGTGTAAAGCGGTTCTAAATTCATATAGAGAAAGTTTTAATATAATTATAATGCCAGAATGTAAAGGGAGCTAAGATTTCTATACTTCATTGAACCTGAGTAAATAAGTATTAATAAACTATGATATGTTATGTATATATAATGTAATCTATGGACCATAGATCTACCACCAAAAATGTTATACAAAAGGATATATACAAAAAGATTATGAATAAAACAGAAGCAAAAACTAAAATGGTGAACTTAAAATCTAAATATCATTGTTCACATTAAATATGAAAGATCTAAATACACCAATTAACAGACAGAGATGGACAGAGTTGATTATAAAATACAAACCAACTAAATGCTGTCTATAAGAATCTTTCCTCAAGCTTACAAGACATTTCTCCAAAGAGGAAATGCAAATGGCTAACAGGCACATGAAAAAATGCTCAACATCTCTGGTAATCAGAGAAATGCAAACCAAAACCACTATGAGATGCCACCTCACCCCAGTGAGAATGGCACATATCAAAAAAAGTAGCAACAACAAATGTTGGCGAGGATGTGGAGAAAAAGGAACTCTAATACACTGCTGGTGGGAATGCAAGCTGGTCCAACCATTATGGAAAGCAGTGTGGCGTTTCCTCAAACTACTAAAAATGGAACTCCCATATGACCCAGCAATCCCACTCCTAGGAATATACCCAAAAGACACAAAAGCACTAATTCAAAAGAACACCGGCACCTCTATGTTTATTGCAGTGCTATTTACAATAGGTAAGACCTCGAAACAACCTGAATGCCCCAAAACAGATGAGTGGATTAATAAGATGTGGTACATGGTACATATACACGATGGAATACTATTCAGCAATCAAAAAAGATAAACTAGAGTCATTCAGAGAAACATGGATGGAGCTATAAGGGACTATGCTCAGCAAAACAAGTCAGACGGCAAAAGAAAAAGACCGGATTGTTTCACCCCTGGGAGGAATACAAGGAAACCAAAGAAGTGACCAAGGAAAATAATAACAACAACAACAACAACAATAATAATAATAAAACAAAACCAAAACACAACAAAAACAAAAAGACAAGGATGAGTTGGAGACACTTCATGGGGAAGGGGGAGGAAATGGGTTGAGTGTGGAAAGAGCACACGGGACTGAGGTGATGGTGCACTGGTGAAATGGTGGTGGGAAATCCATGGGGACCACAACTGACGTAAAAAATATATAAGTAAAATAAAACAAAAAGAAAAGAAAAAAGAATCTTTCTTCAAATATAATGATGTAGCTAAGTTGAAAGAAAAAGGCTAAAAAAAATGAAAAACATTTAGAAAAGAAAGCAAGAACAGCTACATTAATATCAGATAAAGTAGATGTCGGAGAGGAAAAAAAATTACCAGAGAAAGAGAGGGCTATCATTTAATGATAAAAGGGGCAATCCACCAAGAACCAAGAAGATACAGCAAACCCGTGTGGACACATAAAACAACAGAGACGCAAAATATGTGAAGCAAAAACTAATAGCACTGAAAGTAGAAATAGACTGAGCTGTGATTATAGTTGAAGACTTCAACACCCTTCTCTTACCAATTGACAACTAGATGGCATAGCAGCAATAATACACTACTGACCAACAGGATCTAGTGGAAATTTATAGAATATTTACCCAGCAACAGCAGAATACACATTCATGTGCCCACAGAACATATGTCAAGATAGATGGCATCCTGGACCCTAAATCAAACTTCAACAAACTTAAAGGAACTAAAATCATACAGAATATTTTCTCCTCTCACAATGGAACCAAAGTCGAAATCAATGAATAACCCATGAGTTGGAGATGAAGTCTCAACAGGGGGATGCCAGTCATTTTTGAAAAAAGATTTTATTTATTTATGCATACAAGAGCTGGGGTACAGGCCCTGAAATTCATGACATTGGGTTTATCAATCATTTCTTAGATATGACACCAAAAACACAGATATCAAATAGGAACACAGATAAACTGCACTACACTGAAATAAAAAAAAAATGTCTGAGCATCAAAGGACACTTGAAAATTCAGCCATAAAGTGGAAGAAATAACTTACAAATCATATATTTATAAGGAGTTACTATCCAGATCATATAAAGAACTCCTACAACCCAACAACAAAAAAACCAGCAATCTGATTTTAAAAATGAGCATAGGATTTCAGCAGACGTTTTCCCAAATAAGATATGCAAATAGCCCATAAGGATATGCCCAATGTTGCTAATCTTTAGGGAAATGTAAATCAAAACCACAATGATAGATCACCTCACAGCCACTAGGATAATTTCTATCAAAAGCAAAACAGAAAATGATAAGCACTGATGAGGATGTGTGGTGCTGGAAACCTTTAAGCTTTGCTTGTTACAAAGAATGTAAATGGTGCAACCACTATGGAAAACTATATCCTGAAAAATGAAAATTCCTAAAAGAATTGAAGCAGAATCTTGAAGAAATATTTACACACCCATGTTATAGCAGCACTATTCACAATAGTCATAAGGTGGTTGTAACCCAAGTGCCCATTGATGGAATGTATAGACACAATAGAATATTATTTAGCTTTAAAGAAGGCCTATCTTACACACGCTACAACATGGGTATACTTTGAGGTCATTATGCTAAGTGAAATAAACCAGTCATAAAAAGACAAATGCTATGTGATCCCAGTTACATGAGGTATCTAAAATATCAAGTTCACAGAGACAGAAGAAGAAGGTGATTGCCAGTGGCTGGAGGGAGAAGGTAATGTTTATCTTCTTTCTGTTCAATGGGCATAGACTTTCAGTTTGTCAAGACGAAAAGATTTCTGGAGATGGATGTTGATAATAACTATACCACATTAATGTACTTAATGCCCTGAAATTTAAAAATGGTAAAAATGATGAGTTTTATGTTATATGTATTTTAACACAATTTAAAAAATAGTGTTCTGTCTCACTGGGCTGCCCCTTTCACTGTCCTTTGATTAGAGACAGCAGCTTTTTTTAAGGACTTTTTTAATTTGAGAGTTCTTCTGTTTCTGGGTTGCTGACGCTTTTCACTCCAAACCTAGTCTAGAAGAGGCAAAAGAAAACCTGGTCACTACTGCCATGTTTTCCCTTGGGTCTTGCACTCAGCTGGCGTTCTTGCTGTTTTCAGAATATGCTTTGTTACATAGGGTGCCCAGGGTGGAGTGACCAAAAGTACATCCTCTCCATCTTCCTGGAAGGAGAAGTCTTGGCCTGCTGCGTTTTTACTGTAGTTCTCCAGGGAATACAAATACCCACCAGGGACTGAGGATTCACCAAGGACTGAATTTGCATCGAAGCCTCAAGTCCCCAAGGACGTGAAACTGAGCACAGTCTGTCCTTGCCAGTCCTGACATTGGTCCCTCTGAGTCCTGGCTGGATCCTGGCTCACTCGCAGTGTATGAGTTCACGGATTCCCTCCTGAGCTCCTTTGGCCCTTCCCTCTGAGCTTTCCCTTATTCCCCTCAAGCATGACTTCAGACTCCAGGCCTCTGGTGCTTGAAAGCTCTGGGTCAAGCCAGAACAGGCATGAAGTCTTTTCTCTTTCTGAAAAGTCAGCTTCTAACAGTACAGCCAAGCCTACTCCCCAGGCCTGGGGAGTAGATACCCTCCTTCCTTATCCAGAGAGCTCTTGCTGGGTTGAGGCTCCCACATTTACTGATAGGTAATTGAATCCAGCAAGTGAAAGCATAGCACTGCTCTGGGTTCAGCCTTTTATGAAGCTCTAGGGAGGGAAATGGCAGCTCAGTGGGTCTTCTGGGTTCTAGGTCTTATTTATTATTTATTTATTTCCAATTAATCAATTTTTTTACATCATTGTTAATTTTTGGACATTATTTGATTTCTTCCCTCAGGTATTATCCCTGTAGTTCTCCCACCGCCATAGCACTTGTGATCCATACTCTCCACCCTTTATGTTCTTTCCTCCCCTCTTCTGAGCCCTCCCCCTCCCTCTCCCTTGCTGAATGCCTTGGATCCATGGTCCGTTGCAAGTTTTGTATTTTTTCCCAACCTTTTGTTCAGTTTCTCAATATTCCACCTGTAAGTGAAACCACCAGATATTTGTCTTTTTTTCTCCTGACTTATTTTGCTTAGCATAATCCTTTCCCGCTCCACCCATGTTGGTGCAAATGGAATGAAATTATATTTTTGATCGCTGAGTAGTATTCTATTGCCTTTGAGGACTCATCCCCAGCAGCAAGGATAACGACAGAGAAGATAAATAGCTGGGATTACCTCAAACTAAAAAGCTTCTGTACAGCAAAAGAGACAGCAAACAAAATGAAGAAAAGCCCCACTGAAAAAGAGAAAATATTTATATACCACAATTCTGATAAGGGGCTGATATCAAAGATCTACAAGGAGTTTAACACAACTCAATAAAAACAAAGTAAATAATCCAATCAAAAAGTGGGCTGAAGCAGGGAAAAAGATATTCCTCCAAAGAAGAAATGCAAATGGCCAACAGGCATATGAAAAACTGTTCAACATCATTATTGTCAAGGAAATGCTAATCAAACCACAATGAGACACCACCCCACACCTGCGAGAATGGACCATATTGAAAAAAGTAGCAACAAATGTTTGTGAGGATGTGGTGAAAAAGGAAACTTCTTACATTGCAGGTGGGAGTGCAAACTGGTCCAGTCACTATGGAAAGCCATGTGGAGGTTGCTCAGAACACTAAAAATGGATCTACCATATGATCCAGCATTTCCACTCCAAGGAATATACCTAAAGGACACAAAACACTAATTCAAAAGGAAATCTGTACTCCAATCCTAATCTTTATCAAACTCTTATCTTTATTACAGCACCATTTACAATAACCAAAATATGGAAACAATCTAAATACCCCAAAACAGCTGAATGGATCAAGACGATATATAATAAATATACACACACATACACACGCCTATATATGTATATATATATTCCAGGAATGGATGCCATTCCTGAGGAATGACCATATCAGTCTCATTGACTCATCCCAATTCTTCAAAGATAGGGCCCATTGCCCATTAGTGCTATTTCACAGAGAAAGAAATGGAGACTCAGAGAGGTTAAGTAATCTGCCTAAAGCCACACAGCTGGCGAGTGGGAGGCCTGGACCAGGAGAAAGTGGCATGACTTTGGAGTCCAAGCTCTTCCATCTATGAGATGCCCCAGGAATGGCCTGGTCTCAGGGCCTCAGAGCATCAGGAAGGCCCTGAGTGTTGATGTAATACCACTATCAGATCCCAAGAACCGAGCACAGTACAAGTCTGACCTAAGTGCTCTGGGCTGTAACCCCTGTTCTGCCCAGGTCAAACAACGGGAAGGAACCACGTGACTTGAAATACCAGAAGTAGTAGAAGTAGGCTGATGTCAGATTTTCTGATGGGTGTGTGGGTTTCTATTTTCCCTGTTTGCAAAGCCTGTTTAAGGCCGAGGATTAAAACCACCTTCTCTTCTACAAAGCAATGAAGGTGCTTCAGAGAAAAATGGCTTTGTTTGGCCTTTGGATGCCATTCCTGAGGAATGACCGCAGCAGATAATGTACATTCAGCAAGCATCCTATCTCTGGTGGCTGGCTGGACTTTGGGTGTGGTCCAAGGACTGGTGTGCTGTTGGTCTCAGGTTCCAGCCCCAGCTGGTCCGGGCAGCTCTGGGCGAGGCTGTTACCTGGGTTGGATTCTTGGGACTTGATTTAATACATACTGAATCGTTTGGGTCTTTTGCAAATAAAAAAAACATTCCCTGGACTTCAGGAGCAGTCATCATCCTGATGACTGCTCCATCATCCTGATGAAACTGACAACGGGGACGATGACAGACAGCTTCAGCACAGTCAAATTTCTGGAGGCCCATGGCTCCCTGGGCTGGGTGCCACACAGGCCTGGGAGGAAGCATTGTTCTTGCCCCACCCACTTCACAATGCGAAAGCAAGGTGAAGAGCACCTTGGAGGCAGCCCTGTTTTCGTAAAATGCTTCTAGAAGTCCTTTTTCAGTATGAACTGTGAACATGGAGAATGACCTGCCAGAAGGTAGACAAAGCAAGTGGTGTTCAATAAATACAGGTCAAAGAAATGAAAGAGGAAAAAAAAAAAAAAAAGAAATGAAAGAGGAACTCTGCAGCTTTTCCTTGTGGTGAGCTTATATCCTTGACATCATTTAGTACAACTTTCCACCCAGTGGTGGAATCTCTTCCAAAGCTTCCTGGGGGGGTTGACCATTATTTTTGAATACCCCCAGAGATGTGGAGTTCACTCCTTCCTGAGGCAGCTCTTCTTACCTTAAAAGTAGCAGTAATCTTCAGAAAGGATGATAAGTTTGTTTTGAGCTGAGCTCTCCTTCCTCAACCTGGGTAAAGGTCCTGGTTTTCTCCTTTAATGGCCTCAGGCCTCTCCTTTTTCTACAGGTCTGCCCTGATAAATCACAAGCCTCAGTTTCCCTAATAGGGGTTTAAAGGAAGTCTGGCCAAAATGGAGATTCTGAGGCCCAGCCACAGGGTACAATGGGAGGAAGGGCTCATGTGTGTTCAGCCTGAAGAAGATAAGCAGCGGGGGTGTGTGATGGGAGCCATCGGTTCTTCTCAAGCTTCTCATCTCAAGCTTCTCAGCTCTGTGGGTACAAACGAAGGAAGGACAGTAACAACAAACTAACTTGTTGGGCACTGGGTCGGATGCTTTCCTCATGTCATCTTTTTTTAAAATTTATTAATTTATACATACTAAAGCTGGGGTACAGGCCAGAGGCGTGGGTGAGAGGATTCACCAGAGACAGAGCAGGGAGCAGAACAGGCAGATCAATTGAAGTACACTGCTGAGGGGAGCAGTGGGTGAGGCAGGAGAGGTCTGCTGAGCCATGTGGGTCCCCTCCCTGGCCAGGGATCAAACTCACGTTACTGTGCCACGGATGCTTCACAGTGCGGCATTCAACCTGCTGTGCCATCAGGGAGGCCCTCTTGTGTCATTTTATTTGAACCTCCTAACAATGCTCTACAGTGACATTTATTCCCACTAAAGTTCCCTGAGAAGGGAACCGAGGCACAGGGAGATCACTTCTGTGTGCGGGTCACTAAGCTGATAGGGGCACATGAACCCTTGTTGATCTGACCCCCGACCCCCAGGTGCGTGGAGACACACTGCCCCTGGGGATCGAGAACCTGACTGACAGGTAGAGAGACCTCAGGATGGGCAAGGTCTAGTTACTCGAAGCACTTTCTTGAAGTTAGAAGTGTTGGCGCAATGCAATGAACTACCTCATAAAGTGGTCTGAACCATGTGGCAGAAAGATCCAGGAGGATCTGTGTCATGGGCAGGCCTTTCTTTGGATCACAATTATCCTTTGGGATCCTATTTTTAAAAAATAGCTGGGGCAACCTTGGAAAGAAAAAAAGGAAACAAGCAATAGTGATGCCTGCAGTGTATCTCAAGACCAGATGTGTTTCAATGGCTGCTGGAAACTCCTTTGATGGCAACACCTCTAAGTCTCTCCCACAATACTAGAAACCCCTGAAAACAGGGTTTCCTGGCCCTGTTTCCAAGACAAGCTTCCAGAAGCTGGGAAAGGTAGGTGGGCATTTAAGGGACCAGTGCCTGAGGAAGCTTAGGCCTCCTGCTGTGCCTGTTCACCTCCAGGCCCTTGCTTCGAGGGCCAGTTTGAGTTCCCTTGGGTTGGGACAGCCCGGGGCTCTCCTTCCTTGTTGGGGGGGGGGGTTGCAGGCCCCTCTACCAACTGCCCCCTCCTGGGGTAGAAACTGTGGGCACCCTGAGAGAGAAAGGAAGCATCAGGAGTATACTACCTGGGAGTATACCCCCCGGTATACAGCCTGGTCCTGTCACCAGGCAGGAGCTAATATCTTGTGGCACTGAGGATGGCAGAGGTCAGGAGCCTCATCACCAGCCACCTGGACCTGCAGTCACCCAGACCTTCTCAGGAGGCTGTGTACAGGTGGCTGGCTGGATGCGGGGTTTTTCTGAGCCTATTTTTGTCCTCCCTGCAGTGGGGACAGTGGTGTCCAGCACAGAGAATTAGGGGGTAACAGGGCCTGGAATGCAGTCATGCTCTATAACTGGAAGTGAGTATGATCTCCTCCAACACAGCCAAAGTCACCTGACCTGGGTTCTAATCCTGCCCTCATTTCTTCCTTGTTGGGGGCCTGTAGCACTTATCTAACCTCCTGTGTCTCCTCTATAAAGAGGGCGTAAAACTCTTATGAGCCCAGGGCCTGGCTCAAAGCAAACCGGTTCCTAATGAATGGTTGCTTTGGTCATTATTATCTTATTCGTTTTGTCCAAGAACAATACTTGCACCTCAGCTTTGAGGTTTAGGAAGCTTGTTGGGAAAGGGGAAGTGCAAGAAAAATAGATACAAAAATAGCGACGAGAACTTGGACACTACAAATATTTGCAGAGCTACTATTGTTGGCCAGGCACTTTTATATACACATTATTCAGTCTTTACAAAACCCTACCCAGCTGGTGTCTTTTGATCTCCATTTTCTTATGTGAGCTTCAGAGAAGGTAAGCGACTTGTCCTGGGTCACACAGCTCATGCATAGCTCAGCCAGGTGCCCGGGATGGAAGCGAGACAACCCCTTTTGGGGGGGTAGGGGGAAGGGAGTTTGCCTTGATTCGGTCAGTCTCAAAGGCTGACCAAACAAGGGGCCCTGACATCTTGAGGAACAATGTCCCCTGTTTACCTGACAGATTGTTTGCTGTCTTTTCATCTCTGGAGGAAAAAAGCTCCCGCTGGGAGCCGCTGACCATCGGTGTCAGAGGAGGAGCTGAGTTGGGTGCTGTCACCCCCTCTCAGGTCACAAGGGACTGGCTCTGAATCCTCCAATAGTGTGGTTAGAGCATCTTGTCCTCAATTTCTTTCCTGTTGATGACTATTAGGCTCATGAATATTAGACTCTGAGTCACTTGAGAGCTGGAGCCTGGCAGGGAGTGGGGGTTAGACACGTGTCTGAGCCATCGCCGCCCTCGAGGGCCGGAGCGGATGGCCAGGCAGCCCGTTCTGCAGCTTTGTAGTCAGTTGACGCCTGCTCCATCAGGCCAGGGCTCTGGGCCTTTTTCCACTCGGCCTTCTTTCAGCTCTTTCTGTACTTTAGGAGAGTAATTAGATTTTTCTAGGCTTCCGTCCCTGTCCCCTGCAGGCTGAACAGTGACCTGGCATCTGGGTGGCAAGGAAACCCAGCCTCCTCCTAGATGAGGCCAGGGACAGGGGCAGCTGGGCGGGAATTTCCAGCAGGGGCAGCAATGGGAGCAGCCCCAGCTCACTCCAGGGTCCTGGGCTAGGAGACCACTTGGGTGCCAGATTGCAGACCAGGATTGCAGACCTGAGTCGCTTGCCTGAGGTTAGGCACCGGGTGGGGGAACCAGGCCCCAGTTAGTGTGACCCCGGGCCTACAGTTTTACCTCCTCAGCACAGTGTTTGCTTTCATGAGAGGGTCCTGCTTGGAGCTGGCCACAGTCCCCCACCACCCCCCACCACCTGCTCCTGCTCCCACTGCCTCAGGGACCCCTCTTTGGTCAGGCAGCCCCTTCCTCCCCGGAAGGCTGTTCACTCTTCTCCTGAATGGAGGCCCAAGCCTTCTGCAGACTCCCCTGCTATCAGAGGCAGGGCTCTTGGAGAGCATGTCTTATGTCTTATTTGCTTGACAAGAAAACTGGAGAGAGCAAGTGATTTACCTGGGCCACAGAGCCAACTGAGGCAGTCTGAGGCACGCAGGTGTCCCGACTCCCAGGCAAACATGCTCCTGGGGCAGGGCCTCTACTCCCATCCTTCTTCCAAGGATGATATCATGTCACGTGTGTGTGTGTGTGTGTGTGTGTGTGTTGGGGGGCCGTGCAGCCATGGCCATCACTGTCTGTGCAGTTGTTTAAATAGCCTAAGAATTCATAAAACTGAAGTGTGCTGGTGAGGTGGTTTTGGCTCCCAAGTATGCCCCATCCTGGACAATTTCTGCTAAAGGAATCATGTTCCACCAATTTTTTCAACTCCACTTAGTCCCCATGAGAACACTGAGAGGGCTAAGTGGGGCCTTAGCAAGTATCCTAGTGTTTCTGTCCTGGAGCAACTCCGCCCTTCCTCGGGAGGGGCAGGGAGCCTGGGGCCTCCCCTCTCTGTGGATACCACACTGTTGGGGAGGGAGGGGTCTGGTTTCCTTCCAACCTCCACCTGAAGTTCTCTTTTGAGCTTGGAGAAGTCAGCCTCAGTTTCCCTACCTGTGAGACTTGGCTCTGTGCCCCATTTGTTGGGCCCCTCAGGGTCAGGGCTGGGCCTCAGGGCTGCGGAGGCCGGTGGGCCACAGGCTGACTGCAGCGAGGGACCGCAACTCCAGCCTGGGCTTCCATTTCCTTTGAGTGGGCTCTGCCCTGTCAAGGGAGCCACCAGTCTCAAAGGCTGACCAAACAAGGGGCCCTGACATCTTGAGGAACAATGTCCCCTGTTTACCTGACAGATTGTTTGCTGTCTTTTCATCTCTGGAGGAAAAAAGCTCCCGCTGGGAGCCGCTAATCCCAGAGTAAACAGATGATCTCGCGGTGCCTTTTTCCTGGAGGTGGGGTGCCCAGCAAGTGCCCCAACTGTGCAAACAGCCCCTGGAGGTCTCGTGTGCCTGCAGAGGCAGGGCTCCAGGCAGGGCTGGGAGGGGCTTTTCCCTCTGCTAGCCCTCTTCTCTCCCTTTGTGGTTTTGGATTGAATAGGGAGAAGTTCAAAGGCAGGAGCATGAAAGGTCAGAGCCAATTTGCAGGACTAAGCATGGGGGAGGAGAGAAAGGGCAAGGCTGAGTGTTTTTATTATTTTTTTTATTTTTCTGGAAGCCTGACCTTCACTTGAATGCAACCCCTGTGGCCCTCCACTCCCCTTCTTCTGAGGATACTGCCCCCAGCAGAACTGGGGAGTCCTGGTGTCCTGGCCACTCCCCTACTAGCTGTGTGTCAGAGTCCAACAAGTGTACCTCTCTGAGCCTGTTTCCTCTTGTGGAAAGTAGGGTTGAAGGTACTGACTTGGCTGACTTTTGCAGAATATTTCCGTGCTCTCAACCAGGGCGGTAATTGACTGCAAGAGAGGAGAAGGCCAAGTCTAGAAGCTGGAACCGGATGCTCACAGGGCGAAGAAGGTGTCTGAGTGGGAGCAGAGCCCGGACAAAGGCACTCAGTTGGGAATGAATAGGGCCTGTATCGGGGACAGTGAATGAAACGATCTCTGAAGAAACATACTACATTGCCGGGTTGTTATCTCTGGAAGGGAACCCAAATCACCCTACTTCCTAACCTTGTGACCTTGGCAGAGCTATTAAGCCTCCCCAACCTTCAGTTTCCTCCTTTATAAATAGGGATGGGAAGTCCTCTATCAAAGAGCTTTCAAGAAGGTGAAAAGAACCTCATACATCCTAGACACTCAGTAAACATTAGTCCCTAGAGGTTTACAAAGGGCAAGTTCTTCATTCCCCAAAGGGGCTGAGGGCATCTGGAGGAGTCACAGCTTTGGGAGCCCCATCATACCTCACACGGTCACTGACGCACAACAGCCTTTTCTTGGGGAGCTGGCAGGTATTCACACAAGGTGAACTTGTTGCGTCCTATGGACCACAGGGCCTGTGTTTGCAAGTGCCTTTCAGGGCACCCTCCCCTTGGTTGCCCCTCCAGGCTGCTCCCTCAGTCATCCTGGGCATGCTTCTCTTATCTTGACATTCAGGGATCCCCAAGAACTTCAGTTCTATTTTGGGGTGAAGAAAGTGAGGAATGCTTCACTTCATTATGCAAGCCCAGAGGCTTGTTTAACGTCAGACAGGCTGTGGTTCAAAGACACAGGGTATTCCTGGGTTCCTCTGCTTCCCCTTTCAAAGGCAAGGAGGACAGAGAAGAGGAAAGGCAGGGAGGGGTGGAGTATTTGATGAGCATCTTAAAGCTCTAAGTATCAGAGATGCATTTGGCTTCACTTGACACTGCAATGTATTACTATTTAAACAAACAGAAGAGTATTTTATGTAGTCACAAGAATTCTGGAAATGGGTGGTTGCTGGTCTCAGTCACTGTCATTACTGCCGATGTGAATGAAGTCTAGGTATTTCTAGCTTTCTGCTTAGCATGTGGACATTTTGCTGCCTCATGGTGGCACGGTGTCTGCTGTAGTTCCATCAGAAAAGTAGAGTGTGTCCTAAGACCCCCCCCTTGATGTGTCATTGGCCAAAAATAGATCACGTGGCCATGCCTGGTAGCAAGGAGAGCTGGGAGTGGAAATTTCTGAATGTCATTCTCTATTCTCCAGCAGGCACAGATGGGGGGAGGGGGGGGACATGTTAGGAGATATGGGGGGCCAGGGAATAGGTTCCAGTCATCCAATCAGCTGTCTGCCAGAGATAATCTTACAGCCTGGAAGCTGATGGCACGGGAAGAAAAATGCTTACTCAATAAGCAGTTTGATTGATTCACTTTGACATTCTGGCCAACAACCAGAGATGTGGAGATAAAAGCCACTCCCTGGCCTTCCAGAAAGAGACAGAGAATAATAATAGCCATAATTAACAATATAATCGCTAAAATTCACCGAGCATGTACCAAGTACCAAGTGCTTGCCAGACACTTTCCAGTCTTTATTTACTCCAACTTCATGCAACAAGAATGATTCCAACACCCATGGAGGAAACCGGGGCTCTATAAGACTCATGACATAGGTCTGCCCCACATTGCACAGGTGGTGAATGTAAGAGCCCCAGGTGGGGACTAGGCTCCTGGTCAGCCCATAAGAATGGGGTCCACGCCCCTGGGGCTGAGGAAATACATATAGGATCTGGAAACACCAACTGGGATTTCCCAGTCAGATGAGGAGTCTCACATACAAGTACACATTAAAAGTTACACCAGCAAAATATAAAGTACCCCCAGGTCCTATTCTCTCAAACTTTCCCAGAAACTTTTATATTTAAAAGGAGTTACCAAAAACAAACTCATACTTCTAAAACTAGTGTGCAGCATGAATAATCAAAGAAATGTAAAATATTGAAAATAAAATCACTTAGTTTATACAAAACTAAAAATTTTTTAAAAGACTTAAAAAATCTTAGCATTTAATGATGGTGATGGTGTGGCAAAACAGGCAATGTTCACACTGTTGGAGGAAGGATATGTTGGTGTAAATCTCTAGAAAAACAGCTGGAAAATTATTCTGTAAAGTATGCTGATACTTCAACTTCCTTTCTAGAAATATAGCCTAAGGAAATAACAAATAGAAGTAGACAGATAACCTCATATAGGACATATAATTTATTGAAATATAAATTTATGTTTTCTCCTGTGTCTTTTCCCTCCCAGTGTCATAGATTTGTAAGTAGATCACTCTCTACTCCCTAATCCCAGGGGCATTTGTGGAACCAACTAGACGCTGATTGAAAGCTATGTGTTTCCTGTCTTTTGAGAAAGATCAAGAAAGAAAACCTGCAGACAGTTCCTCAAAAGGGGCGCTAGAGTTATGAAGAGAAGGATGATTCTTAGCACCAGAGGTGGAAACTGGATCCACTCCATACCAGTGCTGATAAAGGTAAAGTTCAGGGACACTGGAACCAAAGCACAACCACACCCCCATCATCTTGATACCCCGACCTGACACACAGAGCCAGCCATTGAATATCTAGGAGTATAACTTCTGAGCATATGGGTATCTCTGGGGAACCCTCTCTGGTGCCTGGCACACTGTGCAAACCCCAGGGCCTTTGCATGGCCTTAGGAGGCAGGGTATTCTGCATATAAATGAAGCTGATTTTCCTGGCCAGGCCTCAAGTGTGACATTCTCACATACCTATATTTATGAGGAAAAAAATGTTTTTAAAGGTAATTGAATATAAAGTTATTATCTTGTTTTGATTTTTTTAAACTAGTAGTTAAATATTTTCCATAGGAAGATAACAAAGCCCCCTGCCCCGTGTTCCCTAAACTCCAGGCACATGTCTTTATCATTGCACCAACCCCACCGGGAGTCACATTACCTATATTTAGTGCCTCACTGTTCTACAAGGTTCTTGGGTCCTAGAGACTCATAAGGACATTGTCTTGTTTTACCTCCATTTCTGCAGTGACTTGCACAATGCCTGGCAATCATTCAGGGAATAAAATAAGTATATGAATGAATGAATGAATGAACAAACGAATGAACAAGTGAACAGGTGTCTGTTATCTGAGATAAAAAGCCTGATGAGGCCCATCGTAGTTCCCACGCAGTCGCTCCTGGCAGCCCTAAGGGCTGTACACTTGGTCAATGGTTTAACTGCAAGCACACACTCGGGGAGTGTAAACAGCCCTCCTCCAGGCCAGGGCTGACTGGCAGCCTCGAGGGCAGCTTGCACAATCTTGTGGGCTGCTGTGATTCTCATTTTTGGGGCATGGAGTCATCTTCGCCTGGGGCCTCTCCCTCCTTGCCCTGGATTGTCTCTTGGCAACATAAAAGGAACTGCGTGTCTGTTGTCAGTTGGAAGAAATTCAGACCCCCAACCCTTCCATGAACTCTGTCCCGATTCAATAGATCTGCTCAAGAACCAAGGCTGGGGTTGAGAGGGAGCTTGAGATGCCTCAGCTTAACCCCGTCATCTGACAGATAAAGAACGTAAGACCCTCAGAAGTGGGCACTCAGCCCACTGCAAGTGCAGCAAAGCTTGGCACAGAGCTGGCTAGCCTAGGATGGCAGTTGGTTTTAGAACCAGCCAAACAGGACTGTAAATTCCTGCACAGCCACTGTCCAGCGTGTGAACTTGGACCAGGGACTTGTCCTTCCTGAGTCCAAGGCCTTCCTCTAGGGCGCATAGCATGCAGCATATGGTGGATACAGAACGAGGTGCTGTCAGTCAAATGCCCGGCACTGGGCCCAGCTCCCTTCCATCTTCTGCCTTTTCCTGCCCTTCTTTCCTAACGTCTCCCATCGCCATTCCTTACCATTCCTCCACGTATGGGTTTGAATGCCCCCACGTCACCACAAATGTTCCTCCACAGGAAGTCACTCCCTGCCCAGGCTGTGCGTGCTTCCATTGCCTTTAGATTCATTAGTATCTCCTAGTTTCTCTCACGCTTTTTCTGTCCTCACCCAGCTCTTGATCTTGCCAAGTTCATTCATACTTTCCTTTTGCCCTCCCTTCCTGCAAATTTTCCCAGGCTCTTGCTCCATGCTAGGTAATGGTTGGGTAGAGAGGTTCACAGCCTACCGCCGATTTGAAAGCTCAATTGCTCTTAGAGAGAGGCCATGTGAGCAATGACCACATGGGAGGAGGAGAGCAGAATAGCAGAGGCAATATACTGTGTGTCCACAAAATCTTTGTCCGAGCTCTTTTTCTGGGACACCACAGTAGGGAGAGTAATGGCCTCTTTAAGATGACCATGTCCTACTCCCCCAAACTTATGACTGTTACCTTACATGACAAAGGAGTTTTACAAATGTGATTATGTAAAAGATTTCGAAATGGGAAGATTATCCTGGGTTATCTGCATAGACACAAGGGTCCTTAGAAGATGGGGGAACGAAGTCAGAGAGGAGAGATGTGATTCTGCTGGCTTTGAAGGTAGAGGAAAATGGCCCTGAGCCAAGCAGTGTAAATGTTTCTGGAGCCTTCCAAAGGAACCAGCCCTGCTGGCACCTTGATTTTAGCCTCTGAGATTCATTTTGGACTTCTGACTTTCCAGAACTAAGTTTTTTACTCATTACAACAGCAATAGGAAATGAATGCAAATGCAAAAGATTACATTCCTTGTAATTAGGTGCACCAACTAACAACTTATGATCAATGCAACATGAGGGCAGGTGACACCTCTTCCTTTAGCTTAAGGTTTGACCCTCCCATTTCCCTCTTTCCTGCCACTGTCACTGCTGTCGATGCTGGTGGCAGCCTGGATCTATGAGGGACTGTGTGGAGCAGAGCCTCCAGCTGACTGTCAAAGCCTAAAAGGATTGGGAGTTATCTGTTACAGCCACATAACACGGTTCTGATGAGGCTGTTACATCACCAGGAAGGCGATAATTAGAACTGGAGAAGGCAGAAAGCCACCGTAGGCAAAGGCAATAACTCAAACAAAGTCCTGGGTGGGTCCAGGTGTCTGTTGGACTGGCCCATTACCTATGGGACAATGCAGGAACAGAGGCTTGCTATAAAGTGGGGGTCATCGGGGTGCAGGGGATTGTCAGACGATCTCTCTGGCCATACCGTCTCCCTGGTTCATCCCCTGCCAGCATTCTCAGAAAGAACTAGTGTGCCTCCAGGTTTCGTGCACGCACAAGCACGTATGTGACTGAGCCTCTTTGTGCACAGTTGCATATGCCTGCAAGTGTGACAACTTGTGTGAGCTCCTGTTGGTTTTGATCTGGGTGTAGCCTGACCTCTTTGGGGGTTGAGGACCAAAAGTGTCCAGCTGGGTTTCCGGTGAGGAGGGGATGGATAAAAAGTTTACAGAACAACTGGCTGGGAGGAGGATGGTGTGTGAGCGTGTGGCCCTGTGAACAGAATTTCAATATCACCAGCAAAGGAAAAATCATGGTACCCTGTGGCAGCTCCTAAGTTGAGCCCTAAGCTGCGGGCCAGTCTTCAGAGTCACACAATGGTTCGTTAACCTGTGCCCTTGCAGAGGTGACAAATTGCTCCACCAGCATGGCTATTTTCCTGAGGTTACTGTGAACCAGAAAATGCCCTACCACGTCAGTCCTACCACGGGTCAGTTTGCTAAGTTTATTGCTCACATACTCACTAGTTTGTGACCTGAAATACATTTAATTCCTATTAATACTGAGCACTGTAGGGCATAGATTTCAACACTAGCATTAACTGACTTTATTGCCGTTTACAAAGGAGAGGCCTCTGTGGATGACGAAGCCGGGACCTTCACACATGAGCTGCTCACAAGCATGTGGACACTATGCAGTGGGAGTGTGTAGTCATAGGCAAATGTGTTTTCCTGCACATTTACAGCAGCTCATAAATGTCATCTTTTGTTTGTTTATCCTAGCCGTGGGGTGCTGGGAGGCCTGCTGTGTCCCCAGCTGGTGTGGTGCCCCAGCCTCAAGACAGGAGCCTACCTCCGGAGTCTACTACTGGCCAGGGGCACAGATGCAGACTTCCAAGGCTCTGGTCTCAGTGAAATTCAGGACCCCCATGGGTGGGACCACAACCCTAGCTTGACACACGAGACGAGGCTCATGTGACCCAGAGGACCTGCCTTAGGTGCTCAGCAGAGCTCTCCTTGAATTGGACTGGGCCTGACCCGCAAGCCCATGCTCTGCTCATTTTTGCTCCCTTGCACACACCTCAGACACTCTGTACCTTGGTTTTCCCAAGCAGGAGGCTCACTCCTCCTTCCCTCGCTGCCAACCTCACAACAAGTCTCTTTATGGTCAAGTCAGGTTGACTATGTTAGGAGGCCTCAGGAGGAACCCTGATTCTATTTTTTTTGGCAATGGATCTCTGTCTTTCATAAATGGCCATGAGAGTCTTCCCTCCACCTCAGCCCCCACCCCTCCCCAGCCACTGGGAGCCTGGTCAGTAAGAACGGAGTTTAGAGCCCGGGCAGAACGTGTAGTCAAGGGATCTTCTCCCACCCACCAGGCATGCACGTTGCCTTTGCAAAAACAATTCTTGATTTGGCAAAGGCAGTGTTTGCCTTGGGGTGAGACCTTGCAGCCCTTCGCCAGACCCTGTTTATTCTGGCACAGAGCACGATGATGGCCAAGCGCTTTTCAAGTTTGCTGAACTTCCTGGATTTCTTATCACGCAGCCCGCACCACCAGGGAGCAGGTGAAATGTTGATATGTGCCCAAGAAAAGACATTAAGGAGTTCCACAAACACCCCACCTGCCCCCCAAGGGGCAGAAGCCCTGGGCAGGCCTGGTGGGAGAGCACAGTTGACAGAGCAGGTGAGATGTACAGACAAGTCTTTCCTTTCCCCTAACCTGGCCTGAACCTACCTTTCCTACTCCTGAGTCTTCTGCTCTGGTCAGGCTGGTTTCCTTACTGTGTGGAGCATTTCTGCCCGGTGCAGCCTCCACTCCTTTGCCTGGGCCATGCCTGCCATTTGTAATCTCCCTTCCACCATCTCTCCTGTGGACACTGTACTGGAGGGGTCCAGTGAACCAATGAATGACCCTGTTGCAGGATGAGGCTGGGCCAATGACAGGCTGTGCCACACGCTGCGATTTCTGCACATTTCTCTTCCTCTCTCTCCTGATCCTCCAGGGCTCGTCGGGATGTCAACCAGCCCACAGAGACACCAGGGTACTCCTCTCTGCCCCGTCAGGAAGTCACAAAAGACTGGGGTGGGGCCCGGTGGTGGAGGTGGTGAAGAGGAGGGACTTCCAAGCTCAGGAGTCAATAGCTGGGGTCAAGATGAACTCCCAGACTTCTAGCCTCGTGACCGGAGCAGGCGAGCTGGCTCTGAGCTCCGCGTGCCAGAAAATACTGAGTAGAAAGGCAGTGCCTTCTTCGGGGGTTTGAACTACAGAGACCGGTCTGCAGAGCACCTCCAGTGCAGCTGGTCTGTGTCATCGGCCCCTTTTCTCACTGACAGGACCTCAGACAGATCGTGGGCCTGAGACGGCCTTTGCGCTTGAGTCACTCCACTCCTTGACTGCTTCGGACAGGGCATTTCACAACAGACTTACATGTCGCTGGTGTTTATCCTCTTTGCAGATGAGGAGACTCAACAGAGTGAGGACCTGGTGCCAACACACACTGCTGATGGGGGCACAGTGAGGCTGAGGCCTGCTTGATTTGAACCGGTGCTCATTCTCTCTGCAGAGAGGCCCTCCCATCTACCCGTTGCTGACCAGCAGCCTTGACCTTGCCTGGATCTCCTGAGTCTAGGGATGGAGGCAGAAGGGGCAACTGCCAATGTAGAGTGAACTCAGGGATGCCCAAGGGCCCCCTTGTCAGGGCCCCATTTCCCATGGGCTCTAAATTTGTATCATTCTTAGACTTCTATGGTTCTTAGAGTGTGTGGGAAAGACACCCAGTTTAATACAATCTACGATCTGCCTCTGGTGGCCGGCACAGGTGCTGGTAGACACACCAACACTCCGTGTCTACTGTAGGGAACACACCCACCCCTGGTGTTGGGGATCCGCTGAGAGGGGGACAACAGCCTTGGGTTGATTTCTGAGGTGGCCAGTCTGGGAAGCCGGCTCCCCATCAAGGAAGTAAAGGTGGGCCTCCCTGGTGGCACTGGGGTTGAGTGCCATGCTGTGGGGTTTCCGTTGCAGCTCAAGTTCGATCTCCAGTCAGGGAGGGGACCCACATGGCGCAGCAGACCTCTCCTGCCTCACCCACTGCTCCCCTCGGCAGTGTTTTTCAGTTGACCTGCCTGTTCTGCTCCCCACTCTCTCTGGTGAATCCTCTCAGCCCCTGCACCTCTGGCCTGCACCCCAGCTCTTTCAGCTCTTGTATGCATTAACAAATAAACCTCTCTTTAAAAAAAAAAAAAGGGCCTCCCTGGTGGCGCAGTGGGTTAAGCAACGCACTATGAAGCAGACCGCAGTCACTGCAGCACGAGTTCCATCCCTGCTGCCGGCCAGGGGGGGACCCACATGGTGCGGCAGACCTCTCCTGCTGTGCCCGCTGCTCCCCTCAGCAGTGTACTTCCGTTGATCTGCCTGTTCTGCTCCCCGCTCTCTGTGGTGAATCCTCTCACCCCCCCACACCTCTGGCCTGTACCCCAGTGCTTGTATGCATAAATAAATAAAATCTTAAAAAAAAATAAAAAAAATAAAAAAATAAAAAAAAAGGAATTAAATGTTACACCAGAGACAGTGGAGAGACGGGAGAGAGTGAAGGGGCGACAGAAAGTCTCTCTTTTTGCTGTTGCACTCAGTTCTCTCAACCACCTGCCAGGGGGGCCATTTTGCTCCCAATTTTACAGCAGGGACAATGAAGCATAGAGGTTAATGATTGGGCCAAAGCTACACAATAAATAGGACGGACGAAGGGTTCCATGCAAGCCTATGACAACTTTCTGATTTTGCCAGGGCATATAGTTCTTTCCCCTGGGAATGTGGTTGTGAAAGGGATTTGTCTTTGGGCAGAGCTGGCTGAGAGGTGGAGAGAGAGATTCAGTTGGCTCATGAGTCAGGGGTCTGGCCCTGGCAGCTCTGGCCGCCCACCTGGTATGGCGAGAGGCCTGGAGGTGCTTCAGCATGGTTAGTCATCCCAGCGAGCAGCAAGCAGGCACCCATCGGGAGGTTTGCTCCCACTCCCCGCACTTCAGATGAGAAAACAACACAAGCACTTCATCTGGCCTCAGCCCTGAGCCTTGGTGCCCAGAGCGCATTACTCACTTCCTTCCTGGGACCCATCACCTCCGTGGGAGGGAGCCTGGCTCCTGCCAGCTCTGGGGGCCACATGTCTACGGGGTGTGTGCAGGTAGGGCTGGGCCCCACTGAGTCATCCACATCCCCTCGCGGACCCCACAGGAGCTCAAGGTGAGCTGGGAAGTCAGGCAGCGCTTGCAGGCCTCCATCATAAATACACGTTCAATGAGAAAAATGTTACTTAGCTCCTCTTTAAGAAGAAAAGTCTGCTCCTTAGAGAAAGCCCAGATAAAACGGTGAAGTAAAATAAGAGACCCAGAGACCCAGAGACATCCGCGGGAGCGCTTCTTCCCACCTTCGTACAACCGTGTTTGATGGTGTTGTGAGGCCACTGTCATCCGCCTTCATCGTGTCCCAAGGGACCCCAGCTTCCCGGGGCTGTGTTCATTTACCAACTAGCCTTTGGAGAGGGCAGTGTCACCTCGTCCTGTAGACGAAACTGGAGCTCGAAGAGGTTGACAAGCCCAGGCCCACACATTGTTAGGACACGGGCAGAGGAAGGGTTGGGCTTGAGGTAGCTGACCGCCACCAAGCTCAGATTCTGAATCAGCGTGCTCGGTGCTGTTATGGTTCTGTTAGGGGGAAAGGTGGTCCTGAGGGGGTTACACAAATAAGTTTATGGACTCCAACCCCACTCCAGACCAGCAATACTGCAGAACCACAAATCCTTAAGATGATTACCGAAGAGAGGGTCCCTGGGACCTGAGGGTGGAGGTAAGCAGCCAGGCTGGCTATAAAACCAGAGAGGTGAGCCTTGGGCGCTCTCTTCCTTCAGAGCCATCTCCCTTGATTCAGAGCCAGCTCTCAACGCGCCATTGGGTTCGAGCTCGGAAGATCTGGTGGGATATTTACGGATTTGTAGCCTCTCTTCTCTTTGCATTATTACTACGTTATTCCCCTTCTTTTGTAAAATAAAACCCTTGAATAACTTTTGTCGTGTGTGTCTGCAGTTGGGCCTTATTATAAAAGTCTTCTGAGTGCACAGATGAGGACCCAGTCAAGGAAACCCATTTTATATTAGGGCTGCCCTGTAACAGTTCCACTTCTGTACCTAATATGTCACCGGAAGTATTTCCCCTTCTGATGAGAAATTCGGTCAAATACCGGATGTGCTGTGCTCAGGCCAGCCCACCCAGGGGCCGAACCTATGGTGCTTCAGCTCTCCTGGTGCTGGGCATCTTAGTTATTTCTACTTTCTCACCACTATAAATATGCTGCCATGAGTATTTGGGTACAGATAGGTGTTTCAGGTTAATTCTGGGGGCATCGCTCACAGTGGAATTGGGAGGCCCAAGGGAAGGGGTTCTTTGATAAGCTTCAGGAAAGCATTGTAGACACCCCGCTAGGCAGCCCAGCCAGCATCAGCCCACAGGCAAAGATAAGAAGGCTGCTTTGGAGGCCTGCGTGGCCCTGCTTGAACCCTGCCGCCGCATATTCACCTGGCTGTTGAACATAGCTGGGCTTTTCCAGGTGGAAAGTGTGGTGTCTGCCCCACCTCGGGCCCGTTTAAAGGTGAGAAAACTGGGTCTCGGAGAGGCAAACTCACTAACCCAGTGTCACATAGCTGTGGCCAGAAACCACATGACATCTCACGCAGGGTTTGCAAAGCGCCTGCCTCTAATTCTTCAGAAGCTCTAGTTAACGTCCCCAGAGGTTCAGAATCCATGAGTGCTGGCTCCCTGCAGCAGCTCAGGGAGACCTTCACAGAGACACGAAACCTTCTGAACTATAAAGGTGGGTGGCCTTCAGCAGTGTAGAGGATTGGGGATTCTGTGCCGTCAAAAATCTGTGTATAGGGCCTCCCTGGTGGCGCAGTGGGTTAAGCAACGCACTATGAAGCAAACCACAACCACTGCAGCACGAGTTCGATCCCTGCTGCTGAGTTCGATCCCTGCTGCCGGCCAGGGAGGGGACCCACATGGCGCAGCAGACCTCTCCTGCTGTGCCCGCTGCTCCTCTCAGCAGTGTACTTCCGTTGATCTGCCTATTCTGCTCCCCGCTCTGTCTGTGGTGAATCCTCTCACCCGCCCCCCACACCTCTGGCCTGTACCCCAGTGCTTGTATGCATAAATAAATAAATCTTTAAAAAAAAAAATCCGTGTATAACTTTTGATTCTCCAAAACTGTAGAAATCCACAGGGGATTATTATCAGGATCTGCCACTACTCCCCACCCCCAACCAAAATCTGCACTTGCTCAACCCCTTAGAGTTGCCCCTCTTCATCCTTCGATTCAACCAGCTGACATTCCCTAAATCTGTGAATGAGGAACACACAGGTAGAGAAAAACATGTCAGTACAGCCGTGCAATTCAAACCCATGTTGTTCCAGGGTCAACTGTCCCTCAGACTCTGCCCACCATCCCACCACCTCCTGCCTGGACTGATGCAGCAGCATCTGCCAGCTCTGCCTGCCTAGTGTGCCCACTTAGCTATCAGAGTGGTGTTCAAGGACTGCAATCCCTACATGCAGCTACCCTGCTCTAGCCTCCAGGCTAGAGCTGCCTGAGTGGGAGCTAAGTCATCTGGGAACATGCTGAGATGGTGACAGCCCACAGGGCTTTGACTGGGTGCTCCCTCCAGTGACCGCATTATGGGACTAGTCAGCCAGACACAGAACTTAGGAGGAAAATGAATTCCTAGGCCTGACCTTCCAGGCCTGCCTCCCTTCTTGACCTTTCCCCAGCCCAATGCAAGCGTCCGCTGGGCCCCAGCCCTCAGCCTCCCTTCTGCTATGCAGACAGGCTGAGTCCTCACCCTTCTCGAGGGCTCTGCTTCTTCCTTCAATCCAGCACACTCTTTACCCCTGCTCCAAATTCTGGCTGCCCCTTCTGCCTCAGTGACCCTCTCCACACAGGAGCGCTCTCACTCGTCTCTAGTCTCCATAAATATCCCCCTGAGGCAAACACAGACACTTCACAGCAATCCCACGACAATCCTCAATTTAGGAGCCTTAGAGGTTATGGAAATGAGCAGTGAGTTATGAACTTTTCTAACGATTTTCACATTCATTTAAAAAAAAAAACCCAGCAAGAACATCAAACTCTGTGAGGAGAACATTGGGATGTTGATTCCATAATAAGGTTAGCCATAGTTATTCATTACTACAGATTTCCCCTACTGGCTGGAAACCTATCTGGATCTCTCTCCCCACAATATCAAGGACTTATCAATTGAATTATCACTTGATTATGTATCAATTCAATTATTTATCAATTACTCAAAGAACTGGAAGGTATTTCTCCTCCTGTGTTTAGTGTTCCACGAATTGGACTCACTCCTGCGTTGAGGCCCTCCATATCCCAGACATAGGCTTGGAAAAATCTCCTGGTGCAAACATGACCACAAGGCTTCTCTTGGATAAGGCCTACCCTCCAAGTGTGAGCACAGAAGTGGCACAGACCACTTCCCTCCCTCCCCTGGCTGCTGGCTTTTGCAAGAGCAGCCCCCTTAGGGCCTCCTGAAAATCCAACACCTCTCTTTGGGCCCACTGGGCTTCCTTAAGGCATCATGCAAAGAACTCTTCAGCTGGGTCATCCATGCTTCCTCTATTAAAATCCCCACCCTCTATTAAAATCCCCACCCTCTAGGTTCCTCTTGTCATCGTTGTCCTCAAAAGGAAAGAAGAGAAACTGGACAGACTCTTAGTCAATGGTGCTGAAACACAGTGACTGGGGACACAAGACAGGGAGCGACCACCCCAAATCTGTCTATCTGAAGTTGGCTGGTCTACCGAGTTCCTGGATAGAGAGTGGGGATCCCACTGGAGCAAATGAAGTCAGCCCTGTGATCCAAAAACAATTTTTACTGAGCTGAAAACCATGAATTTCAAAATGAAAAAAATGAATGAAAAGATTTCCTGGGTGAGTGTGAACAAGCACACCTGAAAATGCTTTTGTCTAACAAAGATGAAGGACCTTTGTGTGAAAGGCCTACTGTGTGCAGCCCTGTGCTAATCACATAGGTTGCTTAAATGCTGGAAACTTAAAGGCTGGACAGATGGCCTCAGGCATGCCTGGGCCTGGGAAAACCTTGCTCTCAGTGCTGATGAGTCCGTGGTGTAGCACTGGACACTATGCACAAGGAGTTGTTCTTCTCAGCCCCAAGTGAGATTGGGGGATACCTCTTTTTGGAGGACTCTGACTTTCTTTGTCGAAGTCACGTCTCCTCTTGACCAGGGAAGAGGTGAGGTCTCTGCTCTTTCCCACCTGAAACTCTGTGCTATAGGAAGGCATCAGGCCTTCTGACTGGACAGGTGCCACTCCAGGGACTAGACTGCTTTACATTCCAGGTTTCAGGACCTAGATTTATGGGTGAAAGGAAGGGTAATTGTGGGTAAGTTCAATATCCCCGAGTGACCTCCCCCCTCTAAAGTCTGGCTTTTGGAAGGGTAGTGAGGCTGTCAAGGGAATCTCAACACAAGTGAGTAAGGCAAGTTCAGCAGTCAGGCCACGGCCATGTGCATGCTGATGAACAAGGAGCATAGCTCTCTGGGACAAGGCACCTGCTTGAAGGAGGAGGTGCATGGGGGTGTTGTGTGTGTGCATGTGTGTGCGTGTGTGCACGTGCATGGAATCTGAGGGTGTTGAACCACTAAGAGTTTCACACTTTGGGGATCAGGAGATGCTGCTGAGGGAACCCCCTCAAAGACACACAGTCCAGCTGCTTGGGTTCTGGAGGCCCGCCATTGTTAACAGCAGTGCCAGCACTTGGGTGCTTGCACTTAGTAGGCACACAAGAAAATTTGTCCAATGACAGCCTGGGCCACCTTCTATCTCCCCCCAGGACTGGGGACAAGGTGGCAGCTGGGCAGGTGGGATTTCAGTGTCACTCGTACCAGTAGAGGCAGAGACCCCAAAGTCCCTGAGCATGAGGGTGCCATGATGAAGTCCTTCCCCTCTCTGTCCTCAGGGACTTAACTCAGGCAGGTGGGTTTAATCCTGCTTCACTCGTGCTAGAAGGAGTCTGGTTATGGAAGGCACCCACAGGTGCTCTGACGTGTGTGGGGAAAGGGTCCTGAAGAAGCCTGGGTTTCCTTCAGTCCAAGCAAAGGTTCGGAGCAGAGTTGAGGCTTTCATGGGAAGTAGCCCCATCTGATTGTCCAGGCCTCTTCAGGTGAGCGGTTCTGTTGGTTCAGCAAATATTTATCAAGCTTAGCCAGATACCATATCTTGCCCCAGAGAACGACCGTGACGCTTAGAGGAAGCTCAGCGGAGGTGGCAGGAAGCTCTCCATGCTGCTGGCAAGTGGAGCTGCCCACAGCCCCGCTGTTCTCAGGAGGACAGGCGACTGGGCATCTCTGAACCACCAGAGGACCTTGCCACCTTTTCTGCCTTTCCTGGACCCAGGATGGCTACAGACCCACCAGACCTGAGCTGTCCTCTGTGGAAGCTCTGGTGGGGCACACCTGGAGCACAGGGCCTGAAGACTACCTGCGTCTCTGCTGGCCATACGCACCGGCGTGCGGGGTGCACAGCTGACTCTTCGTCATCCCCAGAGGAGCACACTGTAGCAGCACCCTTGGACACACGGGGCCACGCAGGAGGCCAGAGGATAAAGGCAACTATATCCACTGTGCAAACAAGACCCAAGGAATTACTAAATTGGAGCTATTATGCTCCCGCATGAGTGTCCACGTGGGACTATGTTGACCCAGCAGTCAAGTGATTACCAGTTTCTGACAGCCTCTAATGAGTAATGAGAGCGAATGGGCAAATCTAGTTTCAACAAACAAGCGATTGGCCTTAAGGGCAGCAGGGCAAACAGGACTCCAGATGAGGAATTTGCTCATTGTTCTGCCCAGAAGAGATCCACAGAACCTGCTCACAAGGAAGCGCTCGGGCTTTTTCTTGTTACGTTTCTGCTCTGTGTTCTATTTGCAGATCCAGTAGGAGATGGGCCAGTTTACTAAGGCAACCAGATTTTCTCACTGACTGCTAGTGCCTGTACTGCTAAGGATTTCTAAGACTTTTTTGAGCTCAGTGATGTTCTACCGGGCTTGGAGCAACTTTCTTCCGCTTATGCACCAGGTGCGCACAGAAGATCCAGGGGTATGAGTTTAGATACCAGAGTCACTTGGCACGTCCATCCTCAGGCCCTCTCTCTCCCCACTGCCTGGTCTCAGGCGGTCTGCAGGCCGTACAGTGAGTACAGTGGGGAAAGCAGTTTCCAGATCCTGGGAACAGCGTGCCAGTGGAGGTTCCTTCATTTTCTAGTTGCTTGCTACTGGTCAAGGCGACGTTTGCAAACATTTTCTGTTTGTGAAGGGAAATGAAAAATGGCCAGCCTCGCAGCATCAGAAAGGCCATGTGGGACGGTCCACAGCTAATGGTTCCTGAGGATCCGAAACAAGGCAAGGGGCCTCCTGAGAGAACCGGAGGGGATTATGCTAAGCAAAGGGAGCCAGAAAGAGAAAGACCAGGAGCCCATGACTTCACTCACACGTGGAACATAGAGAGACAAGAAAAGGAACAGACAAAACTAAGTCAAAGCAAACTCTTGAGGGGGAAAGTGAATGGGGGGGTGGAAACAAAGTGGGGAGGTAGTCCCATAGACTACAGTAAGGGCTGCCTTGGTGGTGTGGTAACATATACCCGAAGGAGTGTGAACCCATACCCCTAAATCAGACAATATTGTAACTAACATTAACTGAATTATATATATGCACATACCTATATCCACATGTAGGATGCTCACTCTCACCAGTTTCATTCAACTTCATAGTATTTGAAGTCCAATCCAGAGCAATTAAAAGCAAGAAGAAATAAAAGGAATGCAAATGGTAAAGAAAGAAATAATACTGTTATTACTTGCAGATAATATGACACTATGTATAGAAAACCCTAAACACTGCACTAAAGTAATGTGAGAACCTATAAATAAATTCAGTAGAATTATAATATACAACAAAATTAATATGCAAAATACAAAAGTCAATAAACAAAAAAACCTGTTATATTTCTAAATACTAATAATGAATGATTGGAAAGAAAATGAAGAAAATAAATTTCACCATGTAAGTTTTCATTTCACTGAAAACTGTAGGACATTGATGAAAGAAATTGAAGAAGATGGGGGGCTCCCTGGTGGCGCAAGGGGTTAAGCACTGCTCTATAAAGCATCTGCAGCCACTGCAACACGAGTTTGATTCCTGGCCAGGGAAGGGACCCACATGGCACAGCAGACCTCTCCTATTTCTCCCGCTGCTCCCCTCAGCAGTGTATTTCAGTCAGTCTGCCTGTTCTGTTCCCTGTTCTGTCTCTGGTGAATCCTCTCACTCCCTGCACCTCTGGCCTGTACCCCAGTTCTTGTATGGATAAATAAATAGATATTTTTAAAAAAGAAATTGAAGAATACACAAAGAAATGTGGAGTTATTCTCTTCCATTCAAAGAATTAACATTATTAAAATGTTTGTACTACTCAAAGCAATCTATTGATTCCATGCAACCCCTATAAAGTTTCTTTTCATAGAAATAAACCTTTCAAAATTAAGATGAAACCAGATAGACTCCAAATAACCAAAGCAGTCCTTAGAGAGAAGAATCAAGCTGGAGGCATCACACTCCCTGATTTCAAGCTATGTTACAAAGTTATAGAAATCACAACAGTATGGCATTAGCCTGAAAACAGACACATAGATCAATGGAGCAGATTAGAGTCCAGAAATAAACCTGCACATATATGGTCAATTAATTTATGACAAAGGAGCCAAGATATACAATGGGGAAACATAAATCTCTTCAGTAACCGATGTTGGGAAAACTGGACAGCCACATGCAACAGAAGGAAACTGGACTGACCACTCTTTTCTACTACACACAAAAAATAGCTCAAAGTGGATTAAAGACTTCAGTGCTAAGACTTCTAGAAAAAGACGTAGGTAGGAAGCTCCTTAACTTCCTCAATTTGGTAATAATTTTTTGATTGGACACCAAAATCAAATGCAACAAAATAGAAATAAATGGGACAATATTAAACAAAGAAGTTTCTGCAGCACAAAAGGCAATCTCTGAATGGGAGAAAATATTTGAAAATAACAATTATTTGATAAGGGATAAATAATCAAATATGCAAAGAATGCAATACAACTCACTAGCAAAAAACAAGGAATCTGATTTTAAAAATGGGCAGAAAACCTGGAAGAGACATTTTTCCCAAAGAACATGTCCTACAGGAATGAAAAGTGGCTCTATATCACTGATCATCAGGGAAATGCAAATGAAGCCACAGCAAGATACCATACCACACCGGTGAGGATGGCTGTCCCCAAAAAGACCAGAAGTCACAAGTGTCAGCAAGGATGTGAGGGGACGGGGCCCCTGTGCATGACTCAGGGGCGTACGTAAATCGGTGCAGCCACTATGTAAAACAACATGAAAGTTCTTCCCACATTAATAATAGAACTACCAGAGGACCCAGGAATTCTACTTCTGGGTGTTTATCTGAAGGATGAACATACTGACCAGTAAAGACATAGACACTCTCATGTTTGCTGCAGCGATATTCACAAAAGCCAAGACATGGAAGCAGCCTGAGTGTCCATCAATAGATGAGTGGATCCAGGAAATGTGGGTGCAGCCATGTGTCCCTCATGACCGGGGTACATTCTGAGAAACATGTTGCTTCATGATTTCATCATTGCAGGAATGTCAGCGTGAAATGAAACAAGCCTGGATGGTGTAGTTGAGGCATAACTAGGCATAGGGGAGAGCCCGTTGGGACCTCTGCTGTATGTGGGGTTCGCCACTGCCTGAAACATCGCTAAGCAGCACATGATTATATAGACACAGTAGAACATTATTCAGGTTTAAAAAATAATGCGATCTTGCCTTTTTGACAGCTTGGATGCACATTGGGGGATTATACTAAGCGAAATATGAAGAGAAAGACAGACCCTATATCATCTCACTTATACATGGATTTTAAAAACCAAAACAACTATGGTCATGGACACAGAAAACAGATTAGGGGAGGGCTCCCTGGTGGCCTAAGGCTTAAGCCTTGATTATCACTACTATGGCCTGAGTTCGATCCCCGGCCAGGGAGCTGACCCACATGGCACAGCAGACCTCTCCTGTCTTGTCCGTGCTCCCCTCAGCAGTGTATTTCCATTGATCTGCCTTGTTCTGCTCTCCACTCTGTCTCTGGTGAATCCTCTCATCCCCTGCACCTCTGGCCTGTACCCCAGTTCCTGTATGCATAAATAAAATAATCAGATTAAGGGAGAGGACGTGGGGCGAGCAAAATGGGCAAAGGGGGTCAAAAGGTACAACCTGCCTTCATAAAACCATTAAGTCCTGGCATGTCACGTGCCATGGGGAGATTAGGGTCAATAATATGCTACCACACATGAGGGAGTTAAGATAATACATCTTAAAAGTTCTCATCACAAGAAAACCAGTTTTTTTGTGCAGTATTTACGTATGGGACAGATGTTAACTAGACTTACAGTGGTAGCCACTTTACAATATTGCAATTATCACGTCATCACATTGCAGTTATATGCCAAGTTCAAAAACAAAAAAGACCTGTCTTTGACTGTGAAGAGAACCGAATGAGCTCAGATGCATGAGAGCCCCTATGCATCTGGGGTCTGGACTACAGGCGCCCCTCCATCGACTGGCTCTCTGCCCTTGACCCAGTGCGGCTTATGGAGACACTTCCCTCCTGGGCAGCCCCCTGCAGCGCCACCTCTGCACCTTGCCGAAACCCCACTGTGCCAGGCCCAGGCTGCCATTTGACTCATCATCTCTCCACACGCCTGAAGGAGTCTAGCCTCCACCAGACTTGAGCACCCCAACACACTGTCTGCCTTTTCCCAAGAGGTTGCTGCTTGGGGAACAGAAGATTCCTGGAGCTTATAGGCCTGCAGACTGCACCTTCTGGGCAAGCATGTCAGGATTTACCTGCCTGGCACAGACACTGGCCCCAGCACTCTGCTTCCGACCATGTCAATGTCACCAAGAATTCTCGCAAAGTTTGACCGGGGTCAGAGGAACCCACAGGAAGAGAAAATATGATTCTCCTCAGCTTTGTCATCTCATGAACGAGCAGCTTAGCACTTAGGAAACAACTAGAGAACAAAATATTGTCCTATCACTAGCTCCATGTGCATTTGAGGGTAGAAATCAAGGTAAAAACTATTATCAGTTTTTGAAAGGTGGAGTGCTTCGGTGGCATCAGGCCTCACTCCCCAGAACCCTGGAGTTTCAGTGGTGGACCTTGGCTGGGGGTGCAGGGTGAGGAAGGACCAGCAAGCAGCCTTCAAACTCTTCTTTGGTTTATCTGGTCAACCAGAAGGGATCAACAGGTATGTTTCTTTTGCTGGGATATTTCCTTTATTACCCATTTGATTTGGAGATAATAGTGTGGCAACCACTGGGTTAGTGGAACTCGAAGGAATGAGTCGAGGGTTCATAGTTAGAGAAATGCATCAAATGTGCTTTAAATGCAAGGAAATGTAAGCATACAGGAGGGGAGCACTATCAGGAGATCCCATCTGCCCCAGGGCAGTCCTTGTTCTTCTCACCCCTGTCTCTCTCCCGCCCAGTGCATCTTGGCTGGACATCCGCAGTCTGCCTCCATCTCAGAGTTGCCTGCATCCTGGCAACTAGTGGCAAGCTGCCCCTCCCCCACTGCTCCACGGCAGGCCCAGCAACGGTTGGTCCCTTCTGCTGTAGGGAACCAGCGAGGACTACACCCCTGCGCCCACCCAAGCTTTAAGGTCTATTTGGGAGAGGGGTAATTTTTATTTCTTCTATTTCATTGTATCAAAGAACAGTCAAAGATAGCACAGTGCTGCATAAAGTGCACAATGTAGGGCCTCCCTGGTGGCGCAGCGGGTTGAGCGCCACACTGTGAAGCACCCGTGGTACAGCAGCGTAAGTTCAATCCCCACCCAGGGAGGGGACCCACATGGCACAGCAGACCTCTCCTGCTCGCCCGCTGCTCCCCTCTGCAGTGTATTTCAGTGGATCTGCCTGTTCTGCTCCCCACTCTGTCTCTGGTGAATCCTCTCACTTCCCACACCTCTGGCCTGTATCCCAGCTCTTGTATGCATAAATAAATAATAAAAATTTTAAAAAAAGAAAAAAAAGTGCACGATGTATAATCACTTAGTTTATATGGCACACACACCTAGGGTGCCCAATAAAGACAGGCAGGCACCCTCTCTTTGTCCCCGTGGGGGTGGCATGGCATCACTGTGAAAATAACAGCTCTGGGGCCTCCCTGGAGGCGTAGTGGGTTAAGCAACGCACTGTGAAGCAAACCACAGCCACTGCAGCACGAGTTCAATCCCTGCTGCCGGCCACGCAGGTAGCCCACATGGCGCAGCAGACCTCTCCTGCTGTGCCCGCTGCTCCCCTCAGCAATGTACTTCAGTTGATCTGCCTGTTCTGCTCCCTGCTCTCTGTGGTGAATCCTCTCACCCCCCAACACCTCTGGCCTGTACCCCAGTGCTTGCATAAATAAATAAATAAATCTTTAAAAAAAAAGAAAAAAAACCAGCTCTGTTTACTGAAGAGCATCTCTGACAGCTCAGGTTCCTCCATGTTATCATCTCAGCCTTCTTCCCACAATCCTCTGAGGCAGGAACTTCTGTTCTCACTTCTCAGATGAGGAAAGGAAGGCTCAGAGAGGGTAAGTGACCAGCTGAGGGTGCCAAAGCCTACGTTTGACCCAGGTCTACTGTTTCTCTAACCCCAGACAGGTTCTTCCAACACAGCAGTTGCCAGGTCTGAGTCCAGGATTAGGAGGAAGCTGGGCAGTAGGGAGTGGGGACGGGCACCCCTATTTGCATTCTGGGGTTAAAATTCCAGGAGATTGGGGTGGTGGCAGGGCAGAGCCAAGTTCTGGAATGCAGGAAGTGGCCACAGGGTTCACAAAACCCCAGACAGCAGGCCACAGCTGGCAGCAGGACTTGGCCGAGGAGGGTCAGAGGAGCAGGTCTGAGCGGCCTCAGCTGCCAAGGGTCAGGCCAGGCAGGTCAGTGGCCCTGGACCGGCTGACTCACAGCGACAGGAGGCCCCATAGCTGGAGCCCAGTCTCTGCAGCTGGAGTCACTAAAAGGAGAGCAGAGAAAAGCTGTGAGATGCAACGACCGCGCAGCAAGGTAGGACAGGACCCACTGCCCGCCAGTCTCCTGCAGATCCTGCAGCCCAGAGCCCCTGGTCGGGCCATGTGCTGAGCTCTGGGTCTGGTGGTGGCTTGGCGCTTCTCCCCCAGCGTTATCACCACCTGCGTGTTTTGTGCATCACTTCTCTACTCTCTACTCTCTGCATGTGGAAAGCGGCTTGGACCCTTTCTCTTCTTAATCTTTCTCCTGCAGGTCCCAGCCCCAATTCCGCCCTCCCCCCAAGAAGCTGTTCAATTCCTACGTGCACACTGGGTCCCTGGACCTTTATGTGGTGTCACCTGGCCCGTGGACATCAGGATCAGGTGAGCCAGATTCTCAAGACAGGATGGTGGGAAAGAAGGTTCCTGAAGGCAGGTCCTGGAGATTTGACTTCAGCAGCCATTTCCTCTGGGTGCAGCCGGGGCCTGACTCCAGGAAATGCTGTTCCCATGTGCAGAGGAGCAGGACGGGGACACTACAGGATGGTCCCTCGAGTGCTGTGATACTTGCGACGCTTCTGCATGCTTTGGCTCCGGAGGTGAGAGCCACTTCCTGTGATGAGTCCCTACACAGTGCATCACCTACAGACCAGGGGGTGTATTTCCTTGCTCTTGGGTGGTCTTACAAAAGACCAGATCAGCCCATGGCCATCTCACGGGGCTTGTGGGAGGATCTGACGGCCGAGAAGCCCAGATTCTTGCGGCCCCAGCAAGCACGTGCCCACGCCCTTCTCTCCTGTGTACCTGCTTCTTCCCCACACACCATTCCAAACAAGCCCCCGTGACCCCAGCCCTGAAGAGGTCTCCTGACATTGCGATTTCCCCCTAACCTTCTTGCCGATCAAAGCCAGAGGAACGGCGTGATGGGAGCGTGACAGTGTGGCATGTGCATGTGAGACCAGGATGGGGCAGGCCCCTGCTGCTCTCCCTGATGTGACCTGGTTTCTCCCTTAACTGATGACTTTATCTTGGCATCTAGCTCGAGTTCTTTATGACTTCCTGTTCTGTGGGCTTCCTTTCTCCCTCCTCTCTCACCTGGAGGGACAGGTTTTCCTCCTGGCCAAGTGACTTTAACAAGGCCAGAAACTGAGCCCAGACTGAGGTCCTGGCAGCTTGTTCCTTTTTAGACCCCGCCCTTCCCTGGTCCCCTGCCGCTGGCCACTTGCCTTCTTGCTCTCTGGCCTAGATGAGGAGCCTTTGTGCTCAAGATCCCAGAGGACTTGGGAACTGTACTCCGTTACCTGGGCTGGTGCTGGCCCACCTCCCAGACAAGGAACTGAACTGAGAGGTGAGAAGGCCACCTTGGGAAGGACTGCCTGGTGACAGTGGCAGGTGGCAGGGAGAGCTTCTCTCTGGAGCCCAGGGCAGGCCAGAGTGCCGCACTGCTCCCGCACCAGGCATTGTGCCCGGCAAGTCAACATGATGGTGTACTTCATTCTCACTGTAGGAAGGGGGCCCCTCGGTGGTCACATGCTAAGGACATGATGGTACCCAACCCCAGAGGCTGTGCTCAGGCTCTTGGGGCTGTGCTGTTGTATAAAAGTGGACCACTGGCAAATCACACACCAATGCCAGGGAAGGGAAGGCACAAGACTGCTGTGTACAAGAACCCCCCCAGTGGCCCTCAATCAGGCAGTGTTTAAAGTATTTGCTTTCTCAGGGGGCGCCCCCTGGCGGAAGATCCTGGGAAGAGCCCCCAGGCTGTTTCCAGGCCGCCAGCTCTGTGGCTTCTGGCTGCGAAGGCCAAGTTTAGTGCCCAAGCTCAGAGCCCGCCACCAGAGGGTTCTCAGAGAGGACCAGTCACGACCTTCTTTGCCCAGACACGCTGATGTGTTCCTTAGGAGTAACCGACTCCCAAGTCATCACACCAAATGTGATGTACCCTTTCTCACAGGGGAGCTGATGAAACCTTAGACTTGTGCTGCCTGGAGCACTGACAAGCTTTAAAATGCACAGGTGGAGAGACGAGCATCTGTTCTGTCTCTGGCACTCAACACTTTGACCTAAATATTTCTTCACCCCCCCTGGGCCTCTGCTACCCCGTCAGGAAAAAGGGTGACCCCAGCAGGGATTCTTATGAATGGAAAATAAGATACAGTGATGTGATACCTGAAGGCCCTTATAAAGGCCCAGCAGGAGATCTAAAGCACGTGAGCCATCACACGGCCATCATCACCGTGCAGTCTCGAGTGAAAGGAATGGTCCTCAGGACCCTTCTTACCTGTTCAGAGCCTCCTGCTTATGGACGGTGACACCAGGTAAAGAAATGCCTGCCTGACGTTACCCCAAAAGTGGGCTTAACATACAGCATACCAGGAACACCTGGGTTCTCCATTCCAAATAGACTCCCAGAACACTCCTCCCTGCAGTCAGAGATGGATGTAGATTGTGAGTCACCAGCCGCCCAGGGTGATCTCCAGACTACACGTCCACTGGGCTGTGCGCGCTCAGGTCACCAGCCCAGCCTGCAGGGCCTCTGGTGTGGTGATGCATAGTGTCATCTCAAGGGACAAATTCAGGGACCCCAAATAAATAGATTCGCCCATCTCTGCTTTCCACATCTTTCTTAAGACTAAATATCTTCATTTCCCTTTCTTTTTTTCCTCATTCCCTGTGCAAATATTCAACATGGACTATATTGAAATGTAGATTCAGACTGTGTGCGCGTGTGCGCGCAGCCGCGCGCGCACACTTCTCTTATCAAGATCAAGACTCCTTTTAAGATAGAAGTTCACAGATGAGCAGTATGGACTGTTGCTGGCTTGGTTTGAATGTGTGTGTGCTGTGACAAGCTCAGGCCTTCTTTTTTTTCTTTTAAAGATTTATTTATTTATGCATACAAGAACTGGGGTACAGGCCAGAGATGTAGGGGGTGAGAAGATCCACCAGAGACAGACTGGGGAGCAGAACTGGCAGGCAGACTGAAATACATGGCTGAGGGGAGCAGCAGGTGAGGCAGGAGAGGTCCGCCGTGCCGGGTCTCCTTCCTGGCCAGTGGCAGGGATTGAACTCGTGCTGCAGTGGCTGCGGTTTGCCTGATAATGTGTTGCTTAACCCGCTGCGCCATCAGGGAGGATCCCAGCTCAGGCCTTCTTATTCTCAGAATCTGGCATACTTGTGAAATTCCCAGAGGACTGGTTTGGAATTGTCATTGATTTTGCCCATAATGTGAAGAAACCTCCTTGAGAGCAGCGCTCCTTTTCCATTGGCAAGTCACTGGAGCCCCATTATTCTCAATGCCACTTGGTCCCTAGCATCTGTGAGGGCCGCCAGTCTGGGTGAGCCTGGAGCTGGCAAGGGCAAGGTCATCTAAGGAACGCCTCCTGGGTCTGAGCCCCTCGTGTGGGGATGGTCCACACCTTCCTTTGGAGTTTAGTGCCCCAAAGGGTGGGACTTGAGGTGTTTCCTGTGGGGCTTCAAGGATGGGAAGAGCTGTGTGTACCAAGCAAGACACACCTGACTGGGATTTGTGAAGATGTGTAAGTGGAGGGACCGTTTGTGGAGAGGCCATGGAGTTACAGGAATTATGCAGGGTTAAGCAGGATGGGGGGCTCCCAGGGAGTGGACACTGTGAGAGCTGTTACCACTCCAGGGCCAAAGGGGCAGGGGAGGAAGCAAAGTTGCAGGAGTGAGTTCAAAATGGAAGGTGTAGAATGTTCCTCCAACACTAAACTCACCCACCACAGCCAGTCCCAGAAGGAAGAGACAGCTCACAGGCCCCCGGACTTCATTCTCCTCCACTGTCCAGTATCCCACCAGAGCGCCCCATGCGAATGCAGACAGGAGCAGAACATGAGGAGCACAGAGAATGTGCTTCCCAGACCGGCTTCCTGGGCAAGGAGAAGGGCGAGCACAAATGCAAAGCTCTGGACGGAGCTAGAGAAAAGGGCTCTGTGGCGTTGCCGCTGATCCTGGGCTGATCTTCTGCAGGTTGTTTTGCCACAGTCAGTCTGAGTTTCCTCTTCTGGGGACGTTGGCAGGGGTTAGGGCTTCTCAGAGCCAGACACACTGATTGCCGGCATAACGGGCACACACGTCTGTCTCCACAGACGGCCCTCCCATACCCCTGGGTGTCCCCGCTGCAAGTGGGTGGAGACATTTCTGGGCTACCTCATTCCTCTTTCAGTCCACCTGAGGTCCACTTGAAGCTGGACTGAGCAGCTTGGGGGAGGGCCTTCTCTGCGGGTCCATCCCTGGCCTGAGGTGACTCTTCAGTTGCTCCTAATCTGTCAAGTCCAGCGGGCAAATGCTACTGGCTTCTGTGTATAGTGAGGTTGTCGTGTTTCTTGATAAAATTCCTTTATTGGTGTTTTGAAAAAGTATTTTCTAGGAAAAGCATGAGCTATGGGTAGAGAATGTAGACATGGCAAAAAGCACCGTGGTGGTGGTGACTAGCAGTTGGTTAATGCCCTAAAGGTAAGGAAGAAATAATACAAATTCTATACAAACGCTCCCAGAAAATTAAAGAAGGGGATTTTCAACTCTATGAAGCCTGCACTATCTTGAAACCAAAATCAGAGACTTTGGGAGACTTCGGATCTGCCCTTCGTGAACATACATGCAACAATTCTTAAAACATTTTGATCAAATTAAATCCAACAATATATAAAAAGCATAATATATCATGGCCAAATGGGGCTGTAGTGGCAGGATGGAGGTGGCACTGGAGCAAGGTTCGGGATGGTTCTGGGCAGACGGGTCAAGGAAGGAGAGTCTTGGAGCCCTCGGTGGCTTTTCATACTTTATTTAGTAGAGGTGGCCAGGTACATGGCAGGCAGGGGTGCTGGGGGGCCTTTCTTCTCTCTCTGCTGCTGCTGCTGCTGCTGCTGCCGATTCTCTCGGTCTGTCCTTGCAGTTCTGTCTGTTGGTCCTCACAGTTCTGGAGTCCTCATGACGCCGCCCATTTATGCCCGTGTCCCACACAGGTGCGCCCCCTTGCGCATGCCCACCCTGGAATGCTCGCAGCACCACAGGTGTCCATCATCAGTGGTGGGAGGGTGGAAATACCTGATCAACCTTTACCTTACAGGGGCCTATCACAGGAAGGCAAGGTGGTTTGATATTAGGAAAATCCACTGGTAAAATTCACCACATTAACTGACAAACATGAAAAAAATGCATGATTATCCAATAGATGTGGAGAAACCACAGGACAGAATCCAACACCCGTTCGTGATAAAGACTCTCAGCAGACTGGCATGGAGAACATCTTCAGTCTAATGAAACCTCCAGCTAACCTCAGACTCAGTGGTGAAAGACTAAATGTTATGGCCCCTGAGAACAGAAATTAAAAAAAAATGTGTTGCCTCCAAAAAAATGGACAAAGTTCGAACAAACATTTCACCAACGAAGATGGAGAGATGACAAATCAGCACCTGAGCGACTTTCCATTTCATTAGTCATTAAGGAAGTGCACATTGAAGCCACAGGCCACATTACACATACACGTGAGAATGGCCCTTCAGCTTTGTTCTATTTTATTTAAATAGCTGCCTTGCAGGAGATATTTGGCTACCTCTAGTTTAACCTAGAAACACAGATCACCTCCCTGTGAACTCTTGCAGTTTCCCTTGAAACCTTAGACTTCACTTTTTTCTTGGGCATCTTTGGGACTGAATGAAGAATCTTCCATGTATATAAACAGAATGCTCTTTGTAACAAGGAGAGGGTGATGAGGAAAGCCAGAAGTCTTTGGGAAATCGAGTTCCAGTCCTCCCCTCTGCACTGGCTTCCCGGGATAACTATTCTGACCTAGCCTTGCCTCCCCAGCTCCTCCTGCTCTTTCATCTGCAGCCCCAACCTCCCCCGTCCCCACCTTGCCCTTGCCACCACTTTGAGCTTACCTTCCCAGTGTGGGCAGACCCCCCCCCCCAACCTCTGTGTATCTCTCATGCATGCTTTTGCCAACATATCCTCTGGGGACCATTAAGGACCCCCTTCTTGTCCCTCTCACTGGGGGACACTGTAGGGTAAATGGAAAAGTGATCAGGCTTCTCCGCCCTCCCACATTGGTGTGATGATGGACACCTGCGGTCGGTCCTGCACACGTGCCTAAGTGGGCATGTGCAAGTGACTGCACCTGGGTCGAGACATGGCACATATAAGGGTGGTATCAAGAGGACGCCAGCAGAAGAGAGAGACCAGAGAGAAGAGACAGGGAGAGAGAAAGGCAGAAGCAGCAGCAGCAGTAGAAGCAGAGAGAAGAGGCTGGAGAGCCCAGAGAGTGAAGATGCGCCTGCCAGCCTCCTGGCCCCCCTGACCCCTGTGCCTGCTGTGTACCTGGTCGCCTCTGATAATTAAAGCCTAAAGAAGCCACTGTGGTGCCAGGAAAGGCACAGAGCAAGTTCTCAATGATTCCAAGCAGACGGCGCAAGGAAGAGTCTTGGAGCCCTTGGTGGCTTTTTCAGGCTTTCATTGATATTTACATCACAGGCGACCAGGTACATGGCAGGCAGGGGTGCCGGGGGGCCAGGAGGCTGGCAGGCCTCCTAGCCCCCGGCGCATCTTCACTCTCTGGGCTCTCCTCTGCTTCTCTTCTTCTCTCTATCTGTTCTCTCTCTCTGCTCTTCTCCTAGCATCCTCGTGACGCCATCCCTATACGCCCTTGTCTCAGCCCAGGTGCACCCACTTGCACATGCCCACTTAGGCACGCGTGCAGGACCTCAGGTGTCCATCATCACACCAATGGCTTAAGAGTGGAAAGCCTGACAACTTTTCCATTTACTCTACAGCCACTGAGGGCTCTGGGTCTCCTACTATTCCTGTCTGCTTGGAATCATTGAGAGTTGCTCTGTGCCCTGCTGGCAACACAGACACTCATTTAGGACACTGGTCAAGTACCATGTCTTCCAGGAAGGCTTCCTGACAATACCCTGCCCCATGATCTGTCCTAGATGGAGTGCATGCTGCCCACAACAGTGTTGCGTGAGCCACTGAGGCTCCAGCGAGAGTGCGTGTGGCCCCTGGCAAAGCTGGAGCTCAGCACTCACGACAATGCCCAGTGGACCTTGTTAAAAATAGTTCATTTAAATTTTTTCAAATAAAACTATAGCAGAGATAATGGTATAAAACACACCTTGGCACCATCCATCACACAACTTGAACATTTATGCCCTGTGGCCAGCCCCCAAACCCTGCCCCTGGTGGGTCATTTCACCCATACCTACCTCAGCATGGATGATAAGGGCTCTCTTTAAAAATCTACAGTGTTTTTATTATCAAACCAAAATATGAGCAAGCAGTCCTTCACATCAGCTAACCACCATCCTCTGAAATCTCCCCAACGGTCCCATAAACATCTCACAATGGTTTATATGAATTAGGATCCAGGCAGACTCTGCACATTGCCTTTGGTTGATCTTAAATCTATAATTTGTTAGTTTCTCCCACCTGCTGCTTTAAAATGCTATTTATCTGTTGAAAGAAACAAGACAACAAAAGCAGGTGGTGGTTCTTAGCGCTTCTGATATTCTGTATTTGGCCGATCGCTGGTCCATGCTATTGTTTGACACATCCTCAGTCACATGTACTGTCTGCAAAAGATAACTTAGGTCCAGAAGCTTGAACAGAGTTCGCTCAGCTTTTGTGTGCGTGATGACCTCTCAGAAGCCATCCAGCGCTCCCGGTGCATTGTGTGGGGGCAGCCACCGCATCCTCTCTTCCCTAGAAGACACCATCACTCTGCAGGCTCAGATGCCGAGGTAGTGTGGTTCAGGCTTCCACCAGACTTGCAATCATGACGGCCCATTATGTCATCAGGGTTGAAAAGTGGTGACTCTCTTATTCCTTCTGCCTTTTCTAGGTGAAATTCTTCTGGAATAATCTTCCTCTCATTATTTTCCTCATCTGAAATTTGTGTAGAAAAGGCAGGATGAATGCTTGATCTTTTTCCCTTCTAAAATAATAACTTGACTATATTTTTCAAAATATTGTGTTGGTTCCCTAGCATCATCCACAGGTGAGTTTTAAAAAATATCATTGTCAACTCAATATTTGGTTTATTTCAATACTTTTTAGTTATTATTTTCTTTTATTACATTTATTTTCTTACATCATTGTTCATTTTGGTACAACATTTGATTTCTCCCCTCAAGCGTAGTCCCCATAAATCTCCCACCACCACATCACCCATGGACCACCGCTATAGTCCCTTGTGATCTTCTCTTCCCTGTTTTGATATCTCCCCATACCCATTTCACCCCCACCCATGTTGAATGCCTCAGTTCTACAGTCAGCTTGCAAGTTTTGTCTTTGTCTTGACCCTTTGTTTGGTTCATTTTAGTCATTATTATTTTTGATGATAAAGTTTTCCCATCAATTGGCCAAAAAAGCCATCAAAACATTCTTCTGATACAACTTCAGAAAGTTGCCCAACTTTTTGGTATGACAAGATAGTCCAGCTCATCTTATGTTTTTCTTACTTGAGCTCTGGAATCCATTTGTTCAAAGTTCACTAATTCCATAGAAACTTTAGTCTGCCTATAACGCTCTTACCTCTGGGTCAGTGTTACTTAAGGAATTTCCAATTCAGGTTTACAAGATTTTTAACTTTGCCTATTTTATTTTACAGTGGTATCTCTTTGCTGTTACGATGAAAATCTCACTGCCGTATTACAATAACATCATTCTTTATCTCCAAGCCGGCAGTTCTCAACCTAGTATACATGAAAGGACTTTGGTACTCCAGCCTTTCCTGGGGCCAGATGCAGAAGAATGGTGTATGAGAGTGGGCAAAAATGTGAGTGTGAAGGTGTGTGTGTGTGAATGAGTGTGTTTGTCTCTGTGAGTGCTTCTGTGAGTGTTGAGTGGATGTGTGAATGTATTAACATGAACATTTTTCTTAAGAGAGGTTCTTCAATACCCATCATATGTCAAAAGAGTTTCCAGTATTGGCTGCTGAAACTTGGGACCAGAATTTTTTGTGGGAATTGCCCTGTGCCCCGTAGGGTGCTCACTAGATCAACAGCAGCCTCCCAGGGTGATAACATGTCCCAGACATTGCCCAAGCTGCTTCTGGTTAAGAACCACTAGACTGGAACACCTAGAAGGTTACGAGTCCATCTCACAGGATGGAATTTTCTGCAGACTCTCCAGCGTAATGGAGGATGGCTTCAGGGAATGCTATAGAAAGGTTGGCATGACTGTGTCAGTTTGCTGGGGATGTTATCACAAAGTGCCATCAAGTGTGTGGCCTGCACAGAAATGGAAGTGTCACCATTCTGTGGTCCAGGAGGCTGAGGACCACGGATTGGCAGAGTGGAATCCTGAAGGCTGAGGAGAAACCATTCCATTCCTCTCACAGCTTCTGGGTTTGTTTTGTTCTTTGGCCATCTTTGGTGGTCCTTGACTTGTAGGTCATCAGCCAGATCTCAGCCTCTGCCTTCACCTTCACTTGGCATTTTCCCTGTCTATTTCTAGTCCAACTGTCCCCTGTATATGAAGACATTTGGGGCTCACCCTATGGCTTCAAGGATTTCTGCAAAATCCTCTTTCCAAATAAGGTCATGCTTCCTGAGGCATCTGGGGTAAGGACTTCACACTGTCTTTTCTGGCATCACAGCTCAGGTCACAATCGCATGGGGCTGTCTCCTCAGCTGGCAGAGGTGGGCAGTGCGGTGCAGAGGGCAGACGACTTGCAGTCACTCCTCTTGGGCTCACCTTGCAGCCTCCTCAGATTCTCTCTGCACCTGTGACTGGGTTGTCCCTAGTGCCTGTGCCACAGGGACTGTGTGAAGAATAAAGAGTCACTGTGTGTGGAACACGAAGTCTGTTGGCCGGCAAAGGGTCAGTGCTGTATAAGCACAATCGCCGGTCCTTCATTCAACATCATTTCCTTATAATCTCTTTTTTAAAAGATTTATTTATGCACACAAGAGCTGGGAAATAGGCCAAAGTCGCGGGAGGTGAGAGGATTCACCAGAGACAGAGTGGGGAGCAGAACAGGCAGATGGACTGAAATACACTGCTAATATTCAATATTCGTAGTGTTTGAAGCCTTTCTTTAGAAGATTGATGTTTTTATGGCCAGAAGTCTGCTGTAGGAACCATCACTTACCACCCCCCCCCTCTTTTTTTTTTTAATCAATTAGTCTTTGATAAAACTGGTTTTGCTACATGTTTCACTTAAAGTCCTGATTTCCAAAAACCTATAAATGTGGCGTTAGGTGAGGCCTAACTGTCCCATCCTGCGGTCAGTGAGTGCAGTGCGGGCCGGCTGGCTCTGCAGGGTGTTACCTCAATGAAGCAACGAGCAACTCAGCAACTTGGTTCAGAATTGGGAGCTGCCTCCCTAGTTTCTCTTCAGGGGCATTCTGCCTAAGGAAAAGAGGCGGGAGGATGTCTGTTTTCTAAGTGCCTCCTCAGGCCAGCCCTGGGCTAAGGACTTCACAAATGCCACTGCTGATGTTCCTCCCTGCTCCACAATGGGTGTCTTTCTTTCTTTTCTTTTTTTTTTGTAAAGATTTATTTATCCTTACAAGAACTGGAGTACAGGCCAGAGGTGTGGGGTGAGAAGACTCACCAGAGACAGAGTGAGGACCAGAACAGGCAGATCTACTAAAATACACCGCTGAGGGGAGCAGCAGGCGAGGCAGGAGAGGTCTGCTGTGCCATGTGGGTCCCCTCCCTGGCTGATGGCAGGGATTGAACTCATGCTGCTGTGACTGTGGTTTGCTTCAGTGTTGTGCTTAACCCATCGTGCCACCAGGGAGGCAAAATGGGTGTCCTTCTACCTCCATTTTCCTAATGAGGAATTCCAGCCTCACAGACCTTGATGAACCAGCACAGTGTGGTGACCAAGCCAGTTCTTCTCTGCATGTTTCTCCTTGTGGATGAAGAGTGTGAGGCCCTTTCCCACCCACTTCCCATCCTCCCTCAACTTATCCCGATGGGGTGAGCCCTGACCTGGTCTCAACGCACCCTCTGGCCCGCTCTGGCACTCAGCCTTCCATTGCCTAATCTGTGAACAGGGCTGAGGCATCTGCTCGAGCCCACCCCATGGGCTAGGTGTGAAGATGCTGTGAAAATGTGTTGGGGATCCTGGCCAGTGCTGGCAGACAGAAGGCGCTGTTGTTAGGTGCCTGTGACATGCCCAGCTTTTCATCGTGAAAACCCCCCAGGCGCCTTTTCTTCTTAAAGTTGGCAGATTGACTCTGGCCTCAAGATCACCAAATCCCACACAATGGACTTGGAACCTATACACTTTCTCTCCACTAAGAAAAAAAAATCTTTACTATTAGGTGCAAGGTCCATTTACTTATATATTTGCAAGTGCAGACTCTATTTATGGTTTAAATTCAGATGCTTGGGAAAGTGGCACTGCTTTGGGGGGTGAATTGAGACCAGCCTGGACTGTGCTCTCAGCTCTGCCCACCCATCCCTTGTCGTTAGGTGACTCAGACAAGACAGGTCCCTCCCAGCCCTGGGTTCTCCACGTCCCTCTGCTCGTGTTGCAGGGGGTCTTCTACTCTCATGCCCCAGTTCTTTCTGCTTCAGGTGTGCATAGTGCTGCCCCCCAGCTTGGACACTCTTCTTTCCCAGCCTATTTCTCTACCACCATGCAGCGGGTTGAGTGCCGCACCCTGAAGCATCTGCGGCACAGCTGTGCGAGTTCGATCCCCGCCAGGGAGGGACCCACACGGCACAGCAGACCTCTCCTGCCTCGCCTGCTGCTCCCCTCAGCAGTGCGTTTCAGTCCATCTGCCTGTTCTGCTCCCCGCTCTGTCTCTGCTGAGTCCTCTCACCCTCTGCCTCTGGCCTGCACCCCAGCTCTTGCATGCATAAATAAATACATCTTTAAGAAAAAATTCTCTGCCACCATCCAATGGTAGCTGCGGAGGTACTGCCCAGGGGAACCTGCCAATTCCAGGCAAAGGCCGGAGGATATGACACACACACCCAGCACTTGGAACTGCCTTCATAGCTCTCACTGACCAGGGCGTCCTCACGCTGGTTTGTCGGATTGACATCCCCTCTGCCACACCACACCTGGGGATCAAGGAATGGGGTTGGGTCCCGCTTTCCTGTCGTAAGCCCAGTGCCCAGCAAGAGCGGAAACCACAGAGGTGCCCTCTCAAAGTTTGCTCAGTAAAGAGACAGATGGGAGATTCTAAAAGGAGGGAGCTGGCCCTCTGCTCCCCTGGCTCAGGCAGCCTGAGGCTCCAGGGTCCAGCCCTGTCTGCAAGGTGGCCGCGATGACAGCTGACACAGATAGGCCCTGCAGGGGGCCGCATTGCTCTAAGTGCTTGATGCTTACTTTTGTGATTGGCTCAGTAAACTACCATGTACTGTCTGCAATCATTTTTTTAAAAAGATTTATTTATTTATGCACACAAGAGCTGGGGTACAGGCCAGAGTCCAGGGAGGTGAGAGGATTCACCAGAGACAGAGTGGGGAGCTGAACAGGCAGAATGCGGAGGGCAGCCACGGGCGAGGTAGGAGAGGTCTGCTGCGCCATGTGGGTCCCTCCCAGGCCGGCAGCAGGGATCGAACTCGTGCTGCAGTGGCTGCGGTTTGCTTCATAGTGTTGCCTAACCAACTGCACCACCAGGGAGGCCCATTTTTTAAACTTTTAATATGGAAAAAACTGCATACTTGAAAAAATCTTGCGAAAACAGTTTCAGCACACCCTTCTCCCCGCTGTCCCCAATGCTAATGTCCTATGAACCATGGGTCAGATGAGACACAATTAACAAGTCCACAGGTGAATTTCGCAGGCTTTCCCACTCACATCCTGTCCCTGTTCCAGGATTTTATGCAAGACCCCACTTTGTGACTCAGTCGGACTGCCTTCGAACCCTCCAATCTGGCACTGTTCCGCATCTTCCCTTGTCTTTTATGACCTTGCCACTTGGAGGAGTTCTGATCGGTATAGGTTTGTCTTTTGTCTTCTCACCTTTAAGTTCAGATTATGTGTTTTTGGCAAGAAAACTCCTGGAGAGAAGCGGAGGCTGTGTCCTGCTCCATGACTCATATCAGGCGGTACTGATGTTACCTGAACCTCATTTTGCAGCACTAAAGAGTCAAGAAACTCCATTAAAATTTAGGGTGATATATCGGCATCTGTTTAATCACGTCTGTATCTGGAGGTAGAACGAGTAGATCCTGCAACTGAACAGTAAGCTGGGAGAGGACAGGGGTGCTGGATGGAGGCAGCCAGGATGAAGGACAGAGAGGGCCGCGGAGGGGACTTTAGGGGTCGGCACTGGGCTTCTTTGGTGCCTCTGACCCAGGCAGACAAGGCCCAAGTTCTGGATCAGAGCCTGCACAGACTAAACAGGGAGGAGCCTGGCCTCCAAGGCTGAGGCTGACAGCAGCGGGGCACAGCTGGGGCTTCGGCGGATGGGGCTGGCGACTCGCTGGCTTGCTGAGACAGAGCCTGGGCCTCAGCCAGACCACAATGGAGGTGACAGGCCCTCTCCACTGAGCTCTCCTCAGGAGAGGTGAGCTCTGCAGGCGAGGGATTAAATCCCGCCCTCTGCCCTGGAGGGAATCTCTTCCCAACATGGCTCTCCTAGTCCAAGCTAGTCAGAGGAGAAGGCAGGAGCGACAGCCCCAGGCCATGCATTATATAAACATCTTTAATGCTTTTGCTCCCCATCCTTCTCGGCCAACTCCACCTGCTTCCTCTCTCCCTTGTTCTGACTCACCTTTGTGATCCCAATCCTGCGTCCCTTTCTCCTTCTGTCTGTCTATTGAGCACTCCCTTCTTGCCTGCCCTCTTCGTCCTCTCCTTGGGACTCCGTAAATGAAACAGCAGCTGTCTGCAAGATAGAGCTGCCGTCCCAGGTCCCGCTCTTGCCTTTGTGCCCCTGTCCCGTCCGTGCAGGCTCAGCACTGTCAACCTGCCCTCTACCCTTGGCTTCTGGTCTCCAAGCCAGGCAGAGTCTTTCCCAAAGCTCCCAAGCCCAGGTGCCTCCATGAGCAGTTCTGGCCTCCAGAAGAAGGCCCTTGCTTTCTTCTACAGGAGCCATGCTGCTGCCCCAGGGCAAAGGGCAGGATTAATACCTGGCCTCCAGACTCCAGACTCTCCGAGGTCTCCGGAAAGCCCACTTGATGGGTGGGAGGAGACTGACCTGCTCCTCCAGAGGCCGACAGCCCTCTCCTGCTTTCCTTCCCCTGGAGGTCCAGAGAACCCAATCTGACACAGGCCAAGGCCCACAGTTTCCAGTTCCCCTCCTGCGTGGTCTCCTCCCACCCCACCTGGGACTCTCCTCTAAAGCACACTGTGAGTGATTCAGGTTTTACGTGTTCTATTTGTGTTTTCTAATTGTTACGTGGGCTGGGCACCTCCTGCAGTCCATCCTTGGGGAGGGATATAATCCACACACCAAAAGGAAGCTTTTATTTGACATGGATTCAGATAACTTACAGCTGCTGCCTTGGTCATCATCACCTACCTGATTTCTATTTTCCATATCGTCTTGAAGCACTTGTCCTTCGGGACCCACCTGCTGAGTCCTGTCTGCTATGGTTGCCTAGTGAGGATCATGGATACGACTGTCTCCTGGAACCCCAAATGGCCAACCCCCTCCCAGTCTGAACAGGAGGCCTGGGGAGAGGGTGGCAGGGACAGTGTACCCTTGTCCATCTGCCTTCTGCTGGCATCATTGTCTCTGGACACAGTTGTCTCATTTGTGCTGACGTTGAAACCACATGTGTGCAGGCCAGTACAAGAGATCTGTGGGCTGGTTGGTGGTTGGGGCAGAGCCTGGAGTTCTTTGTGGCCTGTTTTTAGGAAGCAAACAGCCTGTGGCTTTTTGTGCCACCTGGTGCTCTACTCTCACAGCCTCATCTCCTGGCCCAGCCCTCCGAGTCCTCTGTGGTCTTGTGCAAAGGGACCTGTTCCCACTTTGCTTCATTGGTCACCCGTGCCCTTCAGCCCTTTGCAGGTGACTGTGGCTCAACCCTGGCTCTCAGTGGCTAGGGCCAGTGAATTCCCAGCAGCCTTGAGGTTGATGGGCTGCGCTGGTGCTTCTTCCCCCAGACATCCAGCAAGGCCTCTGGCCTCCATGCCCTCCATCACCTACACATGCCTCATCTCTTCTCTCCCCGAGGTTGGGACAGTGTCTCCCCATAATGCTATTTGTCTTGCCCACTCCCAGACTCACCATTGTCAGTCAGAGTTTCATGGATGAGCTGATCGGTCACCGGTCCCAGGGACTGATCACAGGTTATAGAACAACAGGCGACAGAGGGCATCAGTGACACATAGTGTGTGTGTACATGTGCGTGCGCGTGTGTGCATGCATGCATGCATGAGTGTGTGTAATTGGTTATAGTGTTTTCCAATTCCTCAGTTCGTTCTGTGGATAAAATGAGAGAATCCTTGTAAAGCAGTATGAACAGTGTCATCATCGCTACTTTATATTAGGTTGAACCTTACACACTGCCAATCTTGTAGGTCAAAAAGTCAATTAATAGTAATTTCATATGGCTCACCATAATTTGTTTCTCTCAAATTTGGTTTATTAAGTGAATGTGTTTCTAAGAGAATCTTTATGTCCTTTCTGTATACGGGGAGCTAGTAGCAATTGCCACAATAAAAAGTAACATCCACCTGCATGGGTTAAATTCTCTGAGGCCTTGTTGTGTCTTCAGGACATTGTCCCAACTGTGCTCTCATTTAAGATGGAGGTGAGCAGGAATTTGGAATTTGACATGTTACCCCTTAAGCAATCCAAAGAGTTAAAAGCGAATAGGGAAGGGTAACAGCATCAAGGTTTTGATGCTGCCTTAGGAAGCCTTAAGAACCCTGATAATCCCCTAAGGCTCCTGGAATCTGACACCCTGAGGGGACCCCAGAATTGTGGGAGACACTGTGATAGACTGTCCTGTCACTGTGGTACTGGAGACCCTAAGTGACACTTCAGTGAACCCGATCAGCAGCATCCAGCTCCCACCCCAGGCCAAGTCTTCTCTTTGAAGGGTCAAGGACTGGAAGGAACTTTAAAGACTACGGATCCTAATCTTTTAATTTTTCAGGTGCCAAACCCAGATGTAGAAGAAAAAGGATCTGCCCAAAATCACCCAGAAAACAAGCCAGGAGCCTCTGGGAAATGTTATGCCCTCTGCTCTACCCTGACCTCCCTACAAGATCACCCTCACTTCCACTGCCACTACCTGTTCCCTGGGCAAGAGCAGGGGTGCTGGGGCCTCCTGAAGGCATACCTCCCCACACTGTAATTGTTCTTGATGAGTCAATCTTCTTGCCTCCAAGAAAAGAGGAGGCCAGGTCTTAACCATTCTACACCCATCACAGTGCCAGACACTAAAACAGATAAAACAAACACATATTGAGCAAAACGTTACATCTTGGAGGATTATCATTTGAGAAAGATGCCGTCAGACCATTTTACAGATGAGGAAAGTGGAGCCTGAGGAGGTTGAGGAGCTTGGCCAAGGTCACAGAGCTAGTAAATGACACGACCAGGCTGAGGACCCCGCTCTGCCTGACTCTAAGCCCATCTAAGTCTCCCCCATCTCTCCTCTCAACATTCTGAAGGGTTTGTAGGACAAAGAGGAGTTTGGCTAGCTGATGAGGTACTGCGCCTGGATGCGGAGGAGCGCTTCCAACCACGTCAGAAGGCAGAGAGTAGACCTAGCCTGATAATTGACCATCAACCCAACATTTTGGCCTTGCGAGCCCTCAGCCCTGCCTGGGCTAGGTTTCCCTTCATACCCCATTCACTGCACTCCCAAACCTCAAGTGGGGTGTCCAGAGACATGATGGAGATGCTACTATGCCAGAGCTCTCACTAGCCTCTCCTGGAGCCTCCTAACCAGATTCTCCACAGGCCCCTGCATTCACTTCCACCACAGCAGGCATCAGACCAAATCACCCACATGAAAAACCTTCACTGGCTTCCCATCCCCATTATAGGAGCTCCAAAGTCCTCACCATGACCCCTGGGCCCTAAGAGGTATGTCTGGCATCCTTTCAGACTTCTCTGCTGCCTCACACCCACGCCCTCCCTCCATGCATCTCTGGCCTTCCTGCAGTGGGTGAGGATAAACACCTTCCATCCTCAGGGCCTTTAAATCTGCCCCTGCCTCCTGAAATGCTCTTCTCCCAGATACCTGTCGAACAGATTAAGGATCCATTTCTTTGTTTCTGGCCTGTTTCCACTGAAACGTGGTCACCAAGGAAGAGGGACCCATAGCAGCCCTGGCCCCTCTCACTATGCGTCATCCTAACCCATTCGCCCAGCCACAGCCGAGTAGCACAGGCCGAGCCCCAGAGCCAGCTGTGCCCTCCTCACCCTACCTAGCGCCCTGCAAGCAGGACAAATGGCAGGCGTGTCTCATCGGGTGCCACGGGCCAACCCTGGAGTGTCCCACATTGTTCCTGGAAATTAGCAGCGGTCGCTGCCTTCAGGGGAAACACTCCACCCCATGGGCTATGGCACTGGGGGGAGCAAAGAAAAAAGGAAAACAAGATCACCAGGCGGGCCAGTGCTGGTGCCTTTTCCCTGCCTGAGATACACACTTCATTTAATTTTCATAGTGGAGGGAGATGTGGGGTCTTTTGAGCATCGATATCCTCGTGGGCCAGTCAAAGTGTCAGACAATGAGCGGAGGAGTCAGCGCAGGGTGCCTCGGCCCGCTGTCCGTCTTGCCCAGATTAACAACTTCATCGGAGCCTTTGTTGATATTGACACTCAGTTGCTAGGCAACATGTTTACCGCCCAATGAATAGGGACTTGAGGGCCAGGGGGCACAGTCAACAGATTGGCAAATAAGGCGGACGTGCTGTGACTTGATGTGCCCGCTATGGTGCCCAGGAGCAGTGCAGGGACACCAATCTGTGCTGGCTGCCCGAGCTCGGAGCATCTCTGGGTCAGAGTGGCCTCATGCCAGAGGGGCAGATCCAGGAGGGAAGCTCAGTTTCACCTGTTCCATCCTTACAGCGACCGCTGCTCTCCCAGGCTCTTGACAGGAGCGGTCTTGTTCGGCAGTATTTCCATGCAGACCTCTGCAGTATCCCCGTCCCTGAAGAGGGCCTGTGAGTGTATCCTGGATGTCCTCTGCCAGGTGGTGACATCCTAACCAGAACCCACTGCTGGTACTCAGGAGGCTGCGGATATGAGCTTCCCCCTCTGGGCCTGAAACCAGATAACAACGTGCTGTCTGCCATGGGGTGTTCAGAGGAAGGGGAAGGACTTCCAGTTATGCAGCAGCAGCTGTGTGCCAGGCGCCATGCTAAGTGTGGCTAAGGATTCCCTTTAGGCCTTTCAATCCCTGCCCCTCCATGAGGTGGCCTCTGCTGCTGTGAAATACTTTTGCATAGATAAAGGGGCTGAATCTGCATTAGAGGATCTGCATTAGAGGATCAGTGAGGATGCAGAGTCTGCAAAAATTGGCGCTCCTCTTCTCACTGCCCCAGGCTGCATTTACAGATGAGCGGGTGTGTGGTGGTTGTAGAAGAGGCACAGTGTGGGGGTTAACAGGACACATAGGTCAAGGAGCCCCCACTCATACAATCAGGGAATTGACTCCCACCTCACCTTCCCTCATCTTGGCTACCTACTGTCTCACAGACTGCAATAAAAGGCAGGGCCTGTGACCCGAAAGCAAAGCCACCATGGGTGCAGGGCTGAGCAGGTTGGGAGGCAAAGCTGCTCAAGAAAACCATTGGTAAAAACCCAAGGGCGATCTCAGAGACACTCTGCAAACAACAATCATGACTGTAACACAATTTACCAATCCAGGCTCTTAGTTACTGTGAATACCTGCTGGGCTTCCTATGTCACACACCCATCAATTGTTGAACAAATACTTCACTCTTTCAGTTTTCTTGGAGGGTACAGTGTCCTGTGTAACCGACATTTTATATAATGAGTAGTTTAACTTCCAAGGCCATATCTGTTTTGTTTTGCATCAAACACTTTCTAAAATATAAAATGTTCTAACCTAAAGGTAATTGAAGAGAAACTATTAACATACATTATTTTAATATCAATTCTAGAAGCAAGCAGACTTCATTACTGAGAGTCAGGAGAGCTATTTGGTCCTGAACTGAATAGTCCTTAGAGTTACAGGGGTTCAGTCCCAAGTCCACAAAGATTATTGCATGCATGCTACCTCTGCTCAATTCCTCATCCGTGGCAGACATTACTAATCAATGACAGTTTTCTTTCCTGCTAAGTCTCAGTTTCATGGTCTAGGCAGCACAAATAATGGGTGGGTATTCAAATTATTGTTGAGGTTCTTCTTCACAGGAATCCCACTCTCTGTAATTATTGTGATGTCCCTACTTCCCCAGACTCGATTTGGTCCTATGTTTCTGCTTCTTTTTTGCTACTCTCTTCCACACCTCCTCTTTCCACCCTTGGTTCTTTTCTCCTTCTTCTTTGCACACTTGTTAGTCTTGGCTTCTTGAACCATTACAACCTCAGGGTATGGTGACTAGCCTCCTAGCCCCCTTACCCATCCAGGGTTTGGGTCTTTGCTGAATCAGAGCTGCTTGTAGGAGGACATCAACAGCTAAGCATAAGATCAGAGGTTTGCGTTCCTGGCCTGCCCTTTTGGTAATTTATTCAGTTCAGACTTTTCTGTTGCTCTCACATGGATGCCTCTGCCTCCTTAATAGGCCTAGAGCCTCATTGAGGTTAGGAAGGAAAAGAGAGAGGAATTCACACTATCGAGCTTTGAATTTATTTTTAATTTCATATTTCATTTGTTCCTCGAAGAAACTTTTCCAGAAGTGGCTGTTTTAGGGATAAAAGAGCTGAGGTTTAGAGAAGTTAAGCGGCATACATACTGAAGGTAACTTTGCTTGTACATCGCCTCTGGGAAGCATTTGCCGGTCCTTGCATACATGTGCCTGCCTGCCATCTTTCTGGTCCTCTGATGCTGCTCTCAGCCTCCTCTAACTCATTGACTTTCCGGCTTGGTGCAGACCTTCCATGAGGTTAAAGAGGCTCTGCTCCTGGGGCTGCCACTTGAGATTTGGGGATCCCTTCCAAAAGCAGAAGCTTTTAGTTTTGATGAAATCTTATGTATCTGTTTTTCTCTTTCATGAATTGTGCTTTTGAGTCCTACCTGATACATCTCTGCTTAAAGTCACAAAGATTTTCTTTTATGTTTTCTTGTAGAAATTTTGTGGGTTTCAATTTCACATTTAGAATTATAATCCATTTTGTGGAACTACCATATGATCCGGCAATCCCACTCCTAGGGATCTACCCAAAAGACACAAAAACACTGATCCGAAAGAGCACCTGTACTCCTATGTTTATC
>JAGFMF010011399.1:815289-833503 GCA_019455555.1 Galemys pyrenaicus
GATGGTGCACGGGTGAAATGGTGGTGGGTACCCCCTGGGGACTACAAATGATGTCAAATATAACTAATAAAAAAGAAAAAAAAGAAAAAAAAAAAGAATTATAATCCATTTTGAGTTAATTTTGGTATAAGATGTGAATAGAGATCCAGATTTGTTCCTTTGAGTGTGGACATCCAGTTATCCCAAAAACATTTGTTGGAAAGATTGAACTTCATCTCTGTCAAAAACCAGTTGACCAGAACTGGGTGTTAATATTTTTGAACTATCTGTTCTTTTCCATTGATCTGGGTTTTTTTGTCATTCACACACTGTTTTGATTATTGTAGCTTAGTAGTAATTCTTGAAATAAAAGCCTGTGAATTCTTCAAATTTGTTCTTTTTTAAACTTAGTTTGGTTCTTCAAATCTCTTTCTTTTCTTCAGAATCAGTGTGTCAATTTTTTTTTTAAATCCTGCTAGCATTTTGATTGGAATTGTGTTGAGTTTATAGAGCAATTGGAAGATAACTTATATCTTAAAGACTTAAGGATGTTTATTGACATTTCATCTCTGGTTCTTGCCTATAAGCCACCATCGTTAAAAGCTTTAATTTTAAAATACACACAAAAAAATCATAGCACTAGCAGAGAAAGATGGTTAGGGTTAACCCTCACTAGCCCACCGTGCACTTTGCTTGCGGATAAAGACACAGGCAGACCTCGCGTTCACGCCAGACAACAATGGTGTTGGGATTCCACCACCAAACTTACTTTAGGAGGAGCTCTGAGGATTCTGGTTAAAGTAACAATGCCAAGGGGAAGGGATCACCCAGAAAGTTCCTTCATAGCCTTTAGCAACTCAGCTGACTCCAAGCCTCTAAGAGTTTCTTTGTCAGGGCATGGAGGAAAGCAGTGCTGGTGGGAGCAGGAACAGGAACTTTGGATCCTGCAGATTTGGGCTCTGACCCAGTGTTACCTCTACAGCTGTGTCACTCTGGGCAAGATGCTTAGCCTCTCTGAGTCCCAGTTTCCTTAGCTATAAACTGAGCTGCAAGGTTGTCTTCATGACTATAGAAGATGGGTAGGTAGGTGGATAGATAGATACGGACAGACACATGCATACGTACATAGATTCAGCGGTTCGTAAAGGATTTCTTGTGAAGACTGAATTGCTTACATCTTTCTCAAAAATCAGGTTCGCATATGGGTATTATTATTTCTGAACTATCCATTCTCTTCCATTGATCTGTCCTTTTGTCAATCACACGGCTTTATATGACACATTATATTATACTTCATATTACACAGCTGTATATTAAGACACAATAACTAAGTAATATTATTATGAGAAACCTGAGATCATTCACCTACAGAAGAGGTGCTCAGGACAGTCAAGCGTGGTCAGCACGGTGGGATGGGGTGTGGGGGTGGGGTGAAGTCACAGAGTATCAGGGAGACCTGGTGAGTCTTGGCTCCTTCGATGAATCTTTTTGATATTTTGTTCAAGGGTACTTGAAGGGGTGAGAGGAGGGGAAGGGAAGTGTGCAGAGCTTTATGGGCCAGGTTGCTGGCATTGACCTCTGAGTCCTTCATTCAACTCACATCTTCCGAGCAATCACTGTGTGCTGAGACCTGGGTCTGTTCTGTGGCACCAACATGACCCAGCACCAGATCCTGCCCCTCAAGTTCCCCTAAGCTGGGTGGGAAATGGTCTGATGGACATAGGCCTGCATGTTGCAGGACCAAAGTGAATGGGCCCAAGTGGTATCCTCAGGGATGGCTTGTGATCGGTGTCAAAAAGAGGGGATGCTTCATTATAATCGTGAAAAGGCCACTGGCTCGCTCAGGAGACAAGCAAGAGAGGGTTCCTGGGGTGCCAGGAGCAGCATGGGTTATGCATGGAGACAGAAAGGATATGGAGGAGGCAGCCGAGAGGGGGACTCAGGGCATTAGCTGAGGTACTCAGAAGACACAGAGTCATAGAAGGGGCTGACACAGAGATTCATAGGGTGACTTGCATGTGATGAAACAGCATCCTGGGACCAGGTTGGGATGGAGAGCCTGGAGGGAACAGCTTGACAGAGAAACAGAAGAATCCAGATCGTGGACACTCAGGTTCTCAGCTTGCCACCTGGCTGTGTGTTCTGCCCTCAGCTTCTCTCTTTGCAAAAGGAGGGATTGCCCTAAAGGATCCTCAGCCCTGCCTGCTCTAAGTTGCTCTGGAGCTCCTCCCTGTCCAGCACAGCTTTGCCATCAAGGTTGGGCCCGTGGCAATGGTGGCAGAAATGCCAGTTAAATTTTTCAGGAGGAAGGGTTCCCACATGTCCCTGCCAACGCCTGGCACGAGTGGAATGGCCAGCCCCAAGGTGCTGTAGACTCAGGCCTCTGTGAGCTAACCCATTAATATTCCCTCCAGGAAGCCTTGCCAGACAGGGAGGAGGCAGGGGGCAGATGGGGCACTGAGAGGCCAAGTAATCTCCTTAAGGTCACCCAGCAAAGCAGCAGCAAGCTGGACCAGGCCCCAAGCCTCCAGATGTCCAGTCTGATGGCCTGTCCACTGGACCATGAGGCCTTTAATGAGGCCACCTCCGCAGGGCCTATGGGCTGGCCTACCGCCCAGGGCCGGTGACTTGCCAGGCATCCCAATCAGCCATTCCAAGAGGCCCTGCCCTCCAGAGCCAGGCACATAGAGGCCGGAAGTGAGCACGTTAGTTGAGACTGGCTGTTCTATGAGGCGAGCATGCCCAGTGTTCTGACCAGCACTCCCGAGGACGAGTCCTATGTGTCCAGAAACGGGCCTCTCAGGGGCTTGAGGGTATTCAGCACCTGTCCTCACCTGCAGTACCCTCTCATGCCAATGTCTACACCCAGGGGAGTAAAGCCCAGCCTTCCCTATTGTGCCAGTGTCCGTGCATCTGTGGCCAGCACTGTCAGCCACTCTTCTCCATCACGAGGGTGGGGGGGGAGATGGGAGATTGGGGGGGCAGTGATTGAGGAGTGGGGCTTACCACACGGCCCAGGCTTTGATGTACAAAAGCAAAGAGAAACAGAAGTTGGGGGGTAGGGGGTAGGGCCAAGCCTGGTTACATAGGAGATGGTGATCAAGGCAAGATCCCAGTGGGGGTCTCCTGACCTGCAGACCAGCCCTTCTGCGCTGGCTGATAAGGTCTCAGCTTGTCCCCACCCCGGTGACACCTGTAAAATCTGCCTCTGCTGAGCCATAACCAGGACCTGTGGGATCTGGCCATGTTCTTAGGGGCTGGTTCTTGAATTCTCTCTAGCCTAGGGGTCCTGAACACGGAACCCACGGCAAAAGCCCAGACAGGGCAGACCAGAACAGGCAGAGGGGTGTGGACGTGCAGCCTGGGGTTTGGGGCATAAGGGCTGCTGAGGCAGTGGGAGGTTGGGTAAACCTTACCATCAGGGACGTGAGTTTGAGGCCCAGCCCTGCCACCTCTCTCATCCTTGGAGCCTCGGGTTATTAGTCGCCTCCTGTAATTACAGGGTATCACACGCAGGCTCTAAGGACCCCTCTGCTACTGAGATTCTCAGGGCAGCTGAGAGCAAGGCAGCATGGCCGGGCCGTGGCTCCTGTTGCCTACCACCCGCCCCTGCATAGCTGGCAGTCAGGCCCCGCCAGGGCCAAGGGGTGCCATTTTTTTCCCAGGACTTAACCTCCCCCTCCCCTCCCCTTTCCCTTCTTTAGTTTCCACCTCCCCCACCCCAATACACACACCTCAAAGAGACTCAATTCATTAATCCCCTCCCCCACTTTCCCCCCAGCCCTTCCAAGAACCTTCCCCGCTGCCCCCACTTCCCTTTGCCCCAGCCGTTTCGTTTCGGGGTGGATGGGAGTGGGTCACAGAAAGCAGGGATGGGGGAGAGGTGGAGTAGAAAAGCACATGCCCAACAACAACAAAACCCCCCAACACCCCACATTATGTTCCACAAAGCTGGAAATACACAACGAGCCAGCATCTGTGTGGAATAATAAAACCGGGTGTGGACGTGTCGTTCTCACAGGGCATTTGGCTGAGCCCGGGCAACGGGAAAGCATGCATAGTTAACGCTCCTGCCTGTGTGAAACCCTTTGTCACAGGCACCAGCTCCGCGAGGGACCCAGGGCCCGCGGCTTGGCAAGGGCCCGAGACATTTCTTGGAATGGTTTCTTGTTCATCACTGACACTCGTAATGAGAAATTTATACACCATCCTAAGCGGATAAATTAATTTCAAACACTTTAGACTTTGGGAGACAATGGTTCCTGGCAGGGCCCTTTATCACCCATTTTATTAAAAAAAAAAAAGAAGAAGAAGAAGAAGAAAGAGAGAGAGAGAGTGAGAGAGAGAGAGAAAGGAGGGGGTGGAAATACCCTTTGGGATCGTCCAAACACAACCTGTGCTCCTGGCTGGGTTTGTGTCCCCGGCTGGGAGACCCCGAATGGCCCCAGGGGGCCAGGGGCCCATGGGTCACTTTTTCAACTTCATTAAGGTGTGCGGCTCTTCAGGGGCTCTCCCCTCACCCTGGGGAGCACAGCTTCCGCTCACCCCTGGCTCCATTTGAGGTTGGCGTTGTGGCCAAGGAGTGGGGTTTCTCAGGCTGCGTTTGTGAAAGGTAATTAAATTGTGATAATGTTTCATTCAGACCCAGACTGTGGTGAAGGCTGGGGACTCATCAGGCAGACATGGTCTTGCCTTCCACTGAGCCCCAGGCCAGCCTGTCCGGAGCCCCTGCCGGGGCTCCCGGGTCTTCCCACCTGCTGGGATGGCCAGCTCGAGGCCCCACAGGGGACAGGCAGGGGATCCTTGTCATCTCTTCAGGATGACACTGTGCTTGGGGCCTCAGCTGTGGCAGCTGGACGTGTGGGGGTCAGAGGGGAGGAAATAGGTGCTGGGCTCCACTGGGGTCCTCTCTGCCCCCTCCCTGTAATGCTGGGGGAGAGAGGGAGGTGCAGGGCAAATTCCTCTGGGGCTGCATAGCTCTTCTTCCTCCTCTGGAGATTTTTATTTTTTGACTGAGGTACACCACTGGCCAGGAGGGTCTCTAGGAGCAATGCGGCTCTTCAGCTCACCGGCCTAGCAGGTATCTGCAGCCCCTGCATGCACATCGCTCCTCCCAGCAGCCCCTAACACCTTTCTGACCCTAGCTCATCTTGCCCTTACCCCTGTCCCGAGGACCCCGCCAGACCCACCTTGTCAGGCCCTCAGCAGCCCCAGCCCACCCATTCCCGCTTTTCAGAGTGCCCTGCGTTTTGGCGGCGGGTATCTGCGACTCCCTCAATCACTCAGAAGCCTTGAGCCTGACCTTGCTGGGTGTGCTCTGGTAGCACCGTCTCACCTCCCAGACACCAGCGCCCACCTTTTCCCAAGATGGAGCACGTAGGAAATTACCTGTTCACAGGCACTCTGGAAAAGAGGGGAGACTAAAGGACTCTAGGAGGGGAAAAAAATGACATTTTTCTCTATTTTATAAAATGAGTTAAGAAGATAAAAAATGAAATATACAAGGGAGTATACTAAAGAAATGGACAAATTTATACAAGCTACTAAAAGCGTTCTTTCCAAAATGAACTCAACAGTAAGTGATTCCATGGCAAAACTTGTCTTTGTGTCAGTGCTGGATGCTTGAGGTGGCTGAGTGCAATTCAGAGAGGTTTTTGGATTGCTTTTGAATTTTTTATTTCAGAGTAAGGATAGACTCACACCAAGTGGCAGGGATGCAGGGAGTGGGCCTATCTACTCATCAGCCCGTTCCTTGCAGTGGTGCTCTTGTACCTGGTGCGGTAGCCAAGCCCAGAGACTGATGGGAGTCTTTAACAGCCACATGTCCGAGGTCTCGGTAACCCCCGGGACAAGAAGCATTATCCACACAGTAGGTGATGGAAGTCTAAAACTACCTGACAGTCACTGAAACTATATGTAAAGAACCTAACTGTTCTTCGCTTTCATTGATAAATGTGATGTTAAGATGTCTTTGGATTACACAAGTGAGTTTTGTATCCCACTGAATTTTTTCATGGGAACTGTTTTTCAATAATGATGAAACAGCTCTAGTTTGGGGGGTTCACTCCATCTCCTGAAGCTGGTTGTAGGTTCAGCCAAGGGTCCCACATCTCGCTAGACACACACAAAGTGGAGATTCTAACTTGCCACAGGGTCAGTGCCTTCTGAGCTCCGTTCAGTCTCTGCCCCTCTCCTGCATGCTTGTCTGCTCACACCTGGGGTGGAGCAACAGAAACACAAAACCCCTGTCCTTGACCAAACCCCTACCCGACCCCACCCCCATCATGCCTTCTGCAACTGTTAAACAGTTTCTACTATTTACCCCTTTATTCTATCAGCACCTCTTTCAGGAAGCCTTCTGTGATTTAGACCACCTTTTCCTTAGTGATAGGTGGTGACCACTCTCATCCCACAGATACACTTGTGGCATTCTCTGTTTACTGATCTCTATCGCACAGAGCAAGGTGCCCAGAAGGTGCCCCTGTCTGGCACACAGCAAATGCTCAGTTTGTCGAATGCCGAAGCCTTCTCCATGGGCTCTGACATGTCTCCTCGCTACCTGACCACCCCCCATGGCAGGTTTCTCCTGCTGTATAAACCAGCCTGTTTCAATGTTCTCTTGCAGCATCCAGGTGGTCAGGTGGTCAGGCTAGGACAAGGGCAGTACGTGAGGGCCAGAGGGAGACTACTCTGGGACCTTACGCTATAGGGAGCAGATTCTAACAAATGCGAACATTGAAACAGGCTGGTTTATACAGCAGGAGGAACCTGCATGCGGTTTCATTTGTTGGAATCTGCTCCCTGTAGCGTAAGGCCCCAGAGTAGTCTCCTTCTGCCCCTCATGTACTGCCCTTGTCCTAGCCCGACCACCTGGAGTGCTCTATGAGCAGACCAGGCTAGACCTCCCTGACCCCAGTCGTGAGCGTCCTCAGGTGCCCCCACCCTGTGCCCTTCCTCCAGAGCCCCGGCTGCTTTTGGATGCTGCGCTGGGTAGAGCTGCCCCACCAGCAGGCCGTCCTAACCTAGGCACTCAGCTCAGGTCTTGGACCTCAACAAATCTCTGTAGGGTTTCTACCTCAGCTTTGAAAGCAAGTGGGGAAGGTTCAGAGCGAGGCGGCAGCACATAGTCGTGGCACTGGCTGAGGCGGCTCCTCCAGGATTGCCGGGTCCTGTGCACTTTCGGCCAGCTGTGCGCCCTGGGCTGGATGCACTGCATCACTTTACCCTCCTGCGTAAATGCCTGCTTGGACTTCTCTCAGGAGGGAGAAGAGTCCAGACTCTGCCTTAACCTACAAAATGACACCATCTTCCCCTGCCCATCCCTCTGATCCCGGCTCCCTCAGGTTCAGACACTCTGTGGTCAAACTGCATCGCCAGTTCTCACCTCAGGCTTATGCACCTGCTGTTCACTTGCAGCATCCGCTCAGGGCTCCTCCAGTAGAGTCAGGGTCCCAACAGTGTGGGCCTCAGTTTCTCTCATTGTAGACTAAGAATACTAATACCACCTACCTCTCGGGATTGTTGAGTTTAGAATAATACCTAGTATCCAGTAAACATTTCAGCTATTTGTTATCTTCCAAAATTACTGACTTACAAAAATGAGGAGACAAGGACAGACTGGGGACACTTGGTGGGGAGGGGAGGGGGAGGGTTGAGGGAAGATGGGACCACGAGGGACTGAGGTGACGGTGCACTGGTGAGATGGTGATGGGGAATACATGGGGATTACAATTGATGGCAAGTATATGTTAATTTTTTAAAAATTTATATTAATAAAAAAATAAAATTACTGACTTAATTTTCCTGTTTTTTCAATTGTTCGCCTCCTTTTTTCCTGGGATGGTAAGGTCAGGATTCCTCCAGATGATCCTCTGCTTCTACTGTGTCAGCAGGACCTGGAATGTGCCTGGGCATTCTAGGTATTCACCCAAGTTGGCTGGATGAAAGAATGAACAAAGACATAGACATAGTCCCCACCTTGCCTTCTCCTGCATATTCTGAGAGGTTTCAGTGCACCCAAAGGAGCTTGTGTTTGACGTGCAATTTCAGGACAAGTTATCTTGGACCTCAGCCCAGGTTTGGGGTCCATTGCTTGCAGGAGTCACACACCCTGCCTGATTCCCAGTTCCTCAAATGTAAAATGAGACTAATAAAACTGTCCCAACCTCATGGAATGGTTGTATTAGGCAGACCTGTGTTAGGAAAAGTTCCAATAACTTTATCCCCTACTTACTAGTGCTATCTGTCACCCGGATATTCGATAGGCATATACTGAGGGTCTTTATTTAATGCACTGACAATAATGGCCGAGACAAGAGCGGTCACAAACGAGAACTCTGTCACCCAGCCGGAGCCCTCCATCAGGATGAGATGAGGCCAGTGGTCATTATCCTTTGATACAATTGAAATTGTTAAACCAGTTGAAAGTCCAATGCCCTGTTCTAACAACCTCAGCACTCAGATTTCTCCAAGAGGCCAGTGGAGGTGATGAGCCATCCAGGCTGCCAGTGTCCTGCTCCCAGCCCCTCCCCTCCAGCTAACACTAGACCATGCTTAAAGTAGACGTTCTCTCTGTTGGCCATGGAGAAGCACAGTTTCCCCTACCTCCTCTGGGTTCTTCTCAGACTGGCCAAAGAAACCTGTTAACATGAGACCAATTCGTGGGACAAAAGTACAAATTTAATGACGTGCATATGGAGAATCACATGGATTTAGAATCTAAAGCAAATGGGGCCTCCCTGGTGGTGCAATGGATTAAGCAACGCACTATGAGGCAAACTGCAACCACTGCAGCATGAGTTCGATCCCTGCCGCCGGTCAGGGAGGGGACCCACATGGCGCTGCAGACCTCTCCTGCCTTGCCTGCTGCTCCCCTCGGCAGTGTATTTCAGTCCATCTGCCTGTTCTGCTCCCCGCTCTGTCTCTGGTGACTCCTCTCACTCCCTGCACCTTTGGCCTATACCCTAGTTCTTGTATGCCTAAATAAATAAATCTTTTTTTTAAAAAAAAAAAAAAGACTCTTAAGCAAATGGAACAAAATAAGGGTATGCGTCTTGAGTTAGGAAATGGAGTAGGGGTCTGGGGCTTCAAGGAGGGACTTAGATGATGACAAGAAAGGGACTCATATGATGAAGAGCAGATGTTCTAATGTTATATTTGTCCTGCCAGTACAGCTTTCTTTCTCTGCTAGAACGTTTCTTTCTGATGAAAATCCTAATTCTTGGTAATGTCGCCCCCCCCCCCCCCCTTTTNGCTTTCTTTCTCTGCTAGAACGTTTCTTTCTGATGAAAATCCTAATTCTTGGTAATGTCGCCCCCCCCCCCCCCATTTTTATCCTTCTGGGTGGTTAGAGGAGTAGTTTCCTCTGAGTTTGCAGGGCCTTGGTTGACCTCAGCTTGAAGTAATCCACATGCCAAAGTGACACATCTCGGGAAGGCCTGTTCTGGACATCTTGGGAAGGTCTAGCCTTCAGCCGCTTCCTGTGACCTCTAAGCTCATGTGTCCACAAGCAAGGAAGAGATGAGTTTGTCCTGGCCCTGTCTCAGGAGAAACACATTCCTTCCAAATTCCTTCCAAACATTTCTCCACATTTCAGAAGAGGATGTAGCTCTTTTATAGAAGAAAGTATTAATTTTTATTTGGTCCCCTTGGAAGGTCACATGCCTTACCCCATGCAATTCTCAGTGTCAGCCTGCAGGGCATGTGATATTATCCCCATTTTATAGATGAGGAAAGTCAGACTAAAGAACTCGCTCAGGGTCACACAAAGCACTAGCCCAGCTCCTTCTAGTTCCCCACCCGCATCTCTCCTCAACACCACACAGCTTCCCACCAGCTGTAGTTGCTAAAAATGTACTTGTTTCCCATTTGGGGGATGAAAACTTGGTCATGTATCCTGCCTCCAGTTCTTCGGGATGTCTCCAAGCTCCTGAAGGAGGGTCACATTCACATCTGCAAATTCCCCTGGTATCCTGGAGGTCATTTGTCTGGACCATGAAGCTAGAGCTTCATTCAAGGCTGCCAAGTGCTCTCTGATCAGCTCTTCTCCTGTCTCATTATTTGTGATGTGAGGGCCAGCAACCCCGTGGGATGACCCTTCTCCTGGCTGACACAGAGAGCCTCAGTCCTCTCTGCTTTTAGTCCCCACCATATGAAAATTACTAAGCCTTCAACATGTTCTTCCTCATAACAGCGATGCCCAGTAAATGAGAAAGGCCTCATTTCAAATAAATAGTCATTATCGTTGACAATGGAAGTATAATCATGACCTAAAACAGGCATCGCTAATCATCGCCCCTGGTAATAGACGCTGTCTTTGCTGTGCGCACACGTGGTACAAGGCTGACGTGCACAGGAGGACACGGGCTGGGAACTAGCTGGGAAGGACTGGTAAGCACTTGGGGGCAACGAAAATGCAAATGCAAGCTGAGGGGCTGGCATTCCCACTGCCCCGGCCCCTCATCACAGGGTGACTGAGTCAATTTATCAGGTTGCTCAGAAGAGCAACAATCAGGAAATCACGCTCACCGGAAGAAAGCGTTCTCAGTTTGGATCAGAGCAGGTGGGTTCTCTGGAGACTGACACTTGTGCACACGTGCACACGCAGGCGCGCACACACCAAGCATGCACAGCTGCTTGAGGCCCACTGGGATGTCTCCAGGGTCCCCAGTTGTGCGCAGTGATTAGAGGTTGCCCCCTCATGGGCCAGCGGACTCTGGCTGCTTCTGGTTTTCACACACCATGCGCTTTTGGGCAGACGACACAGCTTCCTATTAGGTAACTTTTGCCTTTTGGCTGTAAGAAACAGAGACCAAAGCAACAGTTGTTAAGAAGATAGAATCTGGCTTCTTTCTTAAGTGGATGTCCAGAGGCCAAGGTCGCAGGCTTACGTGGCAGCTCTCTTCGTGAGGTCTGAGGGGCCCAGGCTCCTTCTGGCTTGCTGCTGTGCCGGGCAGGACCTCCGCTCCCGGGACACCCTCGTGTCCAAGTGTCCGAACGACTGCTAAAACCATCACCCCCACATTCCAATGCACCGATAACACAAAGGAACAGAGGAGAAAGGCCAAAGGGATTCCGCTGACACCGCGATACCTCCGCTAAGTCAGAAGTTCCTTAGACAGCCACAGTCTCTGCAAGGGACGCCGGGAACTAGTCTGCAATGCAGGTGAGCCACTCCTCTGGGTGGAGGGCGGGTGGCTGTGTTTGGAAAGACCAGGGTCCCTGCGGAGTAAGTTCTCCTTTTTGGCCTGATGAAAGGCTGCAGTTCCGAGGATCCGCAACTAGTGTTTATTTCTCTCACAGCCAGAAGAGACTCCAGGAACCAAGCAGGTCAACTCTCCTCCTGTTTACCATTGTTAAAATGAGCCCAAGGAAGGGGAAGTGACCCTCCCAGGTGACAGTAACCAACCAGTTAGTGACGATGCTGAGAGCGCCCCTCGATCTCCAGGCTCCCCAGTCCAGAGCCTTCCTCTGCACCCTTGGAAATGATGTGTCCCAGCTCCCAGTTGTATTCCGTGCACATCAGGGCGGAGAGGGCAACAGAGAAAGGTCACACGTGCCGAGGCTGGAGAGACTCCCTGGAAATCTGCTGCGGGCCAGGCAACAGTTAGACATTGTGCAACCACTGTCTTAATTAAAACCCAGAAACCCCTTGAGGGGGTGAGCACCATTATTTATAGGTGGGGAAACTGATTTTTGGAGAGGCTCCATGAGGTCTTGGGGGCAAGCTCCTTCCAGCTTGCTGCTCTGCCAGCGGGGCCCCCACTCCTCAGGACACCTTCACATCAGACAAAGGAAGGATGGAGCAGAACGAGTAAGAGAATGCATCGTTCTCTTAAGTTCATAGCTGAGAAGTGGCCAGACTGGGTGGGGAGTGGGCCCCGGTCTGTTTCATCTTCCTACTGGGCCTGGAATCCTGTCTGCCACCCTAAGACCACCCTCATCACGGAGTCTGGGGGGCCCCCGAGCTGCCTCTTGCATGGCACACAGGAGGGCGCAGTGGTGTCTGGCCTTGCTCACGTGCCTCTTGGTCCAGCCTTCTCCTCTCTGAGTCCTCTCTGTCTTGACCCCACACCCCAGTGCTGACTCTTCTCCTGTTTCTGACCAGACATGAGCATGTTCGATTCCAGCCCCCACTTCACATAGTCAGTCAGGAATATTTACTGAGCTCAGAAACATCTGAGACACTTTGGAACTGCTCTGGTCTCAGTGTTCTCGTCTGTAAATTGGACATAGCAGCATGGTGAGGAAGAGCAATTGTTACAGGGCTGGGAAAGAGGTATCCCAGAACCCCCAAACTTGCCTGCTCTAAATAGGTTCTGCCATCCACTGCATCAAGACAAAACATAGAAGAATTTCAATGGAAAGGAACTTTATTTTTTTTTCTTTCATTTTTTTTATTAAAATACTTTAAAATTTACACATACTTGCCATCAATTCTAATCCCCATGTATTCCCCATCACCATTTCACCAGTGCACCATCACCTCAGTCCCTCGTGCTCCCATCTGCCCTCAACCCTCCCCCTCTGGAAAGGAACTTTAATACAATTAGTATGCAATATAGAAAATACAGTTTCCAAATCAAACAATCAAAGTTACCCATTCCCTCGTGGGTAAATGTCCATCCAAACAGGATTGGCCCAAATCAAGACTCAAAATCCTGCCACACATCCAAAGCATCTTCTGGTGGGACCCATAGAAAAGGGTCAGAAGCAGTCAAACAAGTAGGGCAAGAAAAGAGAAAAATCAAAACCAAGATAAAAGCTGCCATTGTTAACCTCCCCACAGGTCTCTCATCCATATTTGTTTCAACCAGTCCAGGACCAAGAAGCAAGTGCAGCTTCTTGACATGTCTCTCTGCTCCTCTTGCCTCCTTCAGGGCCTTCTGGCTCTCCATCCTGCTTCCTTCCCTCTCCAGGCTCCTCTCCAGCTTCTTCTCCCCTTCCTCAGCTCCATCCTCCTTTGGGTGGGGCAGGAAACCTGAAACCTCCCCTTTTCCTGGGAACCACCCTGTTAAACAATGAGGCCACATCAAGTGAACAGAGGTCTCCCCCACAAATGCCCATCCCTTCTCTCCCCACATCCTCAAGTGACCTTTGGGGCTTCGTTGACCTCTCCTGTTTCTGGTGAGGAGGGGCCTTCTGTGCCTTAGAAATTTGCCTAGGAGAAGCCCTGAGCAGCCCACCTCCCCCAGTTTCCTGTCTACATGCAGCATCCCATTTCAGGCCTCCTCTGTGGTTGGCACTGGCCATTTTTAGGGACTCCATCCTGGCAGCCTTTGGAAAGCATCTGGTTGATCAAGAGCTGCCTGGAAGTGTGATGTCCAGATGAGGTTGTTGGTGGCCCAGCGACTCCCTTGAAAGACCTGGCCCCAAATAGCTCCTGTGGCGTTATTAAGGCAGCCTGGTGCGGCCTGTGATGAGAGCCCCAGTGTCCTGATGTCATAAAGTTAGATTACCTGAGCAGACTGGAGCAGGAGCATGGCCCACTGACTCTGGGCTGGGGGTCTAAAGCGCTGTCAAAAGAGGACCAGCTGCCTGCCAGGACCCTGTAGAGGAGGCTTCTGTGGGTCAAGGACTCAGAACACTGAGGTGTGTGGGCCTGGCCTGGTCATGCATAGACCTCTTCTCTCCTGGCCTCAGCTTACTCTTTTCTGCTCCCTGGAGTCCCTGGACTAATTGTTTTTTTCCAGATGAATCCTGCTTGTCCTAGTTTAGACCAACTGCCACCTTTTCCAGGGAGTCCTCCAACCTTTGCAGGATTAGGTGTTCTCCACAGGGCTCTCCCAGTCCCATCAGAGGAATCTTTGTCATCTGAGCTGATTTTGTCTCAGTCCCTCTCTCTGCCCGACCACCTTGGGAGAAGGGACCTGGCTTGGTTAACCCCTGGGGCTTTGGAGTATCTGCCAGATGAGTGAATGGAGTTCTCAGAATTGGAACAAAGTTAGTCCTGAATAAATGTTGGCTGGATGAGCGATCATAGAATGTATGAAGGGCCTGCCTGGTGGCACAAGGGGTTACATCTCAGCACTATGAAGCTGTCCGCAGCCAGTGCAGCACAAGTTCGTTCCCTGGCCAGGGAGGGGAACCACATGGCGCAACAGACCTCTCCTGTCTCACCCGCTGCCCCCCTCAGCAGTGTATTTCAGTAGATCCATCTGTTCTGCTCCCCACTCTGTCTCTGATGACTCCTCCCACACACCAACACCTCTGGCCTATACCCCAATTATTGTATGCATGAATAAATATATCTTTTTAAAAAATGTATGAATGATGGGAACTACCAGGAGATGAGAAGTGGGAAGGTTCCAGAAGAGGTAAAGACATAAAACCTCACCTTTATTGTAGTTTCATCTAGGGCCATTTCATTGTCAGTAGCAAATCGTAATAGTGAACACTCACATAATACTTAACAAGGTACCAGACACATCTCTCTAAACACTTTATATGTAACCCATTTAATCCTTACAACAGCACAATGAGGAAGATGACTTGTGTTTCTGCTTGGGTTGGCATAGCAAAAATACCTTAGGAAAAAAATAAACAAAATACTTTAGAGTGGGAGGCTTAAACAATAGATTTATTTCGTACAGCTTTGAAGGCGAGCGGTCCATGATCAGGGTGCCAGTGTGGTCAGGTTCTGGCTGTAATTGTGCTATCTGGCTAGCAAGGGGCTCGTGTGACCCCTTCTTTGTGCACCGGGAGAGGCAGAGCAAGTTTTCTGGTGTCTCTTCTGCTAAGGGCACCAGTTCCATCATGAGGCGCCTCCCTGGTGACCACATCTGAATTTAACCACCATTCAAAAGTCCCATCTCCAAATAATACCATCACTCTGGTGGTTAGAGCTTTGGCATGTGAGTTTTGATGGGGCTTACTCAGCTCATAGTAGTACTAAGTGTATCACTTAGTATGGGCTGGGGTATGCCAAATAACCCCCGTATCTCACTGCTTTAAAGCAAGACAGGTTTATTTCTTGCAAACGCTACATGTCCAGCTCAGGTGACCAAGGCGTCTCTGTTTTTCATGGTCAGTTCATGGACACCATCGAGGTGGTGGGAAGGGTGTGCCAAATCACTTTCATCTCATGGGTTAAAGAAATTCACAAAGCAATGCCTAAATTTAAAGCAGGCAAGGAAATAAGATTATTTTTGTGAATGTTTCAAGTATGTTTAAAAGGCCAGGTTGTCTTTAAAAAAGAAAAGGGGATAGAGAAAAGCAGTCCTCCCAGGTTTCCTGAAAAAACTAGAAATTTTGTGCATAGTTCAAATAACCAATTTACTCTTATCCCCATTTTACAGACGGGTAAACTGTGGTAAAGGAAAGTTAACAAAATTTGCACAAGGTCACTAAACTAGTAAATGTGAAGCCTGGATTTGTTGTACCCAGGTTGCCTTGGTAGAGTTTGAGAACCATATCTGGTGCCCCCTACCAATGCTAACAGGGTGATCCCACACTCCCCAGGGCTGTCCCAGAGGAACTCTAGGCCCTTCCATGGGTTTCAAGAGGACTGAAAAGAGAATGGTACATTCATATCCCACCCACTCCTAACCTCCCTCAGCCTCTTCTCCTGCTGTGGAACTACCTCTGTTACTCAGAGCAACACATAAAATGGATTGGATCAAACAACTTGAAGCAGTACTGGTTCATAATTTATATACAACACTTACGCATCTGGAGTTTTCCCAGACAGTCTCAAATTCAAATACCCTTATGTATGTACAAGTAACTCACAGTCCTCTAGCATGTATCTCATTCCATGACACAGAAACTCTGTGACTTCACTCCATGGTCCTTGAGATGCTATACCATGTCGTCTATGTCATTTGCACCAGCAATGACCAGCCCAGCAAACCCAAAGGGATATTGAAAGGCTGGGCCCTGATTGACTTCCCTCCTCGGCCTCTCTTTGCAGTTTGTCCTTGCAGCCTTCCACATTCTTCTGGGCTGCTTGGCAGCTTCTTCTTTTGGATGGATACCTAGTGCTCAAGGCCACTTATTTGTTGACATTTGCAGAGGCCTAAGAAGTTTCTTGGTGTAAGTGAATTTAATGTAAAACTTGCATAGAGTTGAATTAAAGAGGACTGAGTGAAGAACAGCAACCTGTCGAGAAGTCAATTTCACCCTAGGTTGATGCTCATGGGCCTGGGTAAGATGTGGAGGAAGCTTGCTGCCAATCCCCTTCACCTAAGTGCCTGGTCAACCTGGAAGCCTAGTGTGTAATGGAAAGAGAGGATGGATGGATGGATGGATGGATGGATGGATGGATGGATGGATGGATGGATGGATGGATGGATGGATGGATGGATGGATGGATGGATGGATGGATGGATGGATGGATGGATGGATGGATGGATGGATGGATGGATGGATGGGTGGGTGGGTGGGTGGGTGGGTGGGTGGATGGATGGATGGATGGATGGATGGATGGATGGATGGATGGATGGATGGATGGATGGATGGACAGATGGTGGACGTGTAATATTACACAGTTACCTACCGAGTCTCTGTTAAGTTTGTAGAGCCAGGAGCCTGTCTGATCCGGCACAAGTTTCATTAGTAGATGTTTGTTGAATGAATGAATAAGGCCAGAGACCTCACCACACAGTGCCAGGAGGCCCTCCAGCTCTTTTCCTGACTGTCGCAGCCCCCAGCCAGTGCATGAGTCATCCTGACCGAAGGGAGTTTGCTCTACCTGGCATTACTTACCGTCCTGCACGTGAGGCATGGCGGAAATGCATGGGAGCCTGAGAATGCCTTTTGGACAGCTTATCTCTTGGCAAGATTAAACCAGCTCTCCACAGAGGAGCCCGTATTGCAGGCCTGCGGGGAGGGCCTGGCCCAACGAGTTTGCACCTTTTTACCCGGCATCTGTCCCTGGGATCAGGAGAGCCGGGAGGCTGGATTAGATGGGTCAGCGCCCTGATTGACAGTGACACTTCCTCCCGCGCCCCCGCCTGCCCCCCAGTCCCTCCCGCTGTTCCTCTCCTGCCTCACCCGGTCCCATCCTGTTCCCGAGAGCAGGCGATGCCTTCTAATCTCCTTACCAGGAAATTATTTTCCTGGGTGTGAAATCCCTGTCCGAGGGGGAGGGCAGCAGATCAGTCCTGCCCCGACCCGGAGGCTGACGGCAGGGCTGTCTCCTGGAGACATCTGGCATGGCAGTGGGGGCGGTCACAGCTAGAGGTGGGCAGAGCTCTGGCAAGTCTGCCCTCCAATGTGACCTGACCTCCAGCATGAACTGTCCCCAGGCTGCCTCCTCCTGTCATTGTTCAAGGGGCTTTTTGAAAATGACACATGTCTACCGTAGGTGCCTGGCCCCTGAGGAGGCGGGTGTCATCAGGGTGCTGGGGAGTGACGCTGGGAAGAGCCTGACCCCCGGAGGTGACGCCTGGGCCCAGTCCGGCAGGCCTGCCTCACCAACTCACTCGCACTCCAGACGAGTCCCCTCCGTGGTTTCCCTGAGACTTTGCCACAAACCAACTTGGAGGTCAGATGGTGTCTGCACCTAGCTCTGTATCAGGGTGCAGAAAATGGCAGAAGCACCGCTCAGGGAGCGAGATAGCAGCCCCCTCCCTACCACGTGCCCTCAGAGGGGCTCAAGTTCATCTGATGACAGGCTTGGGGGGAACATGCCACTCTGATCATTTTTAAGCCCAGAAAGGAAAACCTTAGGAGAAATAGCAGGAGAGCAAGGCTAGCCTGTCCATTTCATGGTATTAAAAACCTATGGGCAGATCACAAGCTGGACAGATGAGGGTGGAGGGAGGGTCAGTTTTGATGCGCCTGCTGCTCCTCCATGGGCAGGATGCCCCCCATGACTGGCGATGAGGAGGCAGGGGAGCTGGTGGGTAGACTGGGCCAAGTGCACCACTTGACCCTACAAGCTGGGGGCACTGAGACCTCCTCTGCGCCACTGTTTCCTCTACGGTCAAGTGTAACTAGTAGTAATTTTTACAGGGCTATTGTTGGGATCTCAATGAATGTATGTAAAATTCTTACAATACTCCCAGGACAAGTAAATACTTCATGATTATTAATAGGTGACATTTCTACTGTGCTTGTCACAGAGAAGGGTTCAATGTACTTTCCACAGTGGTGGCCTCGACAAAGGTATGTTGAAGCCCTAAGCCCTGACACCTGACACCTGTGAATATGAGAATAGAAATCTTTTCCTTCCTTCCTTCCTTCCTTCCTTCCTTCCTTCCTTCCTTCCTTCCTTCCTTCCTTCCTTCCTTCC
>JAGFMF010011399.1:833725-877428 GCA_019455555.1 Galemys pyrenaicus
TCTCCTCCTCCCTCCCTTTCTTTCTTCTTCCCTTCCTCCCTCCCTCCCTCCTTCCCCCTCTCCATCTCTCCCTCCCTCCCTCCCTCCCTCCATCCATCCCTTTCTCCTTCTTCCTTCCTTTCTTTTTATTTTTTGAATTATGGCCTTTGCAAATGTAATCGAGATGCCTCTCCACTGGAGTAGGGGGACCCTAGGCGGCATGTCTGGTTGTCTCAGGGCACACCAGAAAGAAACCCTAGAAGGTAGGGACAGAGAGCGGAGCAACACTGCAGGCCAAGTAGTGCCAGGGCTTACAGGCCATGCTAGAAGCTAGAAGAGGCAAGGAAGGCTTCTGCCCAGCCTGAGAGTGCCCTGAGGTGCCTTGCTGACACCTTGATTAACACTCCTGACCTCCAGACTGTGTGAGAGTAGATTTCTGGTTTTGCGGCCACTTGGACGGTGGTACTTGGTTACAGCGGCCTTCAGACACGGATGCCACTGCCAAATGAATGACTGTCGCCTAGGAAGGAAGCCCCGGCAGGGGGAGGTGCTCCGTTAGGACTGACTCACCCTCATTGCCCCACACGAGAGACTGTGGAGAGGCCATATTTGAGGAGGGGCTAGCCCTTGACGTCTCTCTCTCTCAGGCCTAGCCTCAGGCTCTGACGGACCTCAGAACCCTCTGGCCTGTGGGGAGCACGGCTTTTTGATGTGCTTTTCTGACCTCTTGGCTACAGGTCAGCCATCAAAGGTGAAGAAGGTATGGCCGTGTGGTCTTGCTGACAGAGCCAAGGGTCCTGGATCAGCAACACCTCTGAGGGAATGCAGCTGCCTTTGAACCAGGCACTCTAGATGGACAGACAGAAAACAGGCCCTGAGCTGGGCCTCCCCTTCCCCTCTGGCTTCCCTCCTCCTCTCCCAGGTTCACCCTTATAGAAGACCCTGTGCCCTTGCAAGACCCCAGGAGAAGTGGTTGTCTTACTGCCTATTCTAGAAGCCCCTGAAGGGGCTTGGTTCCCGGGAGAAAAGGAAAATTACCTGCGTGCTCCCAGGCTGGGTGTAGGACTCTCAGAAAGCACATATCTACAGGAAGACAACTTTACCTCTCCCACAAGTATGAAAACTGTGGCTCGCCAGAGTAAGAAGCTCGCCCAAATAAGCAAAGAGGGTCAGGCTTTCACCCCCTTTTCATTTGACCATGTAACTCAAGCTTGCTGTATGCAATTTCACTTTTTCAGGGAAAACTTCCCCTCAGACTCTTTCAAATCCTTCCACCCACCTTGTAAGTCCGTCTCCTTTCCGGTATCTGGAAAACCAATTCCATTCACTATTCATTATGGATACTATTCTGAGTTCCCTCCCAAGCCAGCATTTCCTCCTGGGCCCTTGACATGTGTAACTTGACAGCATGAACAAAGGCAGGGATTGGGGAAGGCAGGAGGAACCCTGAGGACTGCAGTCCTATACTCGAACCAGCCATTCATTTTCCCTAACTCTGGCCAGAGTGCAGGGACACGCATGCCTCAGTGCCCTGCAAATCCCTTTCTATTGCCAAGTAGCAAATAGCCCCAGGCCTAATGACTCCAAGCACCACTCTGTCACAAGTCTGTAGTTGCAGCAGGTTTCCCTGGGCTCTGTCACGCAGTCTCCATCATCAGAGGCTCAGCCGCTTGCGCTGGCCGACCACAATGGCCCCACTCACCTGTCTGGCATCTAGTGAATGCTGTTGGCTGGAGGGCCTGGTTCTCTTCCACATGACCTCTCCAGCGGGGAGCCCCAATTTCCTATGTGGTGGCATCAGCAACCGCAGAGGGTCAGCCCCAATGTGCAAATGCTTATCAATTGTCTGCTTCATCACATTGACTGATGTCTCATGCCAAACAAGTCACACAGCCAAGTCCAGAGTCAAGATGAAAGGGCTTGAAGATCAAGGGCATGTATGCCAAGAAGTGGAATTGATAGGGATCATCTGTGTTATCACCTGGCCCCTCCTGTATATACCAAATATAATGTTTGGCAAGGCAGAAAACATACCGGAAGATCGCTGATTCTGTTGTCTTTGTCTCTGCCATCATGTAGCAATCACGTAGGGCTTTACAGCTTAGGAAGAAAGCACACTGAATGTAATGATGCTGGGTAATTGCCTCCTCCACTCCCCCATCTCCAAGACAGGGTCTTTGGAGAAGTGGGCTTCAGAAAAGCTAGAGAGACAGGCGATGAAGGCAGGGCCCAGGCCAGATGGCACCCAGGCCACCTTGCCACACCTGTCCCTCGGAGTGGTAACCCCTGGCCCCTTCCAGAGAGCAGGGCTCAGCACACCCTAAGGGTCACTTCTCGGAAGATACAGCCCTAGAAACAATCTAAGGAAGAGCCAAGGGCCATGTCAGTGTTTGTTGTGGTCCTGAAGTATGCATGAGAGGCATATGGCCATCTCTCCCCAGCATTGCTGGCTGGGGTGCTGTTCCGTGGCACAGGCAGGGTCGGTCCACGCTCCTGCTGGCTGATGAGTGTCCTCACAGGTCCACCCAAGTTGCTGCTGGCTGAGGGTCTTGGAGGTCAGGTGCAGGTCATGGGAACTGGGAGAACAGAGATTCCCCAGCCTGGGCGTCAAGACCTTGTGACGTAGTGTCCTAGCTTCCCTGCTGGGCATGATTTAGCAACACAGGATCAAGTGGGGTTCTGTTGTCACCAGCTTCAGAAAGTTCCAAGGACTGACTTCCTTCCATAAACCTAGGTTTCCCAGATTGTCTATTTGGGACACATTGTTCCTTCTGGCTGTGACGCCATCAGCAGCTTCTTGGAGCGAACCTGCCAGTTCATGCTAAAGAAGGAAGATTCTTTGTTTTCCATTGTTCTCAGAAGTGGTGTGTGCTCCCAGCTGTGGGAGGAAACAGGGAGAACTCTGGGGTGATCCTTTTAAGGTAACGGAGTGTGCTCCACTTTGTCTTCCTTTCTGAATTGATTTTAGATCACAAATATATGGGATCGCACAGGACACACTGGAGTGCGTTCACATTCAGAAACCGTATAAATAAATAGGCACCGGTGCAGTGTATACACAGCACATCGTGACCTGTTCTGTGTGTCTGTGCGTTACATGTGTGAAGTCTGTGTACCAAGGGCATTTTGCACGCTCGTGGACTCGTCGATGCACACACGCTCACAACACTCACACGCCAGGCACCGGTGCAGTGTATACACAGCACATCATGACCTGTTCTGTGTGTCTGTGCGTTACATGTGTGAAGTCTGTGTACCAAGGGCATTTTGCACGCTCGTGGACTCGTCGATGCACACACGCTCACAACACTCACACGCCAGGCACCGGTGCAGTGTATACACAGCACATCGTGACCTGTTCTGTGTGTCTGTGCGTTACATGTGTGAAGTCTGTGTACCAAGGGCATTTTGCACGCTCGTGGACTCATCGATGCACACATGCTCACAACACTCACGCACCCTGACTGTGACTAGGCAGAGCGTCTTTGGACATGTGTTCTCATCTGCACGTCACACACATCGTGTGGCTTCATCCATGCTGAGTGCATTGGTCACCGTGTTCGGAGCGTGGACGGTCTCAGACCTTGCTGTTTACTGACCTCCTCTGTAAACACACCCAGGTGCTTTGCCGACATGGACCATGCAGCTCTGTGACTGCCCGTGTCCCCCTTTCTGTGTGGCTAGTCAGCCACCGCCTCGGGGCAACACTCCCTGTCCCAGCCTCCTCCTTTCAGTGTTTGTACACAGCCCTGGCGCGGCCTTGTTCCAGCGTGGATTCTGCACCTTTAGAAGCTCATCTAATTTTCCCACGATTCAATATAATCGCGGAGCCTGATCTCTCCAGAATATCTCTCGGAAAGAACAGAGGATGCGGGGTCCCATGACTTTTGGGAGTAGGGATGGGGAGGAGACTCATTCTTAAACACTGCTATGTCTTCTCCCTCTGCTAAAGAAGGAAGATTCTTCCTGGAAGTTTAGGGGGTTCCCCAGGTGGCTATAGCCACCTTAGCCCCTTAGCCCCCCAAAACTCAGTCTGGCCTCCGGCTCTGGAGAAGGTGCCTCAGGGCCAGGCCCTGGGCCTCCTTGCTCCTCATGTAAGGCAGGGGAGTCACCTCTCCCGAACTGTGCTTTTCTCAGCATGCACCGGGTGCCTCCTCCAGGAAGCCCTCTGACCCCCTCACCTGCCCAAACTGACCTGCAGGACTGAAGTCTCTTTATGTATTTTACCCAGCATCTGCCTCACTCTTTGGGTGCCCTGAGGAGGGATTTTCCCCAGCACCCCAGGCTTCCTGCCCCACCCAGTACTTTGCCCCCCCGGGGGGCACAACCATCTATCTACGGGCTTAGCACCAGGAAGGGAACATCCCACCCCCAAGGAACACACATTTGGCCTGTGAATGAACTTCTCAGAATCCTACCTGGGCTTATCCTGTCCTTGCTATACACCCGACACAACCTCAGTCCAGCCTCTTAGTAAAGCTGATATTTTTTTACTTTCCATCTGCCAGAATTTTGATCTCCCAATGAGTTCCCACCTTGAGCATATAGAATATTTTATTTTGCTTTTAATTCCGTCTCTTCTAACCCGAGGGTACTGGTGCTCCCCTGTGCTGGGGACCACGGACAATAAAGCAGGCATGGTCCCTGACATCAGAGGCACTGACCTGGGTGGAGGGGAAAGCAGGCAGAGATGACCTGTGACACGAATTATGCCAGGGCTTTAAAGGCAGGGAAAGACCCTGGCGAAGTGGATGACATGGGCAGCGGCTGGCAGGACCTGGGTACGATGGGCAAGGAAGAACTTTCCAAGAAGAAAACAGAAAGATGAGGTTCAGTCTTGCAGAATCTAGGCAAAGGAGGTTCTGGGGTGACAAGTAGCATGTGCAGAGGCCCTAAGTTTCAGTGTGGCTGAAATGTGGTGGGTGAGGAAGGAGCAGAAGAGTTGAGGTTGCAAGAGAGGCTTGTTCATCCTGGTTCGTGGCCACAAGAAGAGATTGGATTCTATTTGAAGTGGACTGGGAAGTCATTTTAGGTTTGGGCTGGGGAGAAAGCAGTGATTCATGGGTTTAATGAACACTCTGGCAGCTGTGATGTCTAAGAGAAGTGGATGGCAGGAAAGGGCTGGCACCGTGCCTCCATGTGCAGTGCCCAGGCAACTCCTCATGGGCACCACGTGTATCTCAACTCAAATCCTCAGTAGTCTTGTTACAGAGCAGGGAGAGGAGCACCCCAGAACCCCCAAACCTGCCCTCTCTGAATGGGTTCTGCTATCTGCTGCATTAAGACAAACATATAATATTTTTAATGGAAAGGAACTTTAACACAATTAGGGTACAATACAGAAAGGACAAAGAACATAGTTACTAAGTTAAGCATCCAGAGTGACCCATCTCCTTGAGGGTATAAGTCCAGCCAAATTGGATTGGCCTCAAGCAAGACCCAAAAATCCTACCACACGTCTAAAGGACCTTTCAGTAGAGACCCATAGAAAATGGTCAGAAAGAGTCAGACAAATCCGGGAGGAAAAGAGCAAAATCAAAATTAAGATGAAAGCTGCCATTGTTAACCTTCCCACGGGTCTCTCACCCACATCTGTCCCAACCAGTCTAAGACCAAGAAGCAAGCGCATTTCTTCACATGTCCCTCTGCTCCATGTGCCTCCTCCAAGTCTCCTTGCTGCTCTCCATCCTGCTTCCTTCTTCCTTCCTTCCTTCTGTTCTCCTCTCTGCAGAATCTTCTTTCCCTGCTCAGCTCCACCCACTTGGGGTGGAACTGGGATTCTGGAACTTCCCCCTTTCCTGGGGACGACCCTGTTATAGTCTCAGTGGAGCGGGGGTGCTGGCTGGTATCCTCCCAAGCTAGTGGCCAAATGCAGGCACGTCAATTTTAGTACAAGAGACAGCTTCTAGTTTACACCAGTGATGTACAGGTTTTCCGTCTCCAAGGGTATCACTGCCCTATGTCTCCATTCCTCAGACACAGCCGAGGCCCCAAGATAGAAATGAACTTATCCCAGGCTACACAAGCTTTCAGGCACAGAGAATAAGGGCACCCCTGACCACTACCTAAAGTGCTGGGGGGAGGGGACATTCGACCTCCTCTCCCAAAAGGGACACATTTTGCTCATGGTGAAAATGTTTCCCTTTGATATCTCACAAAGCTTAGTCCTAAACATCTTTAAAAGACTCAGTAACTTTGCTATAGTATTTGCTCAGCTCCGAAAACGATGTGGGGTTATTTTGGGAGGAGGACAGTCCAGAGTGGAGCAGGGCATGAGCAGGGAGTGGGGGGCACAGTTTTGACCCCTCTTCCAGCAATCTCCCAGGGTGGTACTTTTTCCATGGTTGTTAAGGCGATGAGGAATAGATGAGAGGTAGAGGGGGGCACGTAGGGAAGCTTGTGAAGCCAGGAGCCATGGGGTGTCTTTTGATGGCCTCACCTCCCTCTCAGCCCAGTGCCCCCTAGCCCAGCTTCCCTCCTCAGATGTGAGAATGTGGGCAAGCCATTAATAGGGCTCTGTGTACCCCAATGTGCCAACATGGGGTCCTGACATCCCAGAAGGGGGGAAATGTAATTGCTAGAGGTTAGATAGAATTGTCAAAAATATATGAAATCAACCACCTAAATGGTGAAACATGCTTAAAAATGTTCCACAGGATGAGACATCCTCTCAAAGCAAGGTCACGATGGTCATCTCTTAACAGACCATATCCATGTTTTCTCTGACTTGACCAAAGCACAACCTCTCTCTCTCTCTCTCTCTCTCTCTCTCTCTCTCTCTCTCACACACACACACACACACACACTTTTTCTCTCTCTGTGTGTACACACANCTCTCTCTCTCTCTCTCTCTCTCTCTCTCTCTCTCTCTCTCACACACACACACACACACACACTTTTGCTCTCTCTGTGTGTACACACATGAAAACACACATACTCACACAGAGTGCCACATGTTTCTTATTTAGCCTTTAATTCAGAGATAAGGATTCCCCTCATCTAATTGTCTCCAGGCAATATACTTTTTCATCACTATTACACTATTTTCTTCCATTTCACCAATTCTCTTTTCAGCTATGGTCACTCAATGGTTTTGAGTTTCAAAGACTATACCTTTCATTTGCAGAAATTCGAGCTGATAGCTTTGCACATTCACCTTTATTCATACAAATATGGAATGTTTGGGTCTTTATTAATTTTTCTTGTCCATCACTGACTTGAAACACATTTCTTTGGCAGTCTCATTCACATCATCCTTTTGTTCCTCTTCTTTGAGTGCAAACCATGACATTGGAGATGTTGACTTGGCCCCCTGGAAGTTCTACTTGTTTGTGGGAATAGTTTATCTTCAGTAAGGCCTCTTTAGACGCGTGCCCAGATGGAGGAGCAAAGTCTGCAGAGCACTTTGGCTTTCTCTTCTGTGGCTTCAGGGGCTTCCTTCGTTCTGTCACTGGGTTTTATGTTGATTTCTAGGCTTGGCTTCCTGCTTGAGGCTGCCTGCCCCTATGCCCACACCTCCCTCTCGAAGAGCTGAGTCTTCAAATTGCTCTCAGAGCCTTGAGCTGTAGGGACACATCCCCTTTTCTGGAATAGTTGGGGAGTGTGTGCTTCTCTCTTTTTTTTAGGGACTGTGGCTGGCTTCCAAGGGTCTTAGCTTCCTGCAAGTGTCCCCTGTCCAGCTTTCTACCTACACAGGACCCAAGTCATGTCTCCTGCCTTCCTCCTGGGCATTAAATCCCAGGCTTCAGCCCTACCAGTCTCTAACTGAACTGGAAACAGCCACAGGCAGCTGTCATATCACCCCAGTGCCCAAGATCCCTGGTTCGTGTTCTCTTTGTTACTGGACATGGGAGACCCTTTCCCCTCTATGTTTAAACGCTATACTTAAAACATATTTTAAATTAAATGTCAGCTTGTATCTAGTATTTCTCCTTCTGGCCACTAGTATTTCTCTGCGCTCAGAAGGAGGCTTCCACATTAATTCAGCTTGCCATGTTGTTAGAAGTTCAAGTGCTTAACTCTCCCGCCTCTAGGTGTCCTTTTTAAAAAATAATTTATAAGTGTGCACTTTGGTGTCTACTGTTGTGGTCTTATATGTGATAAGAAGAGCCACAAAGTCGGGGTGTGTTTGGGCCATGGAAAATTAGATGATGCTATAACCCCAAACCGCAGATGCAGAAACTGAGTCGGCAGAATGATCTATGTACTCCCGGAGGCGGAGCCATAAGCCATCCTGGGACTTTCCTGTTTTTGCCCATCAGCTAGCTCCTCGCCCCTCAGGAAGGATGACTCAGACTCACAATGGTCGTGGGGTGAACAGCCCAAGCCATGAGCAGAGGGGACGGGCCTCCACTCCAGAGGCTTCCTGAGAGAAGTGAGCTTGGGGAAGTCCTTGGACGGTCAGAGGCCTTCTTTGGAGGGTCCTTCTCTCCTGCTGGCCACTGTCTCCCCTGTCCACAAACCTCCATCTCCCCTGATCCAAAGGAAGCTATATCCCAGCAGCTGAGCCCTTGTGAAGCTCCCCCCTCCCCTGCCTGCTCCTACCACTGCATCCTGTCTGCTGCAGCTGAAGAAGGCCTAACCCCTGTATAGATGGATGCCAGCTATTTGCAGTACTTGACTTTGGACAGTTGTCCTGGACTATATGCAGCTGAGACCACTCTTCTATCTGGTGTCCCTAGGGCCAGCCTCTCCCTCAATTCTTATGGACTAGAAAATCCTAGGGGAGGGCCCACTGCCAAACTCCTTAAACCAAGCCTGTGACTGCCCAGGAACAAAATGAGTGAGGAAAGGAACAGACTCAGATGCAGGTGGAACCGAGTTCAATTTCTGCCTTTGCATGACTGGGGGTGCAAGCATGGAGGGAAACTGATGCTGCCCATGAGAGGGAACCCGGCTCCTCTTCTGTGCAATAAGGCTATGATGGGAGCTCAGGGGCTCTCTGAAACTGCACGGTGCCTGCACAAGAGTCCACGTGCCCTGGGCCTTGTAGCCCCCGGGAAATGGAAGCCACCGAGTTCTCAGTCATGGTCTTGGTAAGAACCAGGTGCTGCAGGGGTCTGAAGTTCCAACAGGGCGGGGCCCAAAAAAGATGACTTTTGATTTGAGCTGGCAAGTCCCGCCCCCTTCTTGATGAAAACTAAGCTGGCCATGAGCCATCCCAGCTTTGGGAAGACAGCCTCCCTGGACGGTGGGCATACGGGGCCAGAGCCCTTCTCCCAAGGAATGCGGCTCACCCAAGACAAGTTTGGAAAACATGGGCTCTTGGCATCCCCTAAAATGGGCCACAACCAGTCTCCCTGCTGGTTGGAAGGGACTTACTCTCTGCACCCCAACCTCATCATCTTGGAGATGTCCCCTTCCTACAGTCTTTGGGAAAAAAAGATCATAGTTGCAAAGCACGTGGCAGTAGGTCAAGCACAGAGTAGATGCTCAGTAAAGGGAGAGGATGCTGACACCACAGTAGAAGTTGCCACAGTGAGAATAACATTAGCCAGAGACCCTGGGGGTTTGGTATTGGAGGCCCCCCCGTTCTTAAAGTTTATTGTGATTAATCGTGATGATGCTTAATGTTTATGGTGAACTAGAATGCTTGCTAAGTGCTTTCCTGTATAAGATGGTCTCGAATGGCTTTAATGGCAAGGGAGGGGACCTCACTCTGAGAGCCTGCTGTGTGCCAGGCGCAGCCACCTCTTGGAGAGGAGTGGGCCTTGCTGAACTCCCACCAAGCAGCCCTTTAAGGCTTGCACAGGACGGCCTTGGGGTTCTCACAGACAACCACAGACTGAAACGACACAAAAGTTAATGCTACAGTTGGAAAAACCAGGATCAGAAAAAATGAGTCACTAGCTCAAGGTTAGCCCAGGTGGCAGAATTAGGGGAAAATCCAGGTTGCTTGGTTGCAAAGTCTTCGTTCTTTCCAAGAGCTTTGCAAAATGACAGCTGAGGAGCATGGACTTGGACCGCTGTTGCCACAACCCCAAGTTTTCAGTCTCTCCTTCAGGCCCCCTCCTGGCCTGCAGTGAATCCATGGAGGATCCGCCAGCACAGAGCTGTATCCAGGGCCACGGAGTGTGTCCACAGCCCAGGCCCGGGAACGCTGAAGCCTTTCTCCTGGACCGGTCTCTGCCGGCTCTGACAGGACATCATGCTGACCCTGACCCGCAGTGCCAACTGGCATTTAGCTTGGCAAGTAGGACAGTATGCTGCGGACAGGAGTCTGCAGAAGGAAGATAAAAATGTGGCCCGGGCCTCCCTGGTGGCGCAGTGGGTTGAGCGCCACACTGTGAAGCATCTGTGGCACGGTAGTGCAAGTTCAATCCCCAGCCAGGGAGGGGACCCACATGGCGCAGCAGACCTCTCCTGCCTCACTCGCTGCTCCCCTAGCAGTGTATTTCAGTCCATCTGCCTGTTCTGCTCCCGCTCTGTCTCTGGTGAATCCTCTCACCTCCTGCAACTCTGGCCTGTACCTCAGCTCTAGTATGCATAAATAAATAAATCTTAAAAAAAAATGTGGCCCAAGTGTAGCCGTTCTGTGGTGTGTCTGAAGCCTTTCCCACGCAGCTTCCAGCTGCTTCCAGTATCCCTGTTGACCAGCCTCCAGGAAAATGAAGCTGCTCCTTCCTACCTCTGCCTCTGCTGGGGGCACCCAGATGGGTGTCCTGTGAAGGTGAAGTGAGTGCAATGTGGAGTCAGTGGGGGAGAAAAGACCCACCAGCGGAGAACAGTGGACCACACGGAAGGCTGCATGTAGGAGGGACCAAGCTTCCCCTCTACTAGGATTTCAAGAAATAGTAACAATTAATAACAAGAGGCAGCAAATCTGTCAGCAAGCAAGAAGGGAAAAGACCGAGCTCTTCCGTAATTAAGGAAATTCAATCAACACTCTTCTGTTTCAAAAAAGCTGTAACTTTTTGTTTTTTCAAATGAAAGTATCCCGTGCTGCTGCTGATGTAATGAGGTTACACTCCTATTTTTAGTTGGTGGGGCGTAGTTCCTTTAACGGTTCTGCCCTATGTATCAAGAGGCTTAGAGAACTCTACATAGATACCTGAAATGCAGAAAAAGCTTTAGACACAAAAATGTTTACCATGACACCACATATAACAGTGCAACACTCCACTGATAAGAGGGATTTACTTAAATCAGGGAACCCACATTCATTTGATAGAGTACCAGGCAGCCATTAATATGGTGCTTATAAACAATCTGTAACAATACGGTGTACAGTTGCCATAGCTTGAATATAGCAGAAAGCTATTGCACAGAGCCAGAGCTTCCTCCAGCTCTTCCCTGGGCAGTGCCCTGTGGGTCTGGTTGTATCTGGTCTTGAGTCGTAAGCTGCAGTAGCCATATCGGGAATCACACCCAAACACAGCCATGACCAGAGGAAGAAATGGACTTTCTCTTTCACGATCACAGAAACAGACTCTCCCTTCTTCTAGTGGCCTGTGGCAGGTGCGTGCCTGTGCACAAACAGTGGACAGTAGACGACAGGGGTCTAGGGCTTGCTGGGACTAGCTGGAGGCAGTTCCCCTGGCAGTCTGTAAGCATGGCCTCCCACTCACAAGGGACATCATGTTAGAGTGTGAAGCAGAGAAAAAACAATATAAACTATAGTATATAGGGGCCTCCCTGGTGGTGCAAGGTGTTAGCACAGCACCAGGAAGCTATCTGAAGTCACTGCAGCACGAGTTCGATCCCCCGCCAGGGAAGGGACCCACATGGCACAGCAGACCTCTCCTGCCTCGCCCGCTGCTCCCCTCAGCAGTGTGTTTCAGTCCATCTGCCTATTCTGTTCCCTACTCTGTTTCTGGTGAATCCTCTCACCCCCTGCATCTCTGGCCTGTACCCCAGTTCTTGTATGCATAAATAAATATTTAAAGAAAATTTTAAAATAAACCATAGTATATAGTAGAAACTCTACATTACCTTTACAACTATAAAGCAAAAGTAATTTCAAAATAAAAAGTCAAAGAAATCTGGGCTTCCCCAGTGGCGCAAGGGGTTAAGCACCACTCTATGAAGCATTCACAGCCACTGCAGCATGAGTTTGATCCCCGGCCAGGGGGTGACCCACATGGCACAGCAGACCTCTCCACCTCACCCGCTGCTCCCCTCAGTAGTGTATTTCAGTCAGTCTGCCTGTTCTGTTCCCCACTCTGTCTCTGGTGAATCCTCTCACCCCTGCAACTCTGGTCTGTACCCTAGTTCTTGTACGCATAAATAAATAAAAATCTTTAAGGAAAAAAAGTTAAATAAATCTAAAGCCATTATGCTAGGCAAAGCTTCATGTACACCAGTGAAAGTAAATACACTTATTGATGATGATGATATCTCACCATTTCCTTTGCTCTGTTGATAAAGAGAAATCAAATATGCTAACAAGTTGTTGTAATACCAGTTGTGGGTAGAATTTAATCAAGACCAAAGCTACATCCGTAGAACCTAAATATGCAAATAAAAGCTTTTAGAGCAGTGTTTGTACTGTGTGATCACACTGTCTTCACCTTGGCTCTAGGTTAAGAATCTAGAAGGTTAAGAAATCTGGGTTAAAAAAGCCTAGGAGCAGAATCAAAAGTTGCCATGCAGGTAGTTTGCCTGGAGACTGTTACCAAGGGCTAGAGTGAGAAATATGGAGAGTGAGAAAGGGAGAAGGGAAGGCAATTCAAGATAAAGTCTTACATTTTTAATTTTGTATTGATGTAACATTGATTTATAACATTAAATAGTCTTCAGAGGCCCAGTACTACAAATCAGCATCTGTTCATACTGTATTATGTTCACCACTAATAGTCTAATTTCTATCCTCTGCTGTATAATTGACTCTTTTTACCCAACTTTTCCATCCTCCTCCTTTCCCTTCTAGTAATTACTATTTTGTTTCTAAGTGCTTGTTTTAATTTGCTTTGGTTTATCTTCTACATATGAGTGAAATCACACTGTGTTTATCTTCCTCCATTTGATTTATTTCACTTAGCGTAATAGTTCTACCCATGTTGTCACAAATGGTAGGAGTTAATCTTTTTTATGACCGAGTAGTATTTAATTATCCAATCATTCATCAATGGACACTTAGGTTGTTCACAACTCTTGGCTGCTGTGAATAATGTTGAAAAGAAACATGTGGCATGCATATATTTCTTTGTATGGATGTTTCCATATTCTTAGTATAAATACCTAGAAATGATATTATGGATCACACGAAGTGTCTATTTTTAATATTTTTTTGAGGAATCTGCATGCTGTTTCCATAATGGCTACCCCAATTTACATTCCCCCCGACACTGTACAAGAGTTCCCTTCTCTTCACCCTCTTACTGACACTTGTTTCTGCCTCTGGAACTAGCTGCAGAATACCTTTCTGAGTCAATTACCCCTATAGGTAGCTGGTGCGCCACCCCACAGGGACTTGATAAAAATGGCTCTCAGAAATGTTCTCCGAGGAGCCGGAAGGCAGAGCATTTGTCTCTGGGCTCCCGCCCCCGGCTGGTGAAGGCTGGCCAGTGGGTGGCCCAGGACACCGCTCTTCTGGGCTGCCCCCCTGCGAACACTGCGCTGTGCAGCAGCACCGGAGAAGCAGCCGGCAAACGCGGGCCACGGTCTCCTGCACGAGGCTGCTGGAAGCCCACCCAGAACTGTCATCCAGCGCAGTGGTCAAGGAGTCTCGAAAGCAACGACAAAGACGTATCAGCATACAGAATAAAGCAGCGTAAGAATAAAAATCCTTATACCCGCAAAGCCACATCTATGGCTTCGTGAGGGCACAGATTTTACCTATTAACTCTCTAGTAGCCTCACAGGGAAGAACTCAAGAAATGTTTGCTGAAAACAAATGAAGACATGCAGAACAAAATCATAAACTGTTTACTAGCACCTTTGGGTGATAGGTGGGGGCGCTCCCACCCCCTACTCTGTATTTCCTGCCTTTCCTCTCTTAGAAGCATGTTGTTTTTATGACGAAAACATGGGCATTTTACTGTTTTGAAGCCTTCCAATAACTTCAGAAGCTCTTCCAGAAGGAAGAGCGAGCCCCTCCCATCCTGACAGATAAACTCTCTCCTATTGAGTGATCTGGTGACAAAGTGACCCACCAGAGACTGGCTGTCCCCGCTGGCCATTTTGATCTTGGCCAGCCAGCTGTCATAAATAAAAGTGCTGCCCTGTGCAGCCCAGAGGACAGGCCACATGTTGAGTTCTTTTGTTCTTTAGCTGGGAGTGAGGGATGCTTTAGACTGAGCCACACACTTGGGCTGGAGAGGAGAGAACGCCAACTTCAAAGTTGACCAGGCTGGAGTCCCGGCACCAGTGAGGAGACCTGGGGTGGCACCGGACCCCTCTGATGCAGAGTCCCCTTCTCCAAAGCAGGAGCTTGGCAGAGCTAGTGGAAGGAAATCGTGTCTGGGTCTTCCTCACACAGTGGGGCTCAGCGAAGTCAGTTGTATCCAGTCCTGCTGTGGGTGATAGGGCACAGTCACCATAGCGCTGCCGCCGGGTGGGGGCGCAGGGTCCTGATGCTCGGGTTCCAGCCCATCCCCTGCAGAGTCTGAGCCACAGAGAAGTGCTCAGGGTCCCACGATGACTAAAAGAGCCAAAACATGGGAGCTTTCTCCTCTGAGGATTAGGAGTGATAACAATTCCTTCTGCAGGAAACTCGGGGGGGGGGGGGGGGGGCNGGGAGCAAGTGACATGGTACATATGTAAATGAGATCATCGGTAGGGATGGATATGATTAAAAGAAACAAAACACCACCCTTTCAACAAGCACCTCACCTGAAGTCCTGGGAGGCAGATGGGTTACCGACCTGCATTCTGAGGAGCCTGAGGTGACCATTTGCCCAAGACCACACCCTTGAGAAGCCTACACTGGGAACTGAGAGAAACCGGTCTGGTTAAAGGTCCCGGGCCTGATCCCCTGCTCCATGTGATCGCTGCTGTGGGTTGCTGCTTGCTTGTTTCTGTGGCCACCGTTGTTGGGACCACACTGTCACCCCATCTTCCTGGCCCCAGGACCTCCGGGCTGGGACAGGAGCCCGTGATCTGGCCCTTTAAGCCTCCCAGTGTGGAGAGCCTGCCCTGTGGTGCAATCCTGTTCCCTAGAGCTGGCAGCTTTACTGCTGCGGTGAGGAATGTCCTCTGGGGAGATTTAGTGCCTAGTGATAGACATGTGGGCTTGATTTCCCCATGTTGCTGCATTCAGACAATGCATGGGGGTAGAGTGGGTGAAAAACAGTGACCAGAAGAGGTGTGCACAGAGAGCTTGCAAGAAAACAGGAAACTTGCATTTGAAAAGAACTTATCTGTCCCAGGCCCAGGACCTCAGTGAATACCCACAGCATCCCGAGTATATTACGTGTCCGTTTTACAGACAAGGAGACTGAGGCTCAAGGAGGTTTGGTAATGTGAACAAGAGACAAGTTAAAAGACTAAGGAGGGGCTTCCCTGGTGGCGCAAGGGGTTAAGCACCGCACTGTGAAGCATCCGCAGCCACTGCAGCATGAGTTCGCTCCCCACCCAGGGAGGGGACCCACATGGCACAGCAGACTTCTCCTGCCTCGCCCGCTGCTCCCCTCAGCAGTGTGTTTCAGTCAGTCTGCCTGTTCTGCTCCCCACTCTGTCTCTGGTGGATCCTCTCAACCACCCCACCCCCACACCTCTGGCTTTTACTCCAGTTCCTGTGTGCATAAACAAATAAATCTTTTTTAAAAAATAAAAGACTAAGACTAGGGGGACCATAGCATCTGCCTTGAGTCTCCGGGGTCAGGCACTGAGGGCTCCTCCCTCTGCCAACCTGCCCGCCATCAGGATCCCCTTTCACAAGGGACGTACAAACCCCCTATTGCCAGGTTTTGAGGGACCCCTTCACAAACCTTGCCAGGGCCCCTCAACATGCCAAGCCAGCCCTTGCCCTCTCCCCCACAAGGATCTCCCTTGGGAATGGCTGGAAGTGTTGACCTACAGTCCTCCCCCATCGATGTCTTCCCCTCCTCTCTGCTCGACTGCCCGCTTTGCCCATCCTCTGGTCTCGTCAGGGCACAGCCTGCTCACAAAGGCTTTCCGAGCAGCTTGTTAGGGCTCAGGGCAAGCCTCTTTTTCTGCTTCCTTGGATCCCTCGTGGCTCCCTCAAAGGGGCAAGCTCAGCCCTCGCTGGTGCTCTTCTGCCTTGCTCCCTGTGCTTCCTCATTCAGCCATCTGAGGAAGTCTTCAGGAAGAGAGGCCTCCAGGAGGCCCTAAGAAATCAGATAGGTATCAGGGGCTCTTTGTCTCCTCTCTGGCACCGGTCCGAAGCAGCCAGCCTGGAAAGTGACTGCAGGACTCTGGGGCCTTGTTCCCCACAATTACCAGAGCTTGTTGGACTTGGGGACCCAGTGGCCTGGAGGGGAGCCCAGCTGGTGGGGTCAAGGGTCTGGATCGTGTGGCTGTGCAGCCCGGGGAAAGCTGCTGCCTGGGACGCCCCAATTCAGATGAGTGGACTGACCGAGTTCCTTTAATTCCATCCCTCTCGGAGTCCAAGGCTCAGTGCCTTGGGCCACACTGTGCTCATTAAAGAGAAGGAGATGGCCGGCCATGGCCCGCTACAGCCCACGGCTTGGGGTTTAGCGAGTGCTCGTTGTCCCAAGCTCACCGCAGCACATGGGCGCCTGTGTTCCCTGCTGCCAGCCTCGAAGCCTCAGGTCCACTCCCAGGTGTCTGCAGCTGCTGTCCAGATGGGCACGACCTATGGTCATGATTCTAAGCAGGCAGTGCCTGAGTGGAAGTATCAGCTAAGCGACACCGGGCGGCCTGCAATTCCTCTCTGCCTCAGTGTGTACCACACCTTCTTTGGGGAAGACTCAAACCTGCCTCCTCTGACCCTTGATGCAGTCACGATGCAGGAAGAATGCTGTCTTTGAACAATAATAATAACAATAACAGCAATAAAGACACAAAAACCAAAAATGAGGAGACAAGGACAGACTGGGGACACTTGGTGGGGAGGGGAGGGGGAGGGTTGAGGGCAGATGGGAGCACGAGGGACTGAGGTGATGGTGCACTGGTGAGATGGTGATGGGGAACACATGGGATTACAATTGATGGCAAGTATATGTAAATTTAAAAAAAAAATTTATATTAATAAAAAAAATTTTTTAAAAATAAAAAGATTGCTGTCTTTGTTACGTCTGTTATCGCTCCCACTGATGTGCTACGTGCCTTTACAGTAGCATCAGTTCAGATGGGTGAACTACCTGTAATATAGGATGATACACATCTGGGGCATCGTGGCAAACTGCTTTAAAAGCAGGTTAGGGGCCTCCCTGGTGGCACAAGGGGTTGAGTACCGCACTGTGAAGCATCTGCAGCCGCTGCAACGCGGGTTCAATTCCCGGCCAGGGAGGGGACCCACATGGTGCAGCAGACCTCTCCTGCCTCACCCACTGCTCCTCTCAGCAGTGTATTTCAGTCAGTCTACCTGTCCTGCTCCCCACTCTGTCTCTGGTGAATCCTCTCACCCACCACGCCTCTGACCTGTGCCCCAGTTTTTGTATGCATGAAAGTAAATCTTTAAAAAATAATAATAAAAAGCAGATTACCAAAGATATGAAAATGTAAGGTTTTTCTTTTCTTCAATGCCTTTTCTCCTAACTTGTCATGGTGTTTATTTGCTATTTAATGTTATCCTAAGTGAATGGGAAAAAAATTAAATTATTAACATTCACCTTCATCTTTATACAGTGCCACACCAGTTTTAAATGTAAGCATAAGAACATTTAACTCGTGCAGAATCAGCAAAATTACAGTTTGTATGTCCTAGCCAGTACGTACCATGTCTTACTCTTGCCAGCAGTGGAAACACAGTGTGACGTGAACTCAACTTGTTCCTTCACCTGGTCTGAGGCACGCACTCTCCTTTCTACCTTCGGTTTACTGCTGAGAAAGGAAAGACCAGGGGCTCGGGGTTCCCTTTCCTCAGGCACATCTCCAGCATCAGTGGTTGGCTGGTGCAGGGAGGCAGCAGAAACGGGACATGGCAGAGCTTCTCAGCTGTCCAGCTTCCTAGGATGCATGACTTTGTTTCAGGGTTAGAAGCAAGCTCTGGTTGCAGTGGAGAGCAAGGCCTTTCAGGGCTGTTAGCGCCTCATACTCACTCATGTGCAGTGTACCGCATCTTGTACTCACACTGAGCGGGAGGGACTCCAGGCCTCCCGCACCCACAGGGGCATCACAAACACTGTACACGCAGGGGGCCTCCCTGGTGGCGCAGTGAGTTGGGCAATGTACTGTGAAGCAGACAACAGCCACTGCAGCATGAGTTCGATCCCTGCCGCCGCCAGGGAGGCGACCCACATGGCACAGCAGACCTTTCCTGCCTCGTCCGCTGCTCCCCTCAGCAGTGTGTTTCAGTCAGTCTGCCTGTTCTGCTCCCCACTCTGTCTCTGGTGGATCTTCTCACCCCCTGTGATTTTGGCCTATACTCAGCTCTTATATGCATAAATAAATCTTTTTTAAAAACAACACTATATGCAAATGCAGCATATGACGCACCCAAGAGAATGCACTGTGTGCATGAAGCAGGTCCTCCGGAGATGTCATGTTGTGACCAGGAGGTTTTCTTTCTAGCCAATGTTATGAATGAAATGATACTACTTAAAGGCCTGCCTTTTGTACATATTATTTCTTTTAAAGTCGCAGTATCCAAGTACCTATCAATGATGTTACGTGAAGACGTGCCATTTCTCCATTGTCCCACCGGACTTCACACAAGATCAAAGATAATGTTAACAAGAATAGAAGGTATAAGCAGCAGAGCATTAAAGTAAGCACGGGACCCTTCTGCAGGTCTTGTGAATGCACAGGTGGAATGCTCGTGAGCCAGGCCCTGAGTGAAAGTCAGGGGGCTTCAGCAGAGATGCAAAGTTAGGAATGCTCCCAGCAGAGGACAGAGATGAGAGGAGCCTGACTAGGCTGGTGCGCAGTGAGAAGCCAGCAGGACGGTCGGGGACCCGTATCTTGAAAGCACCAGTGCCACGAGAGCTGGCCTTCTGATGGCAACGGATGCCTCTCACCATCGCACTGTTGTCTCAGATCCACTCACTGCCGCTGTCTCTGCCCTTCCACCTCCAGAGGCGTTTCTCCTGGAAATGATTATTTCTGAAATAGGGTCATTTAACTTGACCCCAAGTTCCTGAAGAGAGGGGTACATGTTACATTTTTTTTTCCTTCAGAACTTCCCTTTAGTTTCTGATTTTAAAACTTCAATTTAAAATTGTGGCAAGAAGGGCCTCCCTGTTGGTGCAGCAGATTGAGCACCGCACTATGAAGCATGCTGCACAGCAGCGCGAGTTCGATTCCCGGCCAGGGAGTGGACCCACATGGCACAGCAGACCTCTCCTGCCTCACTCGCTGCTCCCCTCAACACTGTCCTCCAGTCAGTCTGCCTGTTCTGCTCCCAACTCTGTCTCTGGTGGATCCTCTCACGTCCCGCACCTCTGGTCTGTACCCCAGCTCTTGTATGCATAAACAAATAAATCTTTAAAAAAATTGTGGAGAAAAGAAATAGATCACACTCCTTGGGAATTATGTTCTTCTAAGTGTTTAATCCAAGTAACCATTCCTTAAAATATTAGCTTTTCACCTTTAAAATGGTCTAATATACCAGCATTTTGTTAATTTTGATTGGCTGTCCCCTTTCCCCTTGGTAGATAAAAGGGAGCAGCACTTGGGAAGAGAGAGCACTAACTCAGTAGGGACTGGGTGGGTCTTTCTGCTCTGTGGATGACATCATCCCAAAAGCTTTGAGAGAGTGGTGAATGGATAGCACGTATGTGATGGCGATGAGCTCTGGGGCGGTGAAAGGAGGGGCTGCATAAAAGGTGACCAGTAGGCCCAGAGAGGACCTGCAAGTCCCCACATCCTTCCGGCTCGGAAAGGCCTTGCTCCCACTTGGATGGGGACTCCTGGGGGGCTAGTTGAACAACTGTGATGTTGGCCTAGCTTGACTCCGGATACCCCAAAAGAAATGTTTATAGGTCATTGAGTGAGCACGTTGCATGGTTAGAATGAGGGCGAGGAGGAGCAACTTTATCAGATTATATCTGATATAATATCTGTATGGGTTGGCCCAGACCCATACGACACCAAGCAATTGACTAAAGATGTGAAGTTTCCCTGATTTGCTTTACAAAATTACAGTGCAGAATAAACATTTCAATTCTTGGCTGATTTCCCCCAGTTCTCCTCCAGATGTTTGGTGTGGTGTAGATAACACAGTTAATAAATGTGTTTAAAATCTGGCAAATTAGCCAAGAGGGTACAGAGAATGTGCCCTTTTGCCAAGCCTTCCTGGAACAGCCACATCCAGGACCAGACCCAGAGGTTCTTGCACCTTTCACTTTGCAGGTGTGTGTGTGTGTGTGTGTGTGTGTGTGTGTGTGTGTGTGTGTGGTGGGGGGCAGTTCTGCAGGAAGGCTCCGGGGGCTCTTAGGCAACCTGGTGCAGCGAGGGAAGTACCAAGTACCGGTGAAGCCGACAGGGCTGAGCTGTCAGAATTCACACCGCTGGAAACGCAGGCATGAGCTGAGAGGGGGCGAGGAGTGTGTGTACGTGGGAATGTGCAGAAACATACCGCCAACCCTGTTTGGCAGAGGACGCGATGGGCTGGAGCGGGCGGGAGGCAGGGCCGCCTCTGGAATCCACTTGTCAATCTCTCCTCCAGATGTCCGCTCTGGGGGAGCAGAGCTGCCGGGACGGGAAACTGACAAGTGGCGGTTACATCACTGTCCACAGGCGTGATGGAAATTGACTCATGCCGCCCACTAAATGCCTCTTGTGCCTTGTGGCCCCCGAGCCAAACGAATTTGCTGGGTGATGTGTTCCTGGTTGAGCCCAGCCGTCAAGGGAAGAAAGAGAGGGTTGCTTTGGGTGGTTTTACTCTGAGATTAAACATTCTTTAGGAGGGTCTGCAGAAAAACAGGATAGAGATTGAATGAAACAAACACAGTGTTGGGGGGCGGGGAAAAAGCATTCCTCCTGCAGGGACTCCCACTCAGAACACAGACCAGTTCGGGCTCCCGGGAGCCTCTCAGATGGTCCCTGTTTCTGGGGAGGCAGAAGCTCTAAAAATGACAAATGGCTGATAAAGGATGCACTCAAAGGCAAGCAGAACCCTGGTATGCACCCACCCCGGGAAAAGCCCTTTGTGTCCGGCTATCTGAGGCTGCTTCCTGGGGTCATCTGCCTGCTTTGATATCCCAGGGCCAGTTATTTGGGTTGCCACCTCTGATACTGGGAGCTGGGTAGCTGTCGGCTCATTTACGACTAGGAAGCCCCAAGCGAAGGTTTTCCCAGATCAGGGTCACTTCCTTATACACCAGGGGGCCTGAGGCTGAGCATAAATGTGTCAAACACCTGCAGGGCAGACCTGGCCTGCAAGTCAGAACTGACCGACCCTGCGGAGATGTTGACCAGCCAGGCCTTGGGCTTTACTGAGTTCAACCTGCTTGCTGGGGAGTAGGATCTGCTGCCTCGCAGGTGGGGAAACTGAGGCCCAGTGGGGGGTCAAGCATGTGAACTTTGAACCTGGAACCCAAACCAACACTCCCTCAATCACCATACCGCCAGTCAAGTGACAGTCAATTCTTTTTAGTCCATTAACAGCCCCATCTGTTAAATGGGGTGATGATGGTAGTTCCCCATCTTAGTTCTTTACTGTAAGCTTAAATAGGGATTCCTACGGAACAAGTGATTATCAGAGAAATGTATCACTCTTAGCCTTAACAATTGCACCCTGGGCAGCTAGGCATCTGAGTGCCAAGCTCTGGCTACAGATACCTGTGGATTTGAGGGCGTAGGGTGTCCAACAAGGGGAAATAGACAAGGGTCCACAGAGAGGAACGGACACTTGGAACACCTCATGGGAGAGAAGAGTGCAGGCCATGTCCAGATGGCTGGCGAGGACGGAGAAGAGGGACAACAGCGGAGTGGGCCATGTGACCTGGCCACCATTCAGGTAGCCCAACCTGTTGTGGAAATGGTTGCCCTGGCTTCCGGGACTTCAGGAGACGAGTGTAGTTTATACGAGTCCCCTTTGGCTGGCTGGCTCAGAGGAAATGTAGAAGTCAGACAGGTAGACGATCCCAAATGTGCCCACCAAAGCTACCCAGGGCACCACTAACCACCATGCAACAAAGCACTGCCACTAACTGTGACTCCTTGGGGTGAACTTCAAAGTCTCCCTCACGGTTAGAGGCCTTAGGGACTAACTGATACCGCAATTCTTGCCCAACTTTGTGGGTAGGCGGTGTTAAAACAAATGTAATCATATTCAGCTAAAAGAATGGGCATTTCCTGCCTCCAAGTGAAACCAGAACCCCACAGCGCAAACCGCGGAGCAAGACTTGCTCTTTCCCTTCGCCTAAGTGGCAGGAGCCCCTGGAGAAGCAGAGACAGCAGCTCCTGCCAGCTGTCAAGGGCATGGTGCCTGTGGGCAGCCCCTCCCCTGGCACCTGGCTTGAGTCCTAAGCCCCCGAGGTGGTGGGGGTGGCAACCGCCCTGCAGCAGCAGGCTGTGAGGCGGCTACATGGAGGTTCAGCACCAGCTAGCTTGAGCACCAGAGGGCCCCCACCTTTGAGGATCTGGTGCCTCGTCCCAGAAGCTGTTTGTGGGCAGTATAAGTGGTAGCAGGCGTGGGCCTTTTACTGTCCAACACCAGTGGCCCCACTGAAGATAAGGCTGCTGGAGAGGCCGGCAGTGACAGCCAGGCAGCAGTGGTTCCCCTACCACGCTGCCCCAGGGCACAGCCCCACTGGGGCTGCAGAGGCAGGTTACCCTGTAATGGAACAAACTCAGGCATAGAGGCAATCGCTAGTCCCTCAGCCCAGGTCCAGGACTTCAGGGAGGAGCATGGGGCCTACTGAACAAGCTTCAGCACCCTGGCACCCTCCAGTTGAAGGCAGTAGAGACCCAGGCCAGCATGGTAGGCTCACTGTGGAGCCAACCCTCTAGCGCTGATGCAGGTCTCCCCACTTCTACATTGTTACACCTGCCCCACTGAAGAACTACGGGGTGCAGAGGGCCTCCAGCCCCACTGAGGCAGCCTGGCCGTGGTTCCTCAGAGCCTACCGGTCACAAGCCTGCCCTAAGGTAAGAGCAGGTTGAGTCTGTGCGGGCACCAGGTTACCCTTTTGATATTTGGTGAATGGCTCGTAGGCTAAACGAACCAGTCACGCTCAACCAGCTCATAGATAAGTGTTCGGCTCCAAAACCAAGAATGGGCTGAGAGGTCCTAAAATGATCCACTCGGTCACTTAGAATTGAAAATTGTCCAACCGGGCGGGCAGGGTGGGGCACCCTGAAAGACGATACAAAGTAAGGCAGGAGCCAGCTTAGGGCATTCTGTTCCTGGCCTCGAAAGAAAGAAGGATCAGCAGCTGACCTCTGAAAAAGTAAGAGGAGCAAAGTGACCTTTAGTAAAGGGCCTGTTGGAAATTGAGTGACCTAAGGCTGTTATGTCATGCAGGACTCTCAGCTTGTCTTTGGTAAATGAGGGGACCCCTCTAGTCTCTGCAGACTTGGCTCTCACACCTGCCTTGAGCACTGCCTGAAAGGGGCACCAAAGGCCCCAGGCCTGGTGTCTGAAAAAGCTGTTTGTTATTGGTGTGGGTCAATAACTCACAAAGAACTGTTAATGTTGGTGTATCTAACACTGCCTCCTAGTGAGCAGTGGTGAACGGCACTACTGGCCAGAGCTGACCAATACTGTTCACAGGTGACCGGTACTCCGCATCTGGGTCACCTCTGAGAGCTGCCCGCTGCTGCCAATTATCCTGCACTGCCTCCCAGTGTTGTTGCTGCCACTGCCATCTGGTCCGGCTTCTGGTGTTATGCAGGCCAAGGCAGTTGCTGTGTGCTGCTGCGGTTGTCATCTCAGTGGCCCCAACTGTGAGCCCCTCCGTGGGCTGCCACCGTGAGTTGGATCCAGGCGCATTGCCTGCTGGTGTGCCACAAGCTCCATGCCGTTGTGGACAGGACAGCACCATCTTAAACGAGGCACCTTTTGTTTGGAACTTCTAGACTCTGCGGACACTCTCTGGGGTGAGACAACTGGCTACTTGTAGCCTTAGAATATCTTTGTTTCCCCTCTTTGTTAAATGATCCCCACTGTTTTTTTTTAAAGATTTGTTTATTTATGCATACAAGAGCTGGGGTACAGGCCAGAGTCGCTGGAGGTGAGAGGATTCACCAGAGACAGAGTGGGGAGCAGAACAGGCAGATCAATTGAAATACACTGCTGAGGGGAGCAGCGGGCGAGGCAGGAGAGGTCTGCTGCGCCATGTGGGTCCCCTCCCTGGCTGGGGATCGAACTCGCGCTGCTGTGCAGCAGATGCTTCACAGTGTGGCGCTCAACCCGCTGTGCCAACAGGGAGGCCCAAAACCCCATTGTTTTTGTTCCCTGGAGCTGCGTGGTCTTGCAACTGTGTGTATGGGTGAAGACCCCACAGACAGTGACCTGTCCTATACCTATCTGTTCACTGTCCTCTGACCTATTACAGCACCCCTATAGCACTGATTCCTACTATCTTAGAGGTCTTCACTGTCTCCCACATACACAGCGAACCAAGGGTCAGAAACAACGCTATAGCGCTCAAGCCCACCCGGTACCCACCAGAGGCAGCAACTCCAGTGGCAGGTGAGAACTGCCCCCGCCACTCCAGTGGCTCCTACCATTCAGGTGGTGGCAGGAAAGAGCCTGTCTTGCCCCATGGGGTGTGCTGTGGGGCTCCAGTTTCAGGTCTAGCCTACAGAAATGTCCTGAACATGACTTTTAGTAAAGGGCTTGGACTGACCGAAGACCCTTATGTCATGCAGGACTCTTAGGTTGTTTTTAGGAGATGAGGAGGACCCTCTAGAAATTTGAGGTCAGTGATGGATCAGTTTCTCTACAGCCTTAGATCCAGTTATAAGGAAGCAATTCTCAGTCCAAATTCTGCCTTTTAGAAAAGAAGTGTTCATTCTCAGGTAGTCCCAAGTGGCTGCACAGCTTTAAGTACCATCAGGGGAATCTCTGCTGCCCTTTGGGGAGCCCCCACCACCTGTGTAAGCTTACCTGCGGGGTCACAATGTTCCTGAGCAGGATTCTGTTGACCTTGGCGTCCTTGTACAACTGGAACTTTGCCCAGCTGATGGACAGGCACACCTAGGACTGTTGGGGGCTCAAACTTCAGGCTCCAACATGGCAGGTAAAGCTTCCAGGCAGTTCTGGATCTTAAGCTCTAAGATGCAGAGATGGGTGGGGGCGGGGGGGAGGGCGGGTGACTCTAACATAGCCAGTCTGCAAGTGTTAAATACTCTACATTCACCAGTGAAAGCTTACTTTTTATGTTATGCTCGTTAATAAGTAAAACCAAAAAACAACAAAAACCCCATTTCTCACATTCTCTATGCTTGTTGGCAAAGTGTGGAGTGTGGATGAGACAGTAGAAGCACTTACAGTAGGTCTGGGGTGAGGGACTTCCTCATCAGACTGTTAGCGCCTTCCAGGCTTGGGTGTTGTGGTCAGCAATTGTTTAAGTTAAGTGGCATTCTCGAACCCTTCCCCAGGGTCACGTGGGAGCTGGGCCTGTGGAAGTGTAGTGCAGAACCAGGACAGGAATGTGGGATCTGAATTGGTCCCTTGATTAAATATAAAATAAGCAGCTCTTTTCTCTGATTTCTGGTATCTTGAGCTTTACTCCCTGATAAATGGTGAGATTCTCAGAAGCAGGGCCAAGAATTTTAGCCACACAGTGCTAGATTCATTGTATTCACTCTTCCTTTAAATATTTATTAAGTGGCTTTTTGGACAGTAGGAAAGTTGGCTGGGAAGGCATTTTGGAGAATGAGGGTCTTGATGGCCAGGTTAAAGAATCTGGATCCCATTCAGGGGAGCTAGAAGTCTCTGAGCACTTTTGAGAAGGGAAGTGTTTTGATCAAAACGATACTCAAGAAGGAACGCTTAATTGACTGCTCATTCATCTGAAGGCACCGGGGACATGCAGTAAGCCATCTTTCTCCTGGCCAGTCTTCAGTCTGGCACTTTCTCCAGAACAAGAGCGAATGAGCATCGCCGTGGGCCAGGCACTACGCTAGGAGTCTTGGGTCCCAAGCGACTTTGCTCTCCCAGTTTTCTAGAACAGAAGGCCAAAGCTAGAGTTGTTGAGTGATTGCTTGAAGCCACAAAACAGGACTGGTGGACAAACCCCCTCTCCAGTATTCTACAGTTACATTCTGCAGCGCCCCCAAGCCTGGGCCTCAGGTCCTCAGCTGCCCGAGGTGTCTGGCAGGACAGAGCCATCTCATCCTTGGGAGCAGCAGTACAGAAGGCAAAATGCTTTCCAGAGACGAAGCCCAGTATGTGTGCATGAGCCTTTCTGTGCTGAGTGGAATTCCACAGGGATGATTGTCCCATGGAGATAGCATGAGCCATTTGGTGGGCTGAAGTGACTAAGACAAGACCTTTGCTGATTACAAGCCACACAACAATTACATCCTTTACTCCTGGGAGGACGCTTGCTGGGATGGCTCTTATTTCCTCTTGTTACAAGATGATAATGCCTGATTAAAACACTTTGGCCTTCTGCAGAATAAACCTGTTTATTGGATTAAGTTTGCAAAATTTGGCACATTAAGAATTACTTTTCTGTTGAGAGTAAAAAAGAAAACACACACACAACACACTACTGTCCACACAATCCTTCAACCCAGAGATCCCAACGTTATTCTATGTGGAGACATTATCCATTGAAAAATAGAAGCACTGAGACAAACAATTTTTTAAAAATTTAGGTTTGTTTTCTTACACCCACCATATCAAGAGGGGAGTTTTGGGTTTAAGACAGCCAGTCATTTATACCCTCCCCATCTAGATGCTGGGAATCCCACACGCTGCAGAAGGGCCAGTGGGGGTCATGAGAGTGACAGACCCGGCACTTTCTAAACATGTGACCTTGGGTAGTTGCTCAACCTCTCCAAGAATCAATTTTCTGTAGCACAAGTAATTGAAGTCTTGAAAGATTAAACAAGGTAAGAGCTACAAAGGTACACGGCACGCTGGCTACTCGGGAATGTTCGCTGGTGCCTGGGTGTCGGTACTTCTTTGCTGTCCAGTCCCCAGAGATGGAGACAAGATGGTTGGCAATGAGTTTCACGCGGACAGATGGAGCAGGGGGAACCATGAACTTGAGTCATTACTCATGTTCTACTGACCACTAGTATTGTGTCTTAAGCGGTTGATACAGCTCTCCGTGCCTCTGTGTTCTCTGTGAAGTGGCTTTTCTTTTACATGTCTGACAAGGTATGTGAGGGACCTTGTGCCTGAGGAGAGCCTGGTTTACATTAAGACTTCATTTGCTAGATACCAGACTGGTCCCCAGCCTGGGGACACCCAACTAGGGCGTCGACCAGAGAGTCATCTGGGCATCATCTTCGACTGCAGGTGCAGTAGATTTCTCATCCATCGCATCTGAATCACTTCCCAATTCGAAGGCTCTTCCAAAATTATTTTCTCTCAGACAGTGAATGATGAGAGAGCAAAATGAGGAACATGCATTTCATTTATTACCAAACATAAGTCCTCATACTTGTACCCAAACAGGCAAGGAATTCTAGTCCCAAAACCAACTTAAACTCTTGTTTAATGCTGGTTTGGAGGCTGGTTATAGGCCTGAGACTGAGGAGGATGCCGGTCCTGGACAACACCATCTGCTCTGCTCTTCACCATTTTGTGTGGTCCCATCTTCTCAGACTGGGGTCGTCCAAAAGGCAAGAGCAACCTACCTCGTGACAAAGGACTTTAGAGCTTCCTCCCCAGCATTTGGTTCTCTATGATCTCTTCAGCACGAACTTAAGAGTGAAACGTTACTGTGCAGGCCCACTTCGCAGGTGAGAGAATTGAGGTAAGAAACAGTTAGGTATCAGGTCCAAGGCCAGGCAACCCAGATTCTGAATGAAGTCCTTGACCATTTCCAATGAAGGGAGGGGGTTCCCCTCACATGCAGCGAATGATTAAGGCACAGAGAGCTGTATCAACCGCTTAAGACACAATGCTAGTGCTCAGTAGAACATGAGTAGTGACTCAAGTTCATGTTTCCCCCTGCTCCATCCGTCCGCGTGAAACTCACTGCCAACCATCTTGTCTCCATCTCTGGGGACTGGACAGCAAAGAAGTACCGACACCCAGGCACCAGCTGTGTGTCCTACAATCTAACTTGATTCTGACACTGTTTACCCAGGCAGAACAGACTCCACATGTGAATAACGCAGTGCCACGAGAATGCCTGCCGCCCTAGCCACTGGCCACCACTCCAGGTGGTCACTTGCACCTCCGACCAACTGCCTGTAAATCAGAGGTTCCCTACACCACCCCCCTCCTTGGGTAGAACTAATTTGCTGAAGTGGCAAACTACAGAACTCAGAGAAACGTTTAGCTTCCAAACCATGGCTTATTGATAGTTATTAATAACCATCACAGTGGGATAGGAACTCAGGAACAGCCAGGAAGAGAGGCACAGGACAAGGTGTGAGGAAAGGGCGAGGAGTTCCCTTTACCTCTCTAGGCACGCCCTGTCCCAGCACCTCCTTCCATTCACCAACCTGGAAGTTCTCTGAACCTCATCTCTTGGGTTCTTATGGAGGCTTCACTACACCAGCATGACTGGTTAATTCTTTGACCACCAGTGATTGACTCAGCCTCCAGCCCTCCCCCTCTCTTCAGAAGTCAGGGTGTGGGCCTGAAAGTTCCAGACTTCCAACCACATGGCAGGTTCTCCTGGAAACTAGCTGCATCCAAGGTTCACCCAACTCATGTAACAAAAGATGCCGTTATCACTCTCAGCACAGGAAATTCCTAGGTTTGGAGGCTTGGGGGTTGTGACTAAGGACCTGGACCAAATCTAAATGACCAAATTATATGTTTTCTTGTCAGTCACAAGCTGCATTATTTAATCCAAGTAGCCTAGATCCAAGAGGCTGACTCTATAGCCCAGGACTTGAGAGAAGAATGTGGGGACACATAGATGGTAGCAGCAAGGGTGGGGCTGTAAAAGGAAACCCCGAGACAGTGTGGTTTAGGCAGGGTCTTCTTGGCATGGCCTGGCACGGTCTTCCCGCCACACCCACCGCTGTGAACTCCACAGGCTGGGGATTGTTCATTTCAGGCCTACAGCTCTTCCCTGTCTTTCTCCTTTTGGGATGTAAAGTGGAAAGTAATGTAAATTGTATCTGCTACAGTGCTCACGGGAAGACCTACCTGCCTGAGCTACCCCTGCAGAACTGCTGATGACTCTCCGCAGGTCGGGCTGCAGAGGACACCCCCCGGTGCAAGGGCTCCTGTGAACACACAGTGGGTCAGAGCCTAAGAGCGCACGGAGGATGCATGCAGAACAGACCCTCTGTCTAAAACAATCCCCCTGGGGTGGCCAGGTGGTGAACCCAGATTGGCGTCTGGAAAGTTTAAGCAGCATCTATGGGGGAAGCCTGAAGCCCACCAGGCCTTTGCAGGACTCAAGGGAGGTTTTCTGGAAAGGCCCAGGCAGCGCTTTTGAGGTTTTGTGAGCATCTGGGAAAGGGCTGTGAGGAGGAAGGGACAGGAATATTGTGAGCTCACCTGCGGTAGTAGGAAGGTGAGGGTGTCTGTGAGGCACTCGCTCGCTCGCTTCTCATCAGCACAGGGGCCTTCCATGAGGCGTTTCCATGGTCACATGTGGCTCCTGCATGCCCGCCTCTGAAAGCCACTAAAGAAGATCTAGCCCCTGCAGGCAGGAGCTCAAGGCCCAGGTGAAGAGACAGGTTATCTCAAAGGTCCTGAAGGTTGGGTGCTCATCAGAATCCCCCGAGGGCTTGTTAAAACAGATTTCTGGGCCCCAATGTCAGAGTTTCTGCTTCACTGGGCCTGGGTGTGCCCTGAGAATTTGAATTTCCAGCACTTTCCAGCAGGTGATGCTGCTCCAGGGGTTCATGCTTGGAGAACCCTGGCCCGGGGCTCTCAGATGCAGAGACTGTACCCCTCTGGCCATGAAGAAATCAGATCAAAGGTGTCCTGAACAGGGAGAACATTGGCGGGAGGGGTGGGGGGCAGAGGAACTTGCAGGGGAAAGAAGAACAAAAGCAGAAGAGTGGAGGGGGTGGGTGTGGTGGGGGCAGAACCCAGCTAGACCAGTCTGAGGACAGTCAGTGTGGAAGGCTGGCCTGGACGCAGTAGGGTTGGGGGAGGCCCTGGGAGCCACTGAGGAAGGTCAGCCTTTCTCAAACACTTCCCATGTGAAGGACCTCACCTCAGTTGCCCAGCATTTCTTACTTCTGATTTAACGCTTTTTACTGCCCATATCCTGCCTGCTACAGAAATGGAAACTGAGGCCCAGAGATGTGAAGGCACTTGCTCCAGCTTATAGCAAAGGCAAGCAGAGCCCAGACTAGAACCCCAGCCCTCAAGTGTAGGTAGCTCCATGGTCCTGCTCCCTCCTCACAGACCAGAGCCAAGAAACTGTTTCCATTAAATAAATGTCTTCTCCATGCTCACAGTGTTAATAATAGCAGGAAGTAGATCTGGCCACATAATGTGAGAAAAGTAGTAGTTCCATGTCAGGAAATCCCGTTGCTGGAACCCCCTGGGACTGTTAACTCTCCGGCTCTGCCCCACTGGGATCCTGACCTTCTGCACAGTTGGCTTCGTCAGGCAAAACTGGGCCGGAAATGCTGGGCCCTTGGCCAGACCCTGACCTTCGCCCTCTGGTAGCGAAGAGTCCCTTCCACGTAGCATCCACTGGGGGGTTGGAGGTGAGGGGGCAGGAGGCCACCAGCGTGCTCTTCCCAGCCCCTGGACCCCGGCCTGGAAGGTGAGTCTTGGGGGTGAGCGGGGGAGGAGGAGGCTGTTCAGACACACTGGCCCCTGGCCCCGCTGTGAAAGGTACTGGGACAGGTACCCAGCCTCTCAGGTTTCCATTTCCTTGCCTGTAAGTGAAATGAGTTTTAAATGCACAAATTGACACGTGGTAGGTGCACTCCAGGCTACAGGAGGGCTCCTGCCGGGGAGAGGGAAGGGGCGGAGAAAGAGGTAGTGACGGCACAGATAGGTCTGACCCCACCCCGAGGACCTAGGACCAGCAGAGGCACCCCCCTGATGGCTCCTCTGTGTCGAGAACCTCAGCTCTGCCCACGCAGGCTGCTGCTGCCCCTGACCTACTGGCTCATCCTCTGGCTTTTTCTTCCATCCAGTGGTCTTGTTTTCTACCATGTCCCTCACTCCCTCCATTAAACATCCTTGCAAGCGAGGTTGCAGCATTATTTATTCAATGCTCCAGTCCCTCGCGAATAGTAATGGGGCATCCTTGGAGTGGCAGGCAGAGGTAGGTGCTGGGGATGCAGACACAGTCCCGGCCAGGAGGAAGTGTGTCTGGAGACATCAATGCTGACAAACAAGGCGTGTAACAAATTTACTAGCGTGCCAGGAAGAGCTCATGGGCAGTGCTAGGTGCTAAGCAAGACTCCGGCAGGGAGATTGATTGAGTGAGGTCTAGGTCCACACAGACCTTCTTGAGCTGACCTTTGAACCGAGAGACCACAGTTTGCATGGTCCCTACCTGCTCACATGCCTGCTTGCTGGGCTTAGCTGGACGTGCTTAGATGCCTGACGCACCGTCCAGTTCCTCGCCCTACCCGCCTCTCCACACGGCTGTCAGGCTCCTCTCTTAATGACGGTGGACTTCTGCCAAAACCTGTGATCCGAAAGGCCACAGTGAAGGCCAAAAGGTCTACATGACCTGGCTTCATAGGTCACATCCTTTTGGATTATCCCATTTGTCACATAGGTCAGCTCTGTCGCAATGTGAGAGGGGACGAGGACCAGAGAGCGGTGTGGCAAGTGAGGCTCTTACCTTGTGTGCCAGATTTAACCAGTGCCAAAAGACTCAGTATTGAAGTGAGATTTTGAAAGATCAAATTCAATGTGAAAACAACCCTGATCAACAAAGCATTGACCTTTGAAATAAAGACAGAGCCCGCCAGGACCGGCATCGGAGTGAAGCGAATGAGGTGAGTGGGTAAGTACAGCACTGGGTCCCCTGTGAGGCTGTGAATTCCAGGGGGCCTGCAGGCCGGCTGCCGTGAGGCCAGGTCCATGACGCACGACCACCCTCAGGGACCTTGGGCCAGGACTGCGACAGTCTCAGGAGCAGGTGGGCAGCCGGGTCCCTGGGCAAAGAGGTGGGCAGTGGGGGCACCCATTTTTCCATCCAGAGTCATTAATCAGGGAGGAAAAATTCCACACAAAACTCAGGAATAAGTGGCAACCTCATTTCTAGGGAATTGGGGGTCGGAGGCTGAATCGGTTTCCCAGGGCTACCGTAGCAAATTTCACTGAAGCGGTGGACTTAGAGTTCTGGAGGCCAGAAGCCAGAATTCCAAGATGAAGGTGTCAGCAGCTCAGTTCCCTCTGAGGACTGTGAGGGAGAAGGCCTCTCTGCTGGCTTCTGGGGGCTGCTGAGCATCCCCGATGGGCCTCGGCTGGTGGACACATCTCTCCAACCTCTGCCTTTACTGCTCACTGGTATTCTTCTTCACCTGTGTCCAAATTTCCTCTTATTATAAGGACGCCAGTCATTGGGTCAGGACCCTCTGTAATCCAGTGCAATCCCGTCTTAAGTTGATGACATCTGCAAAGACCCTATTGCCAAATAAAGTCACATTCACAAGCACAGAGGGTTAGGAACTGAAAAGATCTTTGGGGACAGCTCTACCCACAGCAGGAGTGTAGGGTTATTCTAACTGTGGGTTTGCTACATCATCAGAATTGGGAGGAAGACAAATATTTTAATATTCACATTTCATGCATCTGTTTTTTAAAGCACTAACAGGAAGCATAAAGTGCTTTTGAATAAAAGTGAAAAAACAATCAAATGTCTACTTCCATTCTCTGTTATGGTCTGATGGGGGAGAGCAGCAGAGAGTGTGAATGAGGCGGAGGGTTATCTGGACCACATTGACAGGGATGGCTGCTGAGACACGAGCAGGAGAGTGGACAGAGGCAAAGGTTCTCTGCCAGTCATGCCCAGGGCCTCCCGGGGCCCTGCCACTAGAGACTTCCAGAGTCCCTTTGTGCTGTTGCAACAAAGGCCATGAATGGGGATCTCCCATTCTGTTGCTCTACCCTTGGGGCAAATGACACAGTAAGAATGGGATTTGGCCAGATGGTTGGAGAGTCCCCACTCCTACTCAGAATTCATCCAAGCATACTTTGGCACTCGTCAAAAAAGTGTCAACATTGGGCAAGTTGGAAAGGATTGAAATGAGTTTTAAGTTCAGGGATGGCCAATAGGTTTTCTGTCTCATGTCATGCCTCTACTGGTAGCTGTCTGGAGCAGTGGGGAGAAGCATCCAGGCTCTGAGAACCATACTTGATTTACTATGTCTGCCTCACGTGCAGCAAGGGGACAAGTGACACTTTATTTACGTATTGATCTAGCTCAAATGTCCTATTTTGATGATGGAAAAACAGACCAAGTGAGAGAAAAGAACATGTCTGAGACCTCACAGCTACTTTATGGTAGAGCTCAGGCAAGAATGCCCACACTCCCCAGCCGCCCATCCCCAAACCACCCACCCCCAAATGATGGGGATCCTCTCCCATCATTCTCCATGTCAGTGAGTGGCAAGAACATGCCTCCAATGACCTGGGAATCAACACCCTCCTCTCCTGCCCTCTCAACTGGCACATCTCTCCATAGCCCTCCACCACTCTCCCCTTCTCTATCATCCTCCCAGTCCAAGGTTCACAACAGGGGACAAATTTCTGCCCAGCAGATAGTTCGTAATGTCTGGAGACATTTTTAGTTGTCACACCTTGGGGAGAGGACAGGAGCTAGTGGGTAGAGATCAAGGATGCTGTTCAGCATCCTACAAGTCACACGACAGACCCCCACAACATTGGACCCCTCATTCATCCCAGAATGTCATGGGCATTGAGGTTGACAATCCTTCCCTTGTCCAAACCACTGCCATCTCTTGTCTAGACAAGTTCGACAGTCTTTCATGCTCCCCGCCTCCCTCTTAGCCCTACAGTCCATTCTCTACCCAGAGGCCAGAGTAATCTGAACTATAAGCCCTAATACCATGTTCTTGTTCAGATCCAAATTCTTAGCCACATCCCTGTAGACCCTGTGGGATCTGCCCTGCCCACCTCTCCAGCTGCCCTGCCTCCTGGCTTCCCGAGGAGGTCTTCACCTCCTGCCTCGTCATGGCATTTATTGTAGTCTGTAGCTACATAATTATCTGTGCGATTGCAAGATGACTTCTTCCTCTTCCCTGTGCACTGAAAATCCTCTGAAGGTAGGAGCAGTCTGTTTTGGGCACTCTCTTGTTATCAGTGTCTAGTATTGTACCTGCACTCTAGTAGACTCCCAACTCATACGTCGAATGACTAAACAAATGAACAACCTCGGGTCTCCAGATGCCTTGGCTTTTTCTTCACCTTATTATAACCAGGGTAGCTCCTTCTTCTTCATCTTTTCAATTTCTCTGCCCATAAAACTTTTCCTTGTACCCTTTTCTTCTCCATTAACTGTCATCTTGTGCAGCCAGCAACTTATATGTATTTATTGTGCTGATTAAATGTCGATCTTTGTGAAACAAATTCAGTTGATTTGCTTATTTGCATATCCTTCAACTGATGTGCCAGGAATGAATAACAGTCAGATATAATGAGCCTGTCAATGCTGGAAGGATGCCTGGCACTGCCTGAAGGCAGGCACCGGAGCAGGTGGCATTGTGCTGGGAGTCAAGTCACAGTCATAGATCCCTAGCCCCAGCCCCAAGGGGAACATATTTGTTGGCTCCCCAGCAATGAAAGCATAATCCTGTGGCCCTGCCCAAGGCCTGCATCTTCTTGACCTGCAACATCAGTCAAATGGAAATCTCCACAGAGAGGCCCTCCTAGACCAACCATCTATAGTAGGCCAAAAATTGGAAGGTTCAACTCAGAAGACAGAGTACAGAAGCAGGATCATTGACATTATTGTAGCATCGCTTACCTCCGTGCTTCTTGCCCCGTGAAGTCACTCAATGTCTCCATGGGTCAAGCCACTGTTGGTCAGAGGGCCTGTTCCTTGCAGCTGAAAGCACTCAAAATGGTGTTTGTTTGTTTTTCACTGTGGTGTATGAACTTGCTCATTAAGGGTTGCTATAACAAAGAACCACAGACTGGGTAATTCAAACAACAGAAATACATTGTCTAGCAGTTCTGGAGGCTGAAAGTCCAAGATCAAAACATCCACGGGGTTGGGTTCTTCTGAGGGCTATGAAGTCACGATCTGTTTTAGGCTAGTCTCCTTGGCTCGTACATGGCCAGCTTCTCCCTATATGATCACACCATATTCTCTCTGTGTATGTCTATGTCCTCTGTCCAAATTTCCTTTCCTTATAAGGATATCTATCATATTGGTTTAGGCCAACTGAAAAAAAACTCATTTTAATTTAACTACATTTTCAAAGGCTGTATCTCCACACACAGTTACATTATGAGGTACTAGAGGAAAAGACTTAAACTTATGAATTTTACGTGAAAAACCAGTTCAGCTCCCAAAACCATAAACCTAGAATTACTTTGTACTGCTCAAGAGAGGCTCCTGGGGATGGAGACAGAGACCAGGCCACAGAAACTGTGCCTTCTCCAGTCTGCCTCCCAGTAGGAATTGGAAGTGAAAGCCACATATGTATGACCTTGCCAAAAGCCCAAGGCAAGAGAAGGCCGGAATGAAAGTCTCTCTCCAGGACTTAAATCTCAATAGCCAGAGGAGAAAGCATACCAACATTGATAAAAAAAAAAAAACAAAACCCAAACATAAAACAACAACATATCAAGAACAATAGTGACCACTACTCATAACCCCTTGCAGCAAAGCTCTGCTGGGGATGTTGTAAATGCTCTCTCAACCCCTGGGGACCACTGATCCTCCTTTGACAAGGAAGATGAGCTCAGGGCTGTGAATCACATGCCTGAATGGTGTGGCTGATGTGGTCATGGAGGTGCCTCTCCCACCACCTTTGAAGAGAGAGACAACTTGCCCTTTAGCTGTGGGAGCACAGGAGCCTCTACCCTCAGTTCAGTGCTGCACCTTCAAGATCCACCTCTGGTTCCACTTCCGGGTCAAGGCCCTGCACTTCCAGGGCCAGGAACTAAGGCCCGGCAATGAGACTCCTGGAGAGGTCAGTCCAGTCTTTGTTCTGACCTCCTCATAGAGTTGGTAGAAGTCTCTTTCAGGACTGAGTGTAAGTCAGGACTGAGACTCTCATGCCCATCCCTGTTCCCACTGCCTATTATCTCGCACAGGCCACACCTCCACAAGCCTTTCCCTCTCCTAACGCTGTCTGAGTGTCTACTGCCCCCAGGACCTGGACTGGTACTGCTGAGGAGATCAGACCAAGATTAGAACCAAGACCTTCCCCTGGGGCCTCAGTACAACCTCTCCAACCAGTGCTCAGTCTGGAAGGCGAAGCCTGGAAGGTTTGAGGACAAGAGTTACAGTTGGGCTATGAGCCCTGAAGTGCAGAGCAAGTGGTCATTTTCACCTAGACTGATGGGTGAGCAGCCAAGTTTCCCAGGGCTTGGGATGAAAGCATTGGCTAAGGTCACTGCTTGGGTGACAGAGCCTAAGCTAGAGTCCCAGGTCCCTGAGCCCCATCTGAACCCATGTGTGGGTGTGGATCTTCTATCTAGTCAGCCTGACTCAGAGCTGTTGCCCTGAAGATTGTCTGAGGAGGGAGGAGGCTAGGAGGCCAGAGAGGCCGAGGGTCCATCCCTGAATGCAGAAGCAGCAAAGACTCTTCCAGGGCTTCTCCCAGGGCCTCCTGATGAGGCAGAACTACATCTTCCAGGAGCAGCAAGGAGGCAGCAATGAGGGTCGTAAGCCCCTCTCTCCCTAAGTATTACCTTTGCCAAATGAGCATCCCTCTTCATGGAAAATGAGCAGAGAGTCACTTCTTACAGGTGAATTGCAAGTTTTTGCAGAGTTGGGGTGCAAAGAGGCCCAGCATGGGGTCTATGATGCGTGCCCTGCTCTCTTCTGACCGGGCAGCACGAGGCCCTGAGGATGACACACTGACTGGAAGGAAGACTCTCCAAAGGAACTCTGGAAGTTGGCTTTTAGCCCCTGACATCTCCAGGACTAATTCATTTTGTGGCCAACAGAAGAGAAAGGTGGTGTAAGGCCTGGCAAGTCTCTGGTTCCACAGGCACAAGGCGCAGCTGTTAAATTTTCCAAGGGGCACCTCGGTGAAAACCTCCCCTCCCCTCTCCAGGCAGGTTTGGGTCTGGATGACAGGGGCATGACAAGTCCCAATGGGGTCTCTCCAGGGCTTGTTGGGAGCAGGCGAGCAGGGGAGCCATCCCATTCCCATTCTCACGCGGGGCTGTTTGTTGCTACCTCACACCAAGGGCTCAGGGCTAGTTTGGGGGTCCTCTACGTAAACACATAGCTCGTCCTGTGGTGAAGGGAGGCAGGCTGCCCGTTCTCATGAGGCTGCTTGGCAGCCTCAGCAGGCTGCTCCCCCTGAGCCCCAGGGCCCGTCTACCTTCCACCCTGTCGGGCGAGTTTTCTAAGTTGAACATGTACTCAGTGCCAACCGACTGAGTACAGCAAAGATATCTCCAGATGTTTTCCCAGACAAGACTAGCAACTCCCTGCCACTGGGTCTGAGCTTTTAAAATGTCAAGTGTGAGTGCGTGTATCTCTGGTAGTGGCAGGCAGACAACAGGGAGTAACACCAAGCAAAGACTTTGGAGCCCATCGAGTCTGACTGTACTACCTCAAGTCGTGACTCCTGAGTCGTGGACTCCCATCTGTAAAATGGGATGACAGTGCGTCCCCAGGCTGTCTTGATTGAATGAGACAATGCAGTTCTTCATTCCACAAAAGCCATGGTGACCCCAAGCGCAGACATCTCTTTCTTCTAGCCAGGCCCCTCATTTGTACCCGAACTCCCCGCCCCCTCCCTACACAGCACGGCCACAGCAGTTAACCAGGCCCAATGCAAGGACTGTGGTCACCAGGCCGGCTGAGCAGGCGTGCACACTCACGCTGTGGTCCTCGGAGGGCTCTCTGAGCTAGCGGTTGCAGGGAGAACAGGAATGCCGGTGCCTCCACCTCCAGCTCTGCAGTCATCCTGCCCTCACACTGACCCTGAGGACCAGCAGAGTGTCCTGCCCTTTCACTGTGCCTCCTTCATGCATCGGCTGGGCTGCATAGGCAAGACCTCTGAGGACCTTGATTCAGAGGCGGGAGAGGTGGGAGGGGGTGCTGGAGCATCAGGGCCACCTTACTGCCCAATACCCATCCTGGCACGCCTGAACTGGGCTATTTTTACTTCAAGATGTCCTTCAGCAGCAGCTAAAATAGTCTGCTCTTCCCTCTTTTCCTAGGGCCCTAATCTCTGAGCTGCCCCTGCTTGCTGGTCCGGCTCTGGAGCTTGTCAGGCTGCTTTTCCATACTTGAACGTATGTCAGGGGCATGAGGCTCTACGTGAGTACAGGAATGTGCTCATGTGTGTATAGGCACACGTGCATACATATAGGTGCACCATGTATACAGGAGCCTATAAGCATATGTCTACAAGGCATGTATCTGCATGTGTGTGGAACATGCATGCAAGGAGGTTGCATGTGTGTGATGCATGTTTGTTTGCAAGATTCTGTGTGTGCAACATGACGGGATACAAGTGTGTACGTGTCTGCAGAGTACACATTTGCGAAGACATATCTGTCTATATAGGGTGTGATTTCAAGTGTTCTGCAAGCGTGTGCTTGGATCCATGAGTTTATGCATAAAGACATGGCAAGGGAGTGCATGCAAGAGGGTTCCTTTTGTATGAATTCTGCAGTGATGCCACATGAACAGCCACAGTTATCAGGCCAGTATTCAGAAGTGCAGAACAGACAACTCTCACCTATTGGGCTGCTCTGTGCCCTGTTTCCATGCTCCTCATGAATATTAATAAATCTATTGGGTTCTTATCCTGTACCGGACTAAATGCTTTGCTGCACTAGCTCATCTAATCACAACCCAGGGCCCAGCCTCCACGGTGTGGGTTGCCCCTCAGAGAGGAGAGATGGCTGTGATGCAGGCTCAGGAAGCAACCCAGGTGAAGGGAAGGGAAATGAATCCTAATGCTACTGTGACTAACACAACTTCATGTCCCCAGACATATTGCAATCACTGAATTGCACATTTCAAACAAGTGAATTTTGTGGTATGTGAATTACACCTCAATATACAGGTGTACGCCCTTCTCCGCTCTCATTGCTACTCCTATGCTCTGATGTCAGGCACTGGGAGTTTTTTAAGTGGATTATTTCATTGAGCTCTCTCTAAGACCAACTCTACCTGTGAGGGAAGGTGTAAGGTCTGGTTCAAGGTCACCCAGCTAAGCAAAGAAGGCCCTGGCTCCAGACTCCATTCAGCAAGGCTAGCAGGCTGGGTCACTACTTTTTTCATTTATTCAGTCAACATTCGTTCACTGAATCTAAACGGCCAGCACTGAACTGGGCCAGTGGTTCCTAAACATCCATCAGAAATATCAAGAAAGCTTGTTAAAATGCTGGTTTGGAGATCCCCTCCCATGGTTCTGCCTCAGTGCTTGGGTCTGCACCTGCTTTTGGACACTGGGGCCAGCCCAGCAGGGAACGATAGTGGAGGAGATGAGGGGAGCAGGCTCCAGGGCACAGGGGCAGGATGAGGCTGAGTCACCGTGAGTTTGTGAACCAGTATTAATAGAAACACAAAATCCCCATCAGCCATTTCTTTCCCCTCTGGACAAGCCCAGATGATATGGGTTGCTCTTCCTTGAACTTGACCTCTGCCGCACATTAAACAAGAGGCAGGCAGATCACGTGGACATCTCATTAATTCGCCCTCACTGCTGGGGGTGGGGGTGACGGGGAGACAACAGAGAACTGAACTCTCAAAGCTGCTGCTTTATCAAGGTTAACTGGTGACTGTGGGGAGGAGGGCCGGGGGAGGGCCAAGGGCCCCCAGGGGCGTGGTCTTGGTGAATGGATAAATTAGAGCATCTTTTGTTTGCCTGTCAGTAGGTGCTTCCAAGGGAACCCTAGGGGTTGGGGAACTTTGTTTGCCCAAAGCGCTTAAACAATCCCCCTGCAATCCTGTTTACACTCTTCATTTGTTCAGCAAACCTGCCCTTGGATATAGCTTTGGGGTAAACTCGGGCCCAGCTGCTGGTGGAGATTGCCACACCACCCATCTGAGACCCAGTCCCCAGGGCTGCTCTTGGCCTGCACAAGTTGGGGCAGGGGCTCCATATGTACACAATGCTCAGCTGTATGCACGCACATGTGCACTCGTACATGTACACACACACACACACACACACACACCACCCCACCTAACCTCATCTTGCTAAGCAAGTGAGTAAAGCTTCCTAGTTCAAGTTCATTGTGTTCCTTTTTGCTAAGTGCCTGACTTTTCAAAGGTCAGAGCCTCTGCAGGAAAGTCTCTGCTCTCAAGAGGACAGGCCTCCTCCCTCTGCCTCTTTGCTAGACTGCAGGGGAGGTGGCTATGCCTTCAGGACCTGCTGGTCCCCAGGTTGCTAGAGATGTCATTTTCACTGCAACACATGCCACAGTTCTGTGACTGGGGTTCTCATGGTCGTTTCACGCACCTGATCCCCATGTGGGGGTTACTCTGGGTCCTGTTGCTTTGCTCCCCTTTCTGGGGCTGCTGCTCAGAGGTCTGGCTAGGATTCCCTGGGGACCAATGGTATGATTAGCTCTCAGTGGCTCCTAGCTACAGGGCTGACCCCTTGGAGAGTTCACCAGTCACCGTCAGTACCCTCCCAGGCCCCTTCCAAACACCTGGGGGCCCAGGGATGCCAGCCCAGTTCCCTCTCGTGCTTCCTGAACCTTTGTTACCACCATTTCTACTCTGGAGGCAGCTCCTGCTTTGGAGTTTGGATCTTGGGTTCCAGAAGCACAGTAGGTGGGGTTTCTTTCTTATCCTTCCCCGGGGGTCCAGCCTGGGCTGCCAAAGACGTCAGTTCCCGTGGAATCCCAGTCTCAGCCAAGTCTTCTGACTTCTTCCTCCCGATATCCCTCTTGCCCATCTCCAACTCACCTTGCAGTCCCATTCTGTGTCCTCTCTACCCTTCACAGGCTTGGAGCAAACCTCACGACTCAGGTCTTCCAGCAGTGTGCTTAGTACAGTGAGGACAGCACACAACAGAGAAAACCTTCTCTCCAGCTGCAAAACCTGGCTTTCAAAATGCTCATGCCATAGCCTGGAGACCGCTATTTCTCTTTATGTCTTGTAATAATAGCCCTAATCCTCCCTGAGGCATTGGGTGTCTCGGGCAGGCTAGCAGGAAGGTCACAAAAGAGGAAAAAAGCGGAAGGGGGTGGGGAGAAGGTGCACATTCCCTCTCCTCTAACTGTATGATTCCTTTATATGTAAATTGCCCTGGGGGGAAGGGGCACGCACAGGCATGGAGGTGGTCCTGCCTGCGCCCCTGGTTCTGCCAGCATCTGGAAAAGAGGGTACAGGGGCCCTGGCACAGCTTGGTGAATGACCAAACACCTGTGACTTGGGAAGGAGAAGACCTGTGTCATAAAGTATGAGGATTAAAAGAGATGAAGCTCCTGGGGTAGCCCAGAAGTCTCAGTGCACCCTCCAGCTTACTGAGTAGGTCTGGAGAGGTGTTTTGTCCAGAGAGCAGCTTCAGGCTGCCCGAAGACCAGCTAGCCCATATTGGCCCTGAGAGCAGGCGTTCACTCTGCCCTCCTCTTGGTGGGAGTGACAATGCCCAGGCTGAAGGCCACTATCCCCAGGTATGTAGGGCAGACAGGAACCCTCTCCTGAGGATTTTTTTGATACTATGACGCAGACCCAAGCTACCACCTCCTCCACCCCCACTTTTTTTTTTATTAAAATATTTTAAAATTTACACATACTTGCCATCAATTGTAATCCCCATGTATTCCCCATCACCATCTCACCAGTGCACCATCACCTCAGTCCCTCGTGCTCCCATCTTCCCTCAACCCTCCCCCACCCCTCCCCACCAGGTGTCCCCAGTCTGTCCTTGTCTCCTCATTTTTGGTTTCTGTTCCACCCCCACTTACCACATACCGAGGGAGAACAGGAAGGGAGCTAGGGAGAAGTCACTTCCCACCCAGGTCACCCTACAATGACTTGCTTGGCCCCCTCTTGCCTCAGTTTCCCCATCATGCCCTGAACATCAAGCTAGAAGCAAACGGTATGGGAGCAGCACTTCTGAAGCGCACCACAAGCAATCTTCTGACTGCTGGTGAGGGTGGCTTGCGTGAAGGTCAAGATAAAACCGCCTGGCCCGCGGGGGTGGGGTGGGGAGAAGCTGCAGAGTGTTGTGTTTGGCGCAGCACTGGGCTGGCCGTTGCCTCGGTAGCTGAGAACATCGGTTCTGGTCATGCTTGCCTCCGCTCCAATCCTATTACTCAGTGCGGTTGGGCTCCGAAAATAGCCCCTGTCAGCCCCATCATCACAGTTCAGCATTTCCACCACCAGCCACTTACTGTTCTTCTTGGACATAGTCATTGTTAACCTCTCTTATGCCGGGCCACCAGGAGCACCTGGGCTGCATATCACCTCTGGGGAAATTTTCTTCTCACTTTCCCTCCTTACCTCAGGAAGATCCCAAGGATATTGATGTGGATTCTGTGTGAGACACTGCGTCTGAATTGCCCTGCGAGGTTGGCGATCAGTCCACATTTGACAGACGAAAAAGCGAGGCCAGTAAGGTGAAGCGACTTGCCCAAGGTCATGAGCGCAGGTTCAGAGGGGGCTGCATGATTCCACGGCTGGCTTTGTCCCTGTGCCCTTTAAACACTGCTCTTCAGTTAGATGCTGTCAAAGTCCTCCCCAAGCCCCCTTGGTCCTGGTGATCTCCTGAGGTGTTAGAATACCCCACACAAATTGCTGGAGTACTCCCCACTCCCAAGCGGATTGTAACCCGGGGCAGGGCCAGCCAGACTGATGCTAAAGTAAAATTCAAGAGCCACAGCTGTTTTGAGAGCTGCAGGACCCAAAGGGAAAAAAAAGAAAATTGGCCTTTTTGGTGCCCTGCTCGTTAACATATTCTCATGCATTTCTTTTCACAAAAGGTAATTTTTCAGATAAGAAGACAGAGATTCCCTCCACTATACCAGATTGTTTCTCAAAAGAAAACAGCCAAGAATTTTATAGTAATGACCAGCCTGGAAAATGGATGAAGGTGTCACCCAGACCTGGGTGTGGAGCACTTCCTGAGAAGAAGACCCCTAGGACAGCGACCTTGAGGACAGACTTGAAGACCAGGCTTTGAACCAGGCTGACCCAAAGTGTGGTTCCTGGGGTTAGCAAAGAGACTCTCACTAACGATACTGTATCGGCAGTACACTGAGGCCTTAATATGTGCAAGGCAGCCCTAAGAACCCATTTATTAATTCATCTAGAATTCTAAGGCAGTTTTATTATTATCCCATTTTACAGATGAAAACATCAGAAGAATTGCGAAGTAACGTAGTACTGGAAGTGAGCTCAGAAACCAGGTATCTGGGACTCCCTGGTGGCACAGTGGGTTAAGCAACGCACTATGAAGCAAACTGCAGCACGAGTTCGATCCCTGCTGCCGGCCAGGGAGGGGACCCACATGGCGCAGCAGACCTCTCCTGCTGTGCCCGCTGCTCCCCTCAGCAGTGT
>JAGFMF010011399.1:877478-959877 GCA_019455555.1 Galemys pyrenaicus
CTCCCCACTCTCTGTGGTGAATCCTCTCACCCCCCCCACACCTCTGGCCTGTACCCCAGTGCTTGTATGCATAAATAAATAAATCTTTTAAAAAAATTATTAAAAAAAAAAAAAGAAACCAGGCATCTGGCTTTTGTGTGAGTAGGTTGTCATGAGATGTGCTGACTAGATCATGGAGGCATTCCACTACGGTTGCTAGGGAGCCCCCGCCTGCCACGCAGGCACCCCAGTTTCCCTGCTTGTACTGTCAGGACGGGACCAAGGGCTTGGGGCCCTTCTGGTCCTGACCCGTTGGCAGAAGCACCCGGCTGGGGCTCCCTATGGCGGTCCTGGAAAGAGCAGCTCTACTCCCGCGAGCCAAGTCCCTTGTGCTCCAGGCTCCGCAGGCTGTGTCAGGTTAACCTCCTCCCACAGTGCTGAGCAGCTGCAGGCCCCTTCCTGGGAGCACCTGGGGACAGCTTTGTTCTGGAGAGAGGCCTCTAAACCCTGCCCCGGTCGGTCTTTGAGTGTATACTGTTGTCATTTAAAGAATCTACCCCAGCACCTAGGGAAGAAACCCAGGGCTCCAAGTCCATGCGATAGCCCTGACGCCTGTGGCGAGGAGCGCGGAGGCTCTGGACCATCTGTTACCTCCAGATCCACTCAAGTGTTACAGGGAGAGCATTCCAGGACAACCGGGAACAACCTGGGCAGATCAGTGTCCTCTCTAAAGCCTCAGGTTGGCACTCAGGTGGCAGAAGATGATGTTTGGAGAGCACCCGGCAGAGCATCTGGCTTGAAGGAGCCAATGAGACAGGCAGCAGGAGCCCTGGGCAGCGGCCCCCGCCCTCCAGGCTCCACTCCCTCTGTCCCTGCTCTGCGCCCCAGCCTGGCCAAACTCACCACACCCACAGCTGCTGCCCTCTGGCTTCTGCTGGTCTCAGCTACCGGGCCACTCTGGCAAGACGGACGGTGTCTCCCCTGTGAGTTTGTGGACAATCTGGCTGGGTCCCTTGCTGTCAGGGACTCTCTCCTCTTGACTCACAGGTTTCTGTAATATTCCCCTCACTCCTCTTTTTTTTTTTTTTTGAAGATTTATTTATTTATGCACACAAGCACGGGGGTACAAACCAGAGGTGTGGGAGGTGAGAGAATCCACCAGGCAGAGCAGGGAGCAGAACAGGCAGACTGACGGAAACACACTGCTGAGGGCAGCAGCGGGCCAGGCAGGAGAGGTCTGCTGTGCCATGTGGGTCCCCTCCCTGGCTGATGGCAGGGATTGAACTCATGCTGCAGTGGCTGTGGTTTGCTTCATAGTGCATTGCTTAACCCACTGTGCCACCAGGGAGGCCCACTAACAGGTCTTATGGCCTCATAATACAGAGCTGAGGGCTCTCACTCCTCTTTTTTTAAGATTTATTTATTTATGCATACAAGAGCTGGGGTACAGGCTAGAGGTGTGGGGGGTAAGAGGATTCACCAGAGACAGAGCAGGGAGCAGAACTGGCAGATGAACTGAAATACACTGCTGAGGGGAGCAGCGGGCGATGCAGGAGAGGTCTGCTGCGCCATGTGGGTCCCCTCCCTGGCCGGGGATCGAACTCGTGCTGCTGATGCTTCACAGTGCAGTGCTGTGCTCAGCTCAACCTACTGCGCCACCAGGGAGGCCCCACCCCTATTTTTTTAGGCCTAGAGGTGGGAACAGATGCCTCATGTTGTCCTACACCTTGACCTTTCTTAAACCCAAGTAAATAGTGCCTTTATTAAACTCAAGTCCTTCTACACTAAATGTCATAACTTTTCTTTTTATTCTCATTGGTACAATAGCCAAAAATATTGAAAAAAACAAAATTTTAAGACCTCGTTTTGATGGACTAGAACTCAAGGCCAAGACTGCCTGTGAGTTAGTGCCCTACCAGATCAGGGCCAGAGCACCTGCCTCCTGCCTCCTTTGTTGTCCCTCCTCATACTTCAGATCCTGGGGTTTTACCTGGTAAAGAGGCAGTGCAGGCTACCCCTCAGGGGGGAGACCCCACCCAGAGAAGCAGGGTCTGAGCCCAGGGAGACCCAGGGCTGCAGGGATCTGGCGCAGTCGGTGTCACAGCCATGGCCAGAGATGATGGCCCATGGAAGCACCACCTGCTCCATCAGACTTCAGAGGCTTTTGCAGGGAATCTCCACTTGTCTCTGAGTTTTGTCCCACTCTCCTCCACCCTGTACTCCTCTCTCTCTCCCCATTGTGAAGATACAATTAAGATCGCCACCCTGAAAATAACTCCCAATATCCCCCTTAACTCTACGATCAAAAAGTTATCATTACGTCCTCCCTGGTGGCTCAGGGGTTAAAGTCTCAGCACTATCAAGCTATGGCAGCCACTAGGGCTTAACCCACATGGCGCAGCAGACCTCTCCTGTCTCTCCCACTGCTCCCCTCCCAGTGTATTTCAATAGACCCACCTGTTTCGTACCCTACTCTGTCTCTGGCAAATCCTCTCACACACACCCCCACATCTGCACCTCTGGCCTACACCCTAGCTCTTGTATGCATAAATAAATAAAAATAAAATCTTAAAAACAATTTTTTTAAAGTTACCATTAATTACAAAGCTTAGCCTAAGGCTCCTATCACACTTAACATTCAAATGGAGTATATGGAATAAATTGGCACAGCTATATAAATGAGTTTATCAGAGCTCTACCTGTGAAAATAAAAGGAAGAGTGCATTAGTCACAACTCTCAACTCAAATTTGCTTTAGTTTAAGAGGATGCTTATGAGCTCACTTACCCTGAGGTTACCTACTTTGAGGCACATGGGAATCAGTTTCTACATTGCTAGGTTCTATTTTCCTCTGTGTTGCCTTCTGTTGTCTATAGCCTCTCCCCAAGTGGTGAGAAAGATGACACTCCCATCTCTAAACTCTCTTCACACCTGAGGAGAAGCCCTCAGGAAAGGAAAGGGCCTTACCCTACAGTTCAGCAGCTCTGCATTTGCTTGGCTGATCTCGGGCCCTGTACCCACATGCCCATGGCTAAGGAAACCATCTGCATTAGACACGCTTTCACTCTTACCGGTTTCCTAAGTCTGTCCCTATAAGGAAGAGAGCAGGAGGCCCTTGGTGCCTGGGGAGGAGGAAGAACAAGGCTTTAGGATGCAAGGGAGACAACGAGGCAAATGCATTTTCCCGATGCCCTTCCCACTCCCTTTGACCTTCACGATTGGTGTAGGTCCTCTGTCACCCATGGGTCTTATCAGATTTCTCAGCCTTGCCCAGGGCTCCAGCTCTCCCAGCTTCCATGGTCTGGATCTTGGCAAGCCTATGGGATGCAGGATTGGACTGCGGTCAGTTCCCGTCCTCTAAATAGAAAGCTAGTCAGGCCAAAGGATGTACATTAGAGCAAATGATAAGCACCTCCCCACAATTTAAACTAATCAAAGTTCATCTCTCTCTCTCTCAGACTGCTCAACATCAATGTTCCTGTCGAGTGGGACCCTCCCGGCTTTGGAGCATCACCTTCTTTGGGAGATGTCTGGAATGTCTGTGGACACAGAAAACATTTGAAAAGTGGCTAGTATGAAGATCTGAATTTTAATTAATTTCAATTTAAATATCACATGGATCGATCTTGAGTGGAGCAGCTTTGGGACTCCCCACTGGATCTTCTGAGTTTCATTGGAAGATGGAGAAGAGAAAAGCATGGGGCATGTTTAGAGACGGGCCTGGGAAGTGACATTCATGTCATCATCGGTGTTCCATTGGTCAAAGCTCATCACCCAGCCACATCCAGCTATGGTGACTACTGGCAGCTGTGATTGCTCAGAGCACCTTTGAGATCCAGGCGTGGGTTTTGGCAAAGCCAGAGCAGCCTTTGCTACATGCAGTGCTGATTCACTTCTGTGCTGCCCAGACCTGGGGCCGAGCTGGAGGTTGGAATTCATAAATGAATAGGTGTGAACGTGAGTGCGAGCACGCAGATAAATATTAATATGGACGAAGCGGTGAAAACAGAAGCGGTAAGCAGAACCCTAGGCAGATTTCTCCTGTGCTCCAGGCCAGTCTGTTGTCCCAGAGTTTGCTGGAGCTGCAGGCCACCTCACTGTCCCCAGATCCTCCTTTCCAGGACCCAAAATACAGGGCAAAATGCAAAAGGTCAAAGACAGTCAAATGACATTCATTTAAATAGCAAATATTGACCCTGCAAGGAGATAAGCAAAATACAAAGTGCAGAAGCACACGGCAAACTCCGGGCCAGGCCCAGTGTGGGAGGTGTGTCTCCAAGTTGGGACCTGGGGTCAGGGGCAGAGGGGGGTGCGCCTTTACCTGAACCCACTACAAACCAGCCAACCAGCAAAGGGCTTGTAGGTTGCACTCCAGGAACCAGTGTCTGTGCTGCAGGAATCCCAGAAGCAGGGAGGGATGTGAGTTAGGGGAGTCTTGGTTGGAGGCAGAGGTCCTGAATTCCCATCCTGGCTCTAGCTTGACCTAGTAGACCTCAGGCAAGTCCCCTTGCCCTGGGGCCTGAAGAAGGAAGGGCTGGACACACAGTTTCTAAGGTCCCTCAACCCAACAGACCTCACATTGACTTTCTGCCCTGTCTCCACCAACCTGCAACAGACTTCCAAGATGGCTTTACTCTTCCAAGCCGTCAGTCTGGCCAAACATAAAACGACAGAATCCTACAAGAAAGAACACAGAGCCCTGTGAGAGATGCAGAGGCAGACCACGTCGTCAGTAAGCCTGGCCACCCACCTCCAGTATTAAGACCCAGGAGTCTGGAGGTGATGTGGGCTCATGGGCTGTCTCCTTCAAGAACAGGAACCCCTTGGGCAAGAGACCATACCCAGTGGTGAGCCAATGCCGGGAGAGGCAGGGTAAGCCTAACCTATAGTTTCTGCCAGTGTGTTTGGTGGCTACCCCTACCATGGTCTATTTCAAGCTCCCCAGGCATCACTGACCTAGAAAGCCATGGGCATGGACAACAAGCTGGAGGTTGTCCTGGGGTCTCCCCCTAGGCAGCCCTGAGGGACATCTCCCCTCTCTTCAAGTCAGTCCCTGTGTCTGCTGGAGCCCACAAAGCAGGATGAGGAACCTCCTGGGCTGGCCAGCAGCCTCTTCAGTGGCCCCCACCCCTCTGCACTGCTGTGGAGACAAGGCCCAACTGGCTTCAAGGAGGCCTCTGGGAGAGTGGGGTCGGCAGGGCACTGCACGGCACCCATTATTGGTGGGCTAGGTTGGAGGTCCTGTATGACTTCACTGGCACATCTGAGCACCGACCTAGGGTCTCTCCATGGTGACTGGTACTTGCACTTCTGATGTCCCCAGAGGGATCATCCCAAGAGAAGCAGGGGGACGCTGCATGGTCTTTTCTACCACAGAACTTAGAAAGTGTCACTTCTGGATTCAAGGGATTTTCACCTCCTGATGGAGCAGTGCAGGAAAATGGAAGGGGGCATGTGGGGTGCATATTGCTTGATCATCTGTAGTCCCTTGAGGGAGACCCCACATCCAAGCTTGCTCTCTTCTCATTGCCTTTGGTGCAGCTTAGGGAAGGGTCTGATTTGGAAAGCATTGTTAAGAAGAGAAAGGGTTAACATTTTCCAATAATATGATAGTTAAGGTTATTTTGAGTAACTACTGTGTGGCAGACAGGTACTGCCTAAAGTACACATCTCCCTTCTTTCTCACAATATTCTGTAGGACACTAACGGATTAGTGTCCCCATTTTACAGATGGAGAAACAGGCATATAGCAGTTAGACAGTAGTCTCCATAATTTACCTGGAAGGAGCATGGTGGGATTAGACGCTGGCATCAAACCCCAAAATCCAGATGAACCCATCACCATTGGTCCTTGGGTTTCTTTCTAGGGAAAACCATGGAAGGAACAGCCAGTCAGGCTCCAGCATCAGCAGACTGACGGCTGACCAGCCCCCTGAGCCTCAGTTTTCTTACCCATGAAACTGGGTAAGAGTGCCCATGCCCTGGGCTTGCCAGTGGGTGATAAGGACTCCTGTTCAGTAGGTATAGGGTAGGGGAGTAATATTCCACACACATTAAGTCCCTTTCTTTTTTCCCTTAGAAAGGAAACTTGACACAATGCACATAACCAAACAGCATTCTTTCTCAAGAGTGTAGGGACCTTAGAATTTGTGATGCTGTGAACTCTCTGGAAAAAGGTAAAAAGCACCATCATTAAATTCTCTGCTTACCAAGTGCTTTCTTGCATGAACTGTGTGTCAGGCTTAAGTGCTTTGACCCTCCACAAATGCTGCAGTATTTAAAAAGGGAGTCTGAGAGTCCAAGTTTAAACACTGGACACAATTCTCGACATAGTAACAATAGAACAGAGAGTCAAACCCAGTGCCCTCTCATTTGCTGTGTCCCCTCCATCTTGCCATAGCTCCAGAGACACTACCCAAATGCAGAAGCTCAGTAAGCAGAGGGAAAATAGCCTGGGAGTTGCCTCTGGGAAGGGAAATAACAACCTACTGTCAATTACACTAATGAGTTTGTGCCCTGTGGCCAACTGGCATCAGATGCACACTCCTCAGGCAGCCTACAAGCTCCTGCCTGCTCTGGGTCCCCACAATCTTCTGATCTCATCTCCTTCCACACTAGCCCTCTCAGCCCCCTTGTTGCCCTTGCTAGTCACAGTCCCACCTCAGGGCCTTTGCACTTGCTGTTCACCTGATGCTAGAGCACTCGGCCCACAGACCTGGGCATGGCTGCCCTTCACTTCATTCAGGTCTGAGCTCAAAAGGCACCTCCCCAGGGAGGGCTTCCTGACTATTCTACCATTATACCCATCCCACTCAAGCGCCTTCACTAGCCTTTGTTTTGAGAGAGCACTCATCACTACCTGAGTTCCACTGTGTATTTATCTCCTTAGGTAGATGTGTTCTGTCTTCCCCAGCCCCAGGAGGGCAAGGGCTTCCTCTGTACTGGTCACTGTTCCACCCCTGGGGTCTAGAGTAGAGCCTACACATGGTGGGCACTCAAGAAGGAGCCCCAGAACACAAGGCAGACTGATTGGCAGGACAGCAGGCAGGAGGCTGAGAAGCTTGGCTTAACAGTCACCCAGAAGGAACATCTCCTTATGCACATAACGAAACAGCATTGTTTCATAACAAAACAGCAATGTTTTTGTTGTTCAACGGAGCTTCATTGACCTGTCCAGAATGGCCACCTCCTCGTCCACTGAATCCAGGACTTTCAGAAACTTCCCTAGCAGAGAATTACTGTTCGTCAGCTGTCCATGACCGCACTCCAGGCATTGTCCCAGAAAGGAGGTGTCAAGGTGGTGGTAATACCTCAAGCTCGCTCACCTCCAAGGCCAACCAGCCAGGCGGCTTCACTGGTGTGTGAGCTGTGCAGCTGCATAGGGTCCCCACGCTCAGAAGGGCTCTGTGTCCGAAGAACTGTGGACTTAGCTTAATGCGCTTTTGTTACCATCTTTTTGTTACCAAAAAGTTGAAGTTCTTAACTTTTTAACAAGGCATTTTTGTTTGTAGAGGGTTCTGTCAATTATATAGCCAGTCCTGCCCAAAGAACTGGCCAGTGGTGGAGCCTGAGGCTTTATCGATGCTGACCATGTGTGGAGAAAGGTTTTGGTGGGTGCTTTTGGCCCATATCACCTAGGCAACCATTTGCATTGCCAGTTAAATTCACTGAGCACCTACTGTGTGCCGGGCATACTGTGTTAGACACTGGAGAAGCAGAATGAAGGAGACTTGCATCTTCCCCAGGAGCTGCCAGTCAAGAGGAGGGACTGGTAATCAGAGAGATGATAAGGAGCTCAAGGGTACCATAGGTTAAGGGCAGAGTGAATAACAGCGTAGGCCTGCAAAGGGGTAGGTGCTATTTGGACCATTGAGTTGGGGTCATCCCCAGCAACCTGACCCCTAAACTAGCCCAAACCCTCTTGAGGCACCCAGAAGAAGATGTGTGGAAGGAAGAAGGGGTCCAAAGCAATATGGCTGGTTCTGGAACCACCAGAGTGGGACCTGGCTGAGCACAGGGGCCCACGAGGAGCTGGAGCCAAGGACACTGAAGGTTTGACAACTGTTTTGTGAGTGAAGGGAGCCCTGGAGGTTAGCTCGAGGGTCTATTTGATGACCTTTTGGAGGGTCCTCCTGTATCTGCTACAGCAGGTGGGAAACTCCTTCCAGCAATAAAAAGACAAATTCCTTTTAAAAGAGCTTGTCTGCTCCCCAGCCTTCAAATCTCTCACTTATTAACCATTACCACACACAGTAATATGCATGATCTGCTTCCACCCTCACAGCCAGGAGCGTTTGTCATTAACCCCATATGTCAAAGAAACAGAAGCACCAACCCGGGGAAGATTTCAAGGTCACAGAGACGTGGGAGAGAGCATCTGGGGGGACCTGACTGGGCTGAAAACATGGTCGCTCCTGCAAGGGGAGAGACTCAGGCAAGCCGCCTGCTCTGGGTGCACTGGCCAGGGCGGTCCGACCCTGGACACTAGGAGCTGGCCCGCGCCTTGTCTCTTCCTCCCCTCCGAGAGGAGTTGGGGAGCCCAGGCCTGCTGAAGAGGGGCGAGAGCCCGGCAGGAAAAGAGCCTCCAGCTCCCCGGCCGCTCAACATCTGCCACGCAGGGGGTGCTCCGCGCCGCCCGCCCGCGCCGGTGCCGCCAGCGGCTTCCGCCTCCTCGGGGCTGTGCCGAGCGGATGCGCTGCCTGCGTGTGAACAGGGCTTGTTTTCCCTTCACGCCCTCGGGCTCCGTTTTTATGAAGAACTTCCTTCTGTTGGTGCTTTGGGAATATTCATTTCTGGCTTGCACAACGCTCCGGTGACAGTTGGGCTGGGAAATGTACCGGCGGCTTAATTAGGGCATCACCAGGCCACGCCAAGATCCCACCCCCCTTCCCTGCTCCGAAGGGACCCTGAAGCCTGCCTCCCCGCACCCCTGATCGCCCACCCACCCGCCACCCTCCCAACCCCCCAACCCCCCACCCCCCTCTGTGGGAAGCACTTTCCCACTCCTGCTGCGGCGGCGCTCCCCAGGGACCTCAGCGCCCCCAGCCTGCCTTTCACCCTCTCATCCTTCATGGGAACCTGTCCTCCGAAAGGTCCATCCTTTTGCACGCTTGTTCCTATCGTTGCTGCCTACTGGAGTGTCCTCTCTCCTCCTGGCGCAGATCTCTCTTGCCCACACATACCTCCTACATTGCGACCCTGCCCTTCTCGCCCCTGCCAGGTTGAATGAAGTGGTCCGTGGTCATCCCGCTGTCCTGCCTGCCCTGCTCTGCCTCTCCTGGCCAGGGCCGGTGGGCCATGATGGGTGACTGTCCCCCTCACCAAGGCTCAAGAGGAGGGGCTCTCATGTAGGTTTCACCCTGTTTTTGAGTAACTGGTTGTAACATTAACAGGAAGACTGGCAAAGCCAAGTATAGACAACATTCCTGGGCACCCCCTGGCTCAGAGCAGGGTGAGAGGAGACCCCACACCCCAAAAAGCCCATAAGAATACTGCAGAAGGAGGCTGACTGGATTGACAGTAAATGTCAAGCCAAAAAATAAATATTGAAAATCCAACTGCATATTATATTAAAATCCCACTTAAAAAAAAACTGGAAAAAATATTTGCAACACATATGGCAAAGGGTGAGTGAGTCTCCTTGGATGCTAAAGCGCAGCTCTAGGAAGAGGAAAATCAACAACCCCAGGGAAAACGAGCAAATAGCAACTGGCCGCTCACAGGAAGGAACCATGAATGGCTTCCTCAGAAATGAGGAGATGGATATCCTTGCTCATCATGACAGAAATGTGGAGGTGACAGTGACATCTTGGTTTAAATTGTCTGGGGCGGCATTTTCAAGCTGCGTGGCCTAGTGGGAGAGAAGGCAGTAGGCAGTGCTGTGACAGGCCCCACTAAGTGGAAGGTGGGCCCAAAGATGATGTCAGTGGATGGCTGCTCACATTTAGGGGGTTCAACAGGCTATGCAGGGGTCAGGCCCAGGGTGCAGGTCTGTGTCCCACCACTTCCCAAGTGTCCACAGCAAACAGCTGACTTATAACCTCTGAGCCTCGATTTTTCTCATCTGTACACTGAGGTCATGAGGACCTCCCAGAGAAGACTAAGATGTGGTTGGGAAGGGGAAGAATCAGGGAGCAACAGGGGCTGAGAGATCCCACCCAGGAACAGGAAAAGAAGGGTATCGAGGATGGGGGGAGGAATATGAGGGTGGGAGACGATGCCTTGGGGACTTGATTCAGTTAAGTATGAAGTTGGGGGGCCGACTTGGGACTGCTGAGGGAATGGGATGAAGGTGGAGTTGGCCTCAGAGACCATACTTTCAGGATTGTTTGGTGGCGAAGCGAAGGAGAGAGCTTGAAGGAGGAAGAGGTGCACATGGGAAGGTGGTCAGGTTGGAGACTGTGAAAATAGCCTTGAAGTCCCAGAGCCCCAGCTCTCTCAGCAGCATCTCAAAGTCAGACCCACTCTAATTATCCTGAATGGGCATGTTGTATATGAGCCAGTCTGGCACAAATCCAGCTTATATTTGTAGGACATATCCAAGGCCTAACAGAAAGTGGGCCAAAACCCACATCTCAGAGCTTGGGGGGAGGCGTTAACCCAGGGCTGCAAGGACAGCCAAACCAGACGAGAGTCTAGAGGGTTCATGAAGAAGTGAAAACTCTAGCTAAGAGGAGCCCGGGTCCATGTCCAAGCAGCAAAGCTAACAGGAAAAAAATTCCAGGGCTGGAGCAGGGAGTGAACCTAAATGTATTCCCAGAACGGTGCTGGACACACTGAGGGCCTCAACAAACAGTTCTTAAATTCATTACCTGGAAGGAGACTCTTGAGAATCATTTAAACAAGTCGTTCAAGCCTGAAGCCGTGAGCAGAGTGAGGATACAAGACAGGCGGAAAGGCCAGGTGCCAGGCAGGCCATTTAGCGTGATGCAGATGTCCGCGGCACCCTTCAGCACGGTCCATCTGGGCCCAGTGCTTCGGCCCTTGCACCCAGAGGCTGCGGGCAGGCACCATGCACCCCCTGGGACGATATCTTCCTCACAGGGAAGAAGTTGCCCGGCATCTCTAGATTCTGCAGCGTTGCCTTCCTTAGTGCCTTGGGATTCCTGGCTTCCAAGAAACCCTGGTAGAGGAAGGGACTCAGTCCCAAGATGTATGGGGAGTATGAAGGGTGCAGAGTGAGGGAGAAATGAGGGCAGTTTTGACGATCTCAAAAACAGGTATCCTCAATATCGGGTCTTGCTCCCGAACTTCCTGGTCTTCCTCTCTGCAGACAGCCCACACCTACACAAGAATCTGACTGGTTGCTGACCCCAGCGGGTGACCTCCTCTAACTCACTCTCCATTCAGCCAGTTCCGGGCTGAGCTTCTGGAGGGCTTGTCCCGAGAATGTGGTACAGGACAAACAAATGAGCTGACTTCTGGGTTGTCCCCAGGGACTTGGGAAATACAAGTGTGTCTGGCAGTGTCCTCAGTCACCCTGGTCTCCATTCTATCCCTGACATGCACCCTGCATTCCCTCTCTAAGATTCAGTTTCCTAGATTCCTAAAAGGAATTCCTAAATTCCTAAATTGCAATAAAAATGGTAGTAATAATGTGTTTGTCACAGGGTTGCTGTGAGGAGAAAATGAGATAATAAACAGGAGAGTGTTTTGTAAACCGTAAAGATAGAGGGGAGTTGTTTTATTTCACACCCAAGAGAGTGAACGTGTCTGAGTTTCACTTTACAGTACATCTGGTCCAGCCCCTAGGCCCTGCTGGACGTGGGTCCGATTTTACACCTTTATCTATAACCTTGGAGAGAAAATGTTTCCCCGCTCAGGCCTGGATGACTTAGCTCCATTGCAGCACTGCCTCCTGGATAGGGTGAGTAGACCCTCTGGACCTGGGTTTCTCCATGTATGAAATGGGTCCGCGTGACCATCTCTCGCAGTCACACACACCGGTGGTGAATGAAATAGCTGCCCCCACCCCTTGTCTCTGCTGGCCTTCTCTGGTCCTCTTTCTCACTCCTCTTCCAGGGCCTATAGCAGCTATGAGGGAAGGAGCCCTCGGGAACATGTCTGTGCCCTCACCTAACTCTGCATCCTCCAAAACCCTCTAAAACCCTGGCCTCCCGCCAACACGGCCCAATGCCAGAGCAGAGCACATCTTGCATTCCTCTCAAATTGTTTTAAATGCGTCAATTACATTTTCACTGCCGGATTATAACCCTTAAAGTTTATCTGTAAGCTTTGTCTGCACGACCAGAACTGGCACCTAGCAGAAGCTGGAGGAAACAGAATCAGGCCACTTCCTGGACTCCTGCTCTCAGCTTGCAGCTCTCCATGTATTCCTCACCATCCCCACAACCTCAGTGTCTTGTACTTTGCATGCCTGGGACAAAATGTCCCCCTGGAGTGGGCCGCCGAGTTCACTTTCTCCTGGACCCCCTGGACCCTGGGACCCACGCGAGGAGGGGCTGCCTCTCCTGCTCCTGAGCTCTCACCCAGCCCTGCAGGCCTGGGTGTCATCTCTTGCAACAGCTGACAGTGACGCCTCCACCACTCTGGTGTCACTTTTAACACTGTGTGTTCACACCACGGGCTGACTGTCTGCGCAAGGAGGCCCCAGCAGAGCCGCGTGCAGCCGCACCCCACATGTGGAGTTGTTAATCCGGCAGTTATTCAGCAGGTTCTCTTGGCCTCACCTCCAAATGTGTGACTTCTGGAGGGAACAACACCACGGAACTGTACAAGCTCGCTCAAGAAGGAGTGACAGGACCTGCCTGTCTCGTGTCGGCCAAGGGAGGCATCCCCTGCGATGGCAGGCAAAGATCTGGGGCCTGGGCCTCTGCCACCTATACACAGTTCCCGAGTTAGACGAAAGGGGGGAAGAAGAGAAAAGGAAGAGGGGAATTACGTTACCAGGCCACTTAACATCTTTCATTAAATCTGCATGTGCGCCACATAGTTTCAGAGACTATTTTGTGATGTAAGAGACAAAGAAAGCGGGCATCTTAAACACGTGCCCTCAGCTATGTAATGTGTGTGGTAGACATCACCACAATTCAGCCCAGCAACTCCCCTCTCTTTCCAGGCACATTGGTGGGTTTCACTTCCACACCCCGTGATCTAGTCATGACCATGTGATTCGCTGTGGCTAATGAAATGACAGGCAAGTAAACACCCCTTCCAGTGGGCATGCCAAATCACTGGGTGCCTCTCCCAGCCTACCCTTATCCTGCTTTAGCAGCCATGGAGTGTCCCCCCTGTTGGGGACAGCACCCCAACAGTCACTTAGACTTATGAGATTTGGGTAGGAGCAAAAATAAACCAACTGATGTTAAACCACTGAGATTTTTGTATGGTTTTCCCTGAAGCATGACCCCCTTGCCCCCATACTGACTGATCTAATATATATATGAGATAGATAAAACAATATAATTAGGAAGTTACTGGTAATTTTTGTTTTAAATTTTTCTAAGTTTTCTACAGTCAGCTTGTATTCTTTTTATGATATATTCTACATTCAATAAATGCCACATGGCAATGTATATGTGTAAGGTACATATACTTTTATGATTTCTAAAAAGTTGTTAGTATAAAGTATAACTAGCTTTTTAAAGTAAATAAATATGCCTTTGGTACTGGGCTAGGGAGTTGAATATGTCATCTTATTTTTTTTCTACTTAGAGAAAGGAGAAATCTGAGTTTTAAAGAGATTAGGTATCAGGTATCTACACTCATCGGCCCATATATCTCCTCAGAGATCCAAAGACTTTGATTACAGTTTTAAAGATGAGGCGCCAAGAAGTTGAGTGTGTTGCCTCAGTAAATCACAAGAATCAAAGGAAATGAAAATGAAATAAGAACCACTCTAGCAAGCACCTTTAATTAGCTGTTTCTATGTGCCAGACCCCAGCATAATCTCATTCATTTTATTCTCTCAGTAACTCCAGGATGGAGTGGCTAGCATTAGCTCAAGTTTCTCCATGAAAAATTGGAGGCTCAGAGAGACTAAGAAACTTGCCTAAGGTCACACAGCTGTAATTTGTGGAGCCAGATTTAGCATCTTGGTCTGTCTGAATTTTGGTCAGTCCATTTCTCTGAGAGCAGAAGTGGTGCAAAATGTGCCTTTAGGTAATACAATGTGAACATTTTAAAATGAAACTTCCATTTTGCCAAAATATTTGTGCAGAAAATTTTAAGAGTCAAATGATAGCACCAAGCAGACAATAAAAAGGAGCAGACCTGCTTCTCCACTCACCACCTAGCCCCCTCCTCAGAGGCAACTATTTTCAACTCTTTTAGCTGTTCCTTCTGACATTTACTTTCATATTTCTAAATGTCATTCTTTATCATTATTTTTTTAGATATTATTTATTGGCTTCCTTCTGTGGAAGATTGCTGATGCTCTACCAGACACCACACACAATCCCACACTTTTCCTTCCAACATAGTTCTATCACAGTTGCTAAATCAATACTCAGTTCTTACATTATCATATCTACATATATATTATTGACAGCTAAACAAAATGCTTTATTATGGTTATAATTGTTGTCTGCTAGTTCTTTGTTTTCCCTGGAGTTAGTAATTACCTCAGTTTTTCATTTAATTAGCTTTTAACATATGTCACTAATTTTTCCCACAAACATATCTAAACTTCTAGAAATATATTCAAACACACGTGGTTACTAATCCATTTGATTTTTATCTTAAAGTTGTCTGTCCTTCTGCTCCTACCTGGACCAGTTGCTCTCCTGGCTATCTGCAGAGCAGAAGTCCTGAAATTTCATCATTATCCTGGAAATTTCTTTTACATCTCCCCTGTGTCGGTTCCCTGCTCCTTAGATCCTAAGCGATCTACTTTCTTGGTTTATTCCCTTCATTTTGTTGTAATATGTACGCCAGTAACTTCCTTGGAAACTGCATATGGGAGTTCAGTTTTGGGATAATTGATTGACAGTTTGGCTGGATGCATAAATCATGGTTGGAAAACATCTTCCCCCACAATTCTGAAGTCAGTTCTCTATTGGCATGTGGTGTTCTGGGTTGATGTTAAGAAGTCCAATGCCATTCTGGTGCTTGATCTTCATGATGTGACCTTTTCAGCATCTGAAAGTTTTTAGGATCTTTCCATATCTCTGATGTTTTTAAAATTATTTCATAAAATTTAATATTTAATCTAAATTTTAAAAAGCTATTAATAAGATAAAACGGATAATGCCATAAACTGATACTTATGTATTTTAACTCAAAGTCAGGGAGGGGGGAAAAGAAATTTTGCCATACGCTCACCTCTTTTCTGTATTTCTAGCCAGTACAACAGGAAAGAGGTAGCACCATGGAAAAGAGGGTGTCACTCATACCATTTTGGAGATTATTTGATCATTTACCTGGAAAACTCACAAGAAGCAGTTGAACAAGCTACTGAAAATGGCAAAATGATAGAGGAAGGAAACTATTACAAAATTAACATTTCATTATCAGTAGAATTCAAATATACAGACAGTTCCAGTACAAAAATACAATGGATGAAACACTCCATTTGTAAAAGCAAAGTAGAAATAAACTTTTTTTTTTAAAAAAAATATGCATCTATGTGAAGAAATGTTTGAATGTCACTAAATGATATAAGTGTGAACTTATACTACTTTCTTGGATAAAAAGTTTCAATAAAAGGATGTCAGCTCTCTCAAAGTTAATCTACACATTTACACGATCACAATGTAAAAATACCAACAGAATTTCTCATGGAAACAGACAAGTTGATAATAAAGTTGATATGGAAAGATATTCAAGAAGGGCCATCTTGTCAAATTTTGAAATTGAGATGGAAGAGCAGAGAACCCTATCAGATAGCTACATGTGTTTAAAATCTATTATACAGTGAATATAATTAAAACTATGGTAGAAGTACATAAATAGATGCATAATTTACAAATTTTAGGAAGTCACTCGATGCATATAGAAAATTACTATGTGATCAAGTTTGTATATCAAAAGCAGGACTTAGTATTTGGTATTGGGACAACTGGCCGCCCACCTGTAAATCAAAGCAATTTATATCCTCACTGCATGTGACACCCAAATAAATTGTGCATGAATCAAAAGCTTAATGAAATCATGACATCCTTGGGCTACCAGCAGGAACAAAGGATATGGGATTGAATTTCTATTGAGCCTCTTCTCTGGTGTGGTGCCTGTTGATAGTGAGCAGTCCAACTCATGAATTGCTGACTAAATAATAGACTAATTGTCAGGTTCTGTACTAGATGCTAAACTAGTGGCTGCCAATAAGAAGGTCTGGACTAGATTTGCCACACGTAGTTTGGTCCTACCAGTGTTAAAACATTTTTGGTTAGATCTAAAACTGGGAGATTTCACATCAATATCTGGACTTTAGACATCCCCTGAAATGTCTAAATATCTGAGCACGTGGATCCTCATTCTTACAGGAAACAATCATGGAGTCACTTCTCCCTGATCTGGATCTGGGCTCCAGATTCTCGGGACCTTAGGGAACCCAGTGAATAGAACTGGTGAAGGGGACTAGTGTCAGGGGTGAGGACATGAGGTTGCAGCTGGGGATGGGGGGCAGTTCCTGGGTTGTTGCGATCACTCAGGAAAGAAGTTGTGGCAGAAGGAAGAGAGGGAATTTGCAGTTAGGAGAGCATTTGGAAGGTATAACTGGGTATATGTGCGTGAGAGTAGGGTTGGGAGGAGAACTGTCGGAAGCACCACAAGATTCTTATTCAGGTGATAAATGCTCATGATCATGTAAACCAGGTTAGAGCACACTGCCACTTGAAATCCACCTGGCCATTACCTAGCTCTCTGATCTTTCTTCTCCTTGTTCTCCTTTGTATACCAAGTCACAGAGGTCTTGGGCTTCCGGCCTCACACTTATTGTTCCTTCTGCCTAAGACACTGTCCACCTAACTCTTTAGCTAGCTGGTTTCCCTCAATATTTAAGGCTTCCTCTTAAATATTTTTCCTAACGCAGGTTTGGAATCTTGCTCTATAGGACAGCAAGAAGGCTGACTGATCCACATGGGGGCAATGGAAAGGCCTGTAGATTTCTAAATGCAAAGAGAAAGCCCCCAAAGGGGCAGGGGGTGAGGGGTGGGGTGGGTCTAGTGACTGGATCTGATTCTTCTGATTACTTCTAGCACCCTCAGGGGGAGGAAACCCTGTGGCCAGAGAGCTAGGTAGTGAGGAGATTTCAGGGCACATGCCTGATGGGATGGCAGAGGCAGTGGCCCTAAAGAGAAGCCACAGGTGTTTTGTGAAGGGGGGGGGGGCGGAGGGGGGGTGGAGACCCTTGGGCGTCAGATGAGTCAAGGGAGATTACTTGGTTTCCAGTCCCCACAGAACTCTGTGTGCTGATGCCACTGTCTTCCGGTGGAGACAATGAGGAAGGAGAGTATGGGGTGCATGTGGGGGAGCAGGAGTTTTGCTGACGCCCAGGCGGACTGGACACAGTCTGAAGGCAGAGGTGCCACAGGATAGTGTGTCCCCTGGACAGATGGGCAACACCGGCACTCTCAGTCTGATGACTTGAACCAAGAGGTGTGGAATATTCTAGAAAACATCATGGAGATTGTGAGGCCCCTGCCCCAAAGCAGCACGGCTGCGAGCAAGAGCATAAAGACCCTGCGAGAAGGCAGAATCCACCTGTTACCGTGCAGCAGTCAGCGTCATCTGAATGAACCTTGTCTCAAAGACACCCCAATTGGTGCAGATGGGGGTCAAGGACTATTAAAGCCCGGGTTTGTGCAGGAACAAGGTGGGAAATGGGGGTGGGGGAAAGGGCGGTCCCGGTTCCGCTGGCTTTGGCCCCGAGTTGCTTAGGCGCCCCTTTGTGGCAGGGTAGGGGGACAAGGTGCGCGCGGGGCAGAGCGGGGGCGGGGTACGGGGGGATTCGTCTGCACGGAAAAGCCCAGCGCTCTCACAAAGGCCGCGCCCCTGGTGCTGGGCGCCCTAAATTCCCTGCTCCCCGCGCCCCCAGGCCCCGAGGGGGCGCCCGCCACTTCGCCGCCGCTGCCGCCGCGCGGCCCCGAGTGCCAGAGGGCCTCTTAATTGTTCCCAGAACGGGTGGCGTTTAGATCAATTAATATGCAAAACAGGAGTAAATCATCTCATTCGCGGGCCCCACGCGGGGCGGGGAGTCGAGGCATTTGCTATGCAGCGAGGTCGCGGCCCCCGCCGCGTGTTTATCTGGGGAAATGGAAATCAGGCGGCGCACAAAGGCGCCCCGCGGGCCCGGCCGCGCCCTCCGCCGCCCTCGGGAGGGGCAGCGGGGTAGTCGGCGCCTGTAGCGACCCGGCGGCCGGCCTAGGCTGCCCGGCTGGAGGCCTGGGGTCGCGGCTCAGGCCCGGGAGCCGCTGGCTCTGCACTTTCTTGTCAAGCACCGTCCAGCTCTGAGCAGGCCTTCTCAGTCCGGAAGGCTCACAGTTCTATTACTGCATGAATCAGGTGATCCAAGATTAATAAAGTAATCAGATGGTTCAGATGGAACCTGACATGCTCATGACCCACAATTATGCTCTTGAGCCTTACTTCCCTTTCTGCATTGAAACCTCAAAAATCATGCTAAAAGGCAGGCTTCCTTATTCCATTGTGCATGAGGCCGACAGGTGAACACGTTCACACAGGGCAGGCCTGCACTTAAATACTGTAATTTAGGCCGTTTGCCTTTGTTAATTAGTTAGGCAGGTCCCTTCTATCAGCTTTGCTTCTCTAGCAAAGTCCTGCTAGTCTAGGTATGGTTACAGTCAGCATTCCCTCTCCTTGCATTCTAAAAACTTAACTACATACCTACTATGGGCCTGTACTCCTGGACTCTGGGTTTCTGCACCAAAACAGGAAATGCCCAGCCCTGGTGGGAGACAGGTGGTGAGAGTGGGGGGAAATGAGCAGGATGAAATGGTAGGAGTATAGGGAGGATGGGGCTGGCCTCTCTGAGAAGGTGACATGTGAGTAGAGACCTCAAGGCCAGAAGAGAGCCACCCAGCCAGAGGCAATGCCCTTGGGCAGCAGCACCAGGAGGACTGTTGGCCAGCCAGCCTGTGGGAGCAGAGGTGAGAAACAGGAGGCCAGAGTGGGGACACAGGCACCGGAGCCTTAGTCCTGGGACAGTCTGGGTGTGGGGAATTGAAAAACTCCTAGGTGATCCTGGTAAGAGGATGACAATGGGCAGGCAGGTCAGGAATCAAGGTTTGAACTTGGCTTTGTTCAGGCTGATAGGATGTAAATAGACGTTTCTTGTGGCAGCTTCTGGGAACTTTCTTAAAGGGTACCTGCTATGACCTCTGCCCCACCCCACATTATATTATAAAAATTTTTCAAATAGAGAAATTAGTGGAATTATATGGTGACCATCTACTTACCCAACTTCGAGATTTTGTGTGATAGTTTATCCTTTATCTATTTATCTACCCATCCATCCCTTCAAACCATCTACTTCCAATCCTATTTTTGATTCATTTCAGTAATATGCACACAGACCAGCATACTTGCCTCCAAATCTTCCAGTGTGCATTTCTGATGACATTTTTATGTAAAATTTACATATAATGCAACAAACAAACCAAAAGTGTGTATTTGGTGAGTCTTGGTAAATGCATCAAAGTTCAATGGATCATTCCAAGAGGTTCCCTTCCCAGTCAGCCCATGGTCTTCTCACTGATGGTAACTACTATTCCATTTTTTTCTCCTATCACCAATTAGAATTTCATTTAAAAAGGTCATATGTGTTTCCATCAGCATAATGTTCTTGAAGATCATCTTTGTTGTTGCATCTTTCAACCATGTTTCTACTGGTGTAGAGTAATCACTGTGTGTATATATGTGTGTGTATATACATATGTATATGTATATTTTTTTTTTTGTTCTCTGTTGGCAGAACCTGTTTCAGGCTAATCATGAATAAAGTTGTCATATATTGGGAGACAGTTCTTTATGAGTTTCTTACATATATGCACATCTTGTGCATATACCCAGGCACTAACTTACCCTTTGATCTGGGTTATCTTTTCAAGGATATTTCTATCTCAATTAGTCCTAGAAGATAAAGTGCCTCCTGGTGAAACAGGGGCAAGTATGCATACTTTCCATTAAGAAAGATCCTTGTGCATAAGCACAAGGTTCTTCTTCAATGCTGCTCATTGCACATGCAACAACCATCCGGGAGAGACCCTCCACGCTGGCCCTGGGATTTGGAGGCAAAAGGAACTGATACTGTTACAGGACAACCCTAATATAAAATGGGTTTGCCTGACTGGGTTTTTATCCGCGCGCTTGAACGGTATTTATAATGCCCCAACTGCAGGTATACACAACAAAGGTTAATAAAGGGTTTTATTTACAAGGGAAGGAGAAATAACCTAGTGAATAACACAAGGGGAAGAGAGGGATACAGATCTGTAAATATTTTATTAGTTTTTTGGAGCTGGAACCCAATGGTGCGCTGAGAGCTGACTTTTAAGGAAAAAGGACCCACATGTTTGCTTTTATATTTAGTTTGGTTGTTTAATTTTACTTTTAGGTTCCAGTGATCCGCTTTTTGATAATGACTTTATGGGATTTGTAGTTTTTGGATTTTGTAGGTCTGGAATGGGGGTCGAAGTCTATAATTTATTTAGGAGGGTTTTTCCCCCTAACAATACAAGTAATTGGGTGCTCATGCTGCTGTGTGTGCTGTAATAAAGTCTTTTGTGTCTGACCTGTGGTCCTCACCTCTTCTGTCAGCCTCCGTAAAACAGTGGCAGAATCATTTATTAGCTTTCACGTAGGGTAAAATCTCAACCCCTTGTATTCCTGACACTAAGTTGTCTTCTTGTTCTTGTTCTCCTCCTCCTCCTTCTCCTCCTTCTCTCCTCCCCCTCCCCTTCCTCCTCCTCTTCCTTATTTTTCTCCTCCTCCTCCTCTGCCTGCTCCTCCTCCTTTGGATTGAACATGTTTGTCTCTTTCCTCTCAGTCCCTCCACCCTGCTGCCTGCAGTGCAGATGTAGTGGCTGGAGTTTTCCTCAATGTCTCGGCCCATGAGGACCAGGGTTTTTCTCCAGGGAAAGCAATACAGTCAGGCGCAAGGCTTCTGAGTCCCTGAGCTCTTTGAAGATCAAATCACCATATTTGCCCTGGCATTTTATAGGTGAGAGAAATGCCTTACTGACACCATTGCTATGATGGTGATTTCCAACCCTAGCTCAAGTAATCCACAATGTGGTTCGCGCTTACTGAGATAACTTCCTCATCACCCCCTACACACACACACACACATATTTTTTTGTTGTTGTTCACTAAAGTACATTTTACAAACTCAGTGAATGACTCTGGTCGTGCCTCTGGTCCTTTCCACAATGACTGCTTCTTGCATCCCAGTGCAAGTATCTGGCACTCTCCCTGTCCTCAGAAGGTGATAGTAGATAAGGTAAGCAAATCTGTAAAAGATGGATCAGATTAGTGAAGCTGGTAGAAAAGGCACATCCTCAGGAAAGCATTAGAGGGGCAGAGAGGGAGTTGGAGCTCTAGCCCTGAGCGGTGTGACCTGGGCATAGCTCTCACCCCCCAGGACGCAGTTCTCAGGTTACAATGTGGACTTTGCTCAGATGATGAATGCTCTTGGGCCACCCTCATTTGTACGCCCTGTGCTAATCTTGATTCCTTGACCTCACTGTCCTGGCCATGCTTCCCTGCATCCTCTTCTAGATCTTACCTGGACCGGTGGTTGAGGGAGGCCCTTCCACTTGTGGGCCCTGGATTGCTCTGCACCTCACTGGGGAGATATGGGTACCAGGCAGCTTAATAACAAGGGTTGGGGGATAGAGATTGACAGTTTAGCTAGCCTAGGTTGTGGCATCAAGTTACTGGGTGCTTGACCATTATGTTAATCTGCTCTTGGTGCCACTAATACCACTTATGAGCAGACAGCCAGGATCAGACAGGCCAGCTGTCAGACAACTGCGGGCAGCTCAGTATGTGGTTTGATTTTTATGGCTTCGTGTTGGAATTATGAATTAATTAGGAGATTTTAACTTTCTGGAGCTGCTTTAGACAGGTAGCCCCCAGGGAACAGACGCTTAACCCACTGGCTCCAGGCAACACTTGCCCCATCCAGGGAGTCAGGAAGAGTGGGTGGCAGTCCCAGCTCTGCCTCTCCCCTGCTGGGTAACCGGCCTGCGCCCCTGTCCCTCTCTGAGTTCAGCCTCCTCTTCTGTACCGCTAGGAGCTAGGCGCTCCATCTCCCAAACGCCAACCTTCTTGGATTTGAATTTGGCTCAAGAGGCCTTGCACACGCTGTCTCCACTGCCAAGGAGACCGCTCCCCTCACTGTGCCCCTGTAACCTGTGCAGATCCCACGTTCAGAGAAGACAGGCAATGAAGTGGAATATCTGAGGCTGCTGTTTTAAGTCAAATCCCTTCTTCAGACCCTTTAAGGGCTCCCCCTTGCCCCAAGAGGGATGTTTCAAATGCCCCTCCTAGGTCCGAAGGTTCTGCTCCCCCCCACACACACACATACACACCCCACTCTCTGGGCTCAGCCACAGGAGCCTTAGCCATCTCCCTGAGTGTCACCTTGCTGCCTGCCACTGCAAGCTAGCCAGCATTGGCCTCTCCCCTTGCCTGGCGGAGCCACCCCCTCGCCCCCTGCGTCTCCTTAGCTGGTGTGCTCGGGTCTCTGCTTTGACTTTCTTCCCTCGAGGAGCCTGCCCTGACTCCCCTTTAGAGGACCTGTGTATTTCCATCACGCGCCTCACCACAGTGGAACCATTAAGTCTTGGGGCCACTTATTATTCAATATCCAGCTCCCTACCTGCTTGTGGTTTCCCTCGGGGCAGGAGCATGTCTGTTTTATTTTATTTCCTAATATTATCAGAGTCTATTAGTTGTCCCCACTATTTGTTCTCTCACAGCCAGATTTCCCACCCTCCCTCCAAGATGGGTGCAGCCACAGCACCAAGCTGGCCATTGAAGCATGAATGCGCGGGATGGACACAACTGCTGGCTGTGCCGGCCACCTCCTACCCCACCTTCACCCCAGGACAGCTGTGAGGGGGGTGAAACTTGGCTCACCAAATAGAGGCTGGGCTCTGGATGTGCCCAGCGACACAGTGCAGGTCCTGGCATACCAGCCGGAACTTTGACAAGGGAGAACATTCATTCATTCAGGATCCTCAGGAGAAACAGCATTGATGGGCTATATCCATATATTATATATTACATGTATTTATAGAGGGCGCAGTGGGTTGAGCGCCACACTGTGAAGCATGCATAGACAGCAGCGCAAGTTTGATTCCTGGCCAGGGAGGACCCCTGGCCAGGGAAGGGACCCACACGGTACAGCAGACCTCCCCTGCCTTGCTGCTGCTCCCCTCAGCAGCGCAGCGTATTTCAGTCTATCTGCCTCTTCTGCTCCCCACTCTGTCTCTGGTGAATCCTCTCACCTCCCTGGACTCTGGCCTGTACCCCAGCTCTTGTATGCATAAATAAATAAATCTTTAAAAAAGAAAAGTATGATTTTATGATAGCATGATGTTATAAAAAAATGTATTTACACACACACACACACACACGAAATTTACTCTGCAAATTGGTTGGCATTGTTATGGAGGCCAAGAAACCCCACAATCTGCTGTCTGGAAGTTGGAGTCCTGGAGAAGCTGAAGGTATAGTTCTAGTTCAAACCTAAAGTTGTTAAGAACCAGGAGATTCAATTGAGTGTAAGTCCCAGTTAGCGTATGGAGGCCTAAGACCAGGAGTGCCAATGTCCTAGGCCAGGACAAGAGGATGTCCAGCTGCAGCAGAGAGTCTTTTTGCCCTTTCTCTGCTTTTTGTTTTGTCCTGGCCATCATTAGTGGTTGGGATGATGACCGCCCACACTGGTGAATTCAGTCCACTGAATCAGCCTACTGATTCAGATGCTAATCTCTTCTAGAAACACATCTCCCGGACACACCCAGAAATAATGTTTTACCTACTACCCGAGCACCCTTTAACCCAATCAAGTTGGCACATGAGATTAACCATGACAGAAAGCTAATCCTCTGTCTTCTTTGAGCCACTGTCATTTTGGGTATATGACAGTAATTGTACCTAAACCTCATTAGCGTATCACTGAATAGGGTAGGGACTTAGCAAGTAGTTGGTGATTAAATGAGTGTGTGAGCAAAGTATTTTATTACATACTAATCATGTTAAATTTTAGATTCAAAGAGCTTTTACATGCTCATCTAGGACTTACAAACGTTATTTGCTGGAAACAATAAGGCCAGGACTTCTAGCAAGCTTGTGTGTCCACATGGAAATTGGCTCAGAAGTGAGACTGCTTCGTTCTCCTGCTCCCGACACAGCATCAGGCTTAAGTTCTTTCCATAGCTGGGTACACCACGCTGTACCCAGGTTTCTGCCAATCTGAAGTCCTGTTAATGATGACTGGGCATGCTAAGGCCCTAAAAGATGAAAGCAAGGCGAAACTTCTCCAAAGCTGTTTTTTAGGGTAGGTTTTTTAAAAAAGTGGGTTCAAAGATTCTGAAAAGTGGTAAATTTTAAAGGTTAAATATTGTTTTGAGAAGGAAGGCTATCAAGATAGACATCACACACACACACACACACACACAAAACCTACAGTTGAACTTGGGAATGTCCCAGATTTTTTTATTTTGTATGTCCAAAATCCATGGTCACTGATGCCTGAAATGTCTTCCTTTTGGGCAAAGTGACCCAGGTCATCTTCTTAGCCCTTCTCAGGTCTCTGTCCCTAGGAGAGAATGAGGTGATGAGATTTTTGCAGCTGATCCAGAGCACTTTGGATAAGGGAGGGGAGATTGAGAGGGGGCTGGACTAGGAGATTAGGGGAGCCAAAGCTGCAGGTAACCTATTTCACAAGTTGGGTTCAGCAAGAGTTGATGAGAATGGGGCACTGACACCTACTTTACAAGAGAGAAAAGGCGCAGGGCAATTCTTCCCCCCCCCCCCCCCCCCNGGGCAATTCTTCCCCCCCCCCCCCCCCAAAAACTTCAGGGCCCTTCCCTTTTGTAAGTGCAGGGCAGTGATTCCAGGCTCTCTCAGTCATTGCTGTCCTGGAAGGGTTACCTGAGGCCACTGAGGGCAACCCCCTACCTCAAGGCAAAGGTCTACCCAGGCCACACTAGACAGATGTGCACCGGACCTAAATTTAGGTTGCATGTGTCATTAATTATCCGCAGAATCCATGAGCTCAGGGAGATTCCCAAGGCTTAAGGTCCTCCACATCCTGCCAGAAATGCAATGCAGGTGGGCCCAGCTGCAGAAACCGGGTTGACCATACTTGAGGCTTAGCAAGAAGATAAATTAGCAGGTGGTTATGTGCTTTGTGAGTCTTACTGTACAGAGGGATCCCCTGGGCTTCCACTCACCAGCAGACTCTGCCTGGGAGATGCAGCCAATGGCAGTCATGGTTGTTCATGGAATCACGGGGGCTGAGTGGGAAAGAGGAGGCGGTGAAAGTAGGTAAGCAAGGAACCCATGGCCTGGAGCCTGCTCCCCCTGGCTGCCATGCATGTGGGGAGACTGAGGCAAATCACTGCCCTCCTCTGAGCTCCACCTTCCTCCCTAAAGAAACGGGTCTCCATCACCTTAAGACTCAGCAGTCTTCAGAGCTGCTAATGAGCTGTGTGACCTTCCCAAGCGCCCTTCCCTCTCTGAGCCACAGTCTTTTCACTCATGGAAGGGGGACGGTCTCCACAGCTATCTCAGGGCTGGCGAATTGAATGATCTAACCACGACAGGTACCTGGAATGGAGAGGCTGGCACGGGCAATGGAGTGAGCAGGCCCTTGGTCGTAAACCTGGGCTCTGGAGTCTTCCACCCAGTCAGCGATGGCCTCTGAATCACATATGTTGTCCTGAGTGTGTCTCTATTGCAGAGGGTACAGAGGTGGCCTAGGACGCAATCTTGCCTGCAGCAAGTGTTACTCAGTGTCCAGTCAGTATCTGAAAAGCCAAGGTCTCTCGGTCTCTTGCACATGCACATGCACATGCACATGCACACTCAGGCATGTGCACATAGATGCCCACACTCATACCCTAGATCAGAAGGCCCTAGGTGTCTATGTCTGCCCAGTGCCAAGAAGCTGTTGCTTACTTGCAGCTCCTTCAGACAGGAAAGGGGCTCTCCATCTGGACTGTCCCTCATCCCATGCCTTGATCTCTCACCCCACCTTGACCTTGACCCCACCTTGACCTCTGACCTCTGAGCTCTGTGACCATGGCTTCCTCAAGCTGCTCTGCGCTGTCAGACTCACCTCTCCTGCACCACTTCTCTGTGCCCGACTCCCCAGCCCAGTGTGGAGCCCAGAGCTGGACAGGACGATTCCTGCCTCTCCAGCCTGATTCCCAGCCTGTGTATCGGACTTTCTGAAATGCCGGTAGTCTCACCAGCTGGGCTCTGGCCTGCCTCTAGTCCTAGGGCCAGGACTAAATACCTCTCCGCACTCCCCAGTTCTGCCAAGAGCAAAGGCCACAGAGAGCCCTCAGCTCTGTTTTATGAGGCCATAAGACCTGTTAGTGGGCCTCCCTGGTGGCGCAGTGGGTTAAGCAACGCACTATGAATCAAACCGCAGCCACTGCAGCACAAGTTCGATCCCTGCTGCCGGCCAGGGCGGGGACCCACATGGCAAGGCAGACCTTTCCTGCCTCACCTACTGCTGCCCTCAGTGGTGTGTTTCAGTCTGCCTGTTCTGCTCCCCACTCTGTCTCCGGTGAATCCTCTCACCGCCCTGGACTCTGGCCTGTACCCCAGCTCTTGTATGTATAAATAAATAAATCTAAAAAAAAAAAATAAGCCATTAAAAAAAAAAGACCTGTTAGTCCCATTTGGGGACACAGGTGAAGTGGTTACCAGAAGGACCCACCCACTGGGCTGTACAAGGGAACCCTCCGGCTCATCCACTAACATATGCTAAGCTTCATCATGCTTACTCCCTCAGGATATCCAAAGCAATCTCCACTGTGGAGGAGCTTACGGCCAGTATGGGAGATACAAGATAAAGATACACACACAGCTTTGGGTGTGTATCTCCACACACAGGGAATGTGCCCTTTACACACCCACACACAAAGCTGCAGCAGGAGGTGGCTGGTAATCCTTGGGGACAAATTCTGTGGTTACCCCAAGGAGGGAGAGGGCCAAGGAGTGTGTTGGGGGGGTCCTCAGGGAGGGCTTCCTGGAAGAGATGGAAAGGGACTAAAACTCTGGAAAGAGTGAGCTGTTCTTTGGGTATGTGAGCGTGCATCCCTGTTCTACTGCCACCATTCCTTAGAACCCACATTCTGAAAAGTTTCCCTCAAATACATTTGAGTGTCAGACCCGAGCAGGAAGCTCAGCACATGGGTCCAGGGACTGCGGGAACTGACTTCCACGGGCTTCATCTCTGGCACCCCGCAATAGCTCAGAGGCCCCATCAGAGTTCTAGATGCCCTTAGACAAGGACAACTCCCAGCTCTCTCTGTTCCTCAGCCTCTGCACCCCCTCTCTCTGCCCTTCAGGACTGGCAATGCCCCTCCATGGCTGATGCTGCCCCTTCCCCCCACCCCCAGCCTCTTCTCACCATCAGTCCTCAGTGCATCTCAGCTCCCTAGATCTTTCTCTTATGTGTTTTGCATCCAAAAGCCCCAAGAGAGAGCATCTGTTTGGCTGGGCAGGCACTGGACTCTGGGCCACCCTCTTGAGCCAGGCTACTGACAGATGCCTTGGGTCAAGGTTCCAAGTCTCAGCTGTAGCAGAGCAGGGGGTCGTGTGGAGGTGCCAGCCTCAAAGGGGTAGCACCCTGGCAGTGAGAGTCCTGGGTGCTCAGAGAGCACCTCCTCAGAACCCCTCGCCTTTGGGATCGCCCCAACACCCCAGGCCCTCCAGCACCCTCAGATGGTGCCAAGGCCGATCAGGAACAGAGGCAGGCCACAGCTGCGAGATGCCAGTCTGGCATGGCTGCTCCTGGAACACTTTGCCCTGGGGCCTCCTTGGGACCAGGTGGCACCTGGACTGTTCTCAACAGCCACAAATCTGCAAGTCCCATCCTCTGACCCAAGGCAGAGGCCTCGGGCAGCTTGGCGCTCACCAAACCTCAAAACTTTTTGGGCAAAGGAATTCATTCTGTACTGCCCCACCAAACACTTGTCTCCTTTGATTTTGCCATTGTTCTTTCCAGGGAAATCTAATTTTAAAACGAAAAACATGTTTTCTAACCCACAGGACATACTCGTGCGCCAACAAATATTTGATTTGAAAGTAATGCTTTGCTCAGTTTCAGCTTTGTTTTTTAAGGCACAGGACAAAACATCATCCCCAGCTGTCCAGAGCGTGTTTGGCCCTGGTGCAGCCCCATGTTCCTTTTAGCTCCGAAATCTGGCCCGAGCTGCCCAGCTGAACCCCATGGTGAGGATCACATAGTTTCCAATCTGGAGGGTGAGGCCTGGCCGGGTGGCAGCAAGATCTTCCCTTTAAATAAGGAAGAACCAAAATATCCCAGTCGGCAGCATTATCAACCCCGGATGTGTCTCCACACACAAAGCTGCTTGCAAAATAAAGCCACTTTTGAGTTCAGGCCAAGCGTGATGTTGAGAACAAAGGAGCGAATAAGTAACCAGTTTCTGGAGGGAATCAAACTGTTTTAGTTTGGGGGGGCAGTTCTCTGCCTCCAGGAGCAGCTCTTCCAACCCCAGGGAGAAACCCCTTCATTAACCCACCCGTCCTCCTCCATGCCAGAGATGCCGTCGCCACAGGCCTGGAGTTTCAGGGCCACACTCCGTGTCCCCTGGGTATGCCAGGCCGCTACAGCACAGGCCGAGTCACGCTCTATGCCCACCGCTGAGTAGGAAGGAAAAGGCCAGGTTTGTCCAATGGCAGAAAACTGACCATTGGACATCTGGACTTGACTGAGCTCAGCACCATGTCAGAGAGCTGTGGAGAGAGCAATACAGAGGCAAGAGCAGGGTCACAGGCGGGCTCCAGCTGTGGGGCAAAGCCAGGCGTGAAAAGGACACTCGCCACTCAGACTGAGCTTCACGCGCATTATGGGACCTCCCTGGCTTCACTTTCTCCTCTGAGCAAGAGAGCCAGAGCCTCATGCCTCGGAGCAGATGAGATCGTTATGGAAGGCCCTATGGCAGAGACTGCAGGTTACCAATGTCCATTCTCCCACTGTCCTTTTAACACAAGCCAGGTGTTTCTTGGGGCACCAAGATAAGGCTATATGCCCCCAGGTATATTTGTAGCTGGGTGGGCCCACGTGCATGACCAGCAGATGTACGTGTGGAGTGTCTGGAAATTTCCTAAAAGGCAGGAAGGACCCATGTTTACCCACTTCTTTGTCCCGCCCTCGCGCTACCTGCTTGGCACACAGAGAACAGGCCCAGCTGGGACCACTGGCCCCTGGCTGCTCCTGAGGATAGTGGCGCTAGGGTCTTCTGTGGCTTTGAGGAGCCCTCGTGCCAGTTGTGCCTGCCTCTCTCTGGACTTTTTCGTGAGAAAGAAGTTTCTTTCTCTGTGTTTCAGGTTTCTTCAGTCTTGCTGCTGCCCTTCACCCTGGGCGCCAAGCCTGGTACAGAGTGTATGGGAGTGCGCCATAGCCACCAGAAGCCACATGGTTGTCTCTGGGTTGGCACAGCAGAGGCCCCTCAGTGGTGAGAGATGGTTGCCCACTGCAGTTTGTACGTGGGCAGGCAGGGGCGTAAGGGGGAGGCAGACCCAGCAGGGGGTGGAGAGGGCTGGCCTCAGAGTTCACAGTCCCTGCACAGGAGCCACCATGTATCACCCCATGGAGCGCCCGACCAGCCTCGCCTGAGGCTTGGGTATTTTGAGGGAACTGGAAACCCATCATCTTGCAAACATGGGCAGCCTATTCAGATTTATTGGTAACAGCAGACCACAGGGAGGGAGTCACCTGAAACACATCTGCCATGAGGCTGAGTGCCGCTCCCAGCTGTCCTTGCCCTCCATCGTGAGCCAGCACACAGGCCACAGCAGGCAGACGGAGCCTGGCTGTGACTCCTCTTTGTGTCTCTCAGTGGGCTCTTGGGCCCTTGACCTCATTCTGAGAGACCCACACACAACCCACAGATCCCCCGGCAGCATTTTCCTATACAGGCAACATCTTTCTCCGCCTCTCCCACCACCTCCCCAGATTCACATGTGACCGCTCTGCCCTACGCACTCATGACTGTGAAGGCTACTCCATCGCTTCAAAACAAGGGGGGACAGAGCAAAGAGGGTGCCTACACATCCGCCCTTTCCTTTTTGCTTTAGTAAATGACCTTCCAAGTCTGAACCATGCATGTGACCACTCAGCTAAAGACCACCTTCCCAGCTTCCGTTGCAGAAAGGTGTGGCTCTAGGACTACATTCTGGTGGGTCAGATGTGAGCAGATGTCATGGGAGAAATTTCTGGTTTGTGACCTTAGAGTAAAGGAGCATTCCTTCCACTTTCCCTTTCCACTTCCTGCTGGCAGGAATGTGGGTGTGAAGGCAGGAGGTAGAGCGGCCACCTTAGAGCTTGAGTTGAATTCTTATGATTAGCAGAGCCTGGGTGCTTCCCACCTGGAGCTGCCATTGCCACCCATCGTGCTTAAATCAGCCCATCGCACAAGGGCAATAGACTTGGACCACGTCACTTTGGTAGCTTTACAGCAAATCTGCTTTTTGTAGCAATATGCAGGCTGTATTCTAGCCAGTCCTCGCGGTTTACTGTCACCTCGTGTGCTACTTGTTCACATTCGTTACCCCGAATCAGTTTCACTCTTTCGCCCATCTTCCATTTAGTAATTCCTGAGCTACTCTGTGTTGGTTGTGGGGGAAAACGTAAAGGCAGGTAGCCAGCCCACAGTTGCCCACATTCAAGCCGGAGTCTAGAGCTAGCTGTGGAAAGACAGATGTTATAAGCTCCAGACTTGCAAAACCCCCAGTTAAGTGAATGGGCTCGTATGTCAGAGCATGCACTTACAGGGACAAAGAGAGGGGGGAGCAGACCTTTTTTCTGGGGGGTTGCTCTCATGGAAAGGACTCACTTATCCATCAAATGACATGTCAGACACCTGTTGTGCACAAACCCGTAAGTGGTGAACCACTAGAGGTCTGCGTGGGATCTCATGCCACATATTAACCTGAAGATGCTGGAACTCAGAACGCTCCCTAGGGTGAGGACACGTCAATGAAGATGTGCAGATTCCATCACCTCTGAGCCAGTGAGAAGTCCTGGGCCCAGTTGCAGGGCACAGCTATGACATTGTCCTTGTATGGAAGATAGATATACACTTCACCATTCATTTTCCTCTCTAATCTTGTTGTGACTAAGAGCTGGGGGTGAGGCTCTCTTTGAGGCTGTTGTACAGTCAGGAGAGTCCATCTTCGCAGATGGACTGGTGGCACAGTGGTTGGGCAATGTACTGTGAAGCAGACAACAGCGAGTGCAGCACGAGTTCGATCCCTGCTGCCGGCCAGGGAGGGGACCCATGTGCCATTGCAGACCTCTCCTGCCTTGCCCACAGCAGTGTGTTTCAGTCAGTCTGCCTGTTCTGCTCCCCACTCTGTCTCTGGTGAATCCCCTCACCGCCCCCACACCTCTGGCCTGTACCCCAGTTCTTGTATGCATAAATAAATCTTTAAAAACAAAAAAGAAATATCCCTAACCCTCCCATCAGTCAGTGACTATCTACTAAGCATGTTATATACCTCCTTTCATTCATCTTTTCAATGACACCACTACAAAGACCTATAATCCCCACTTTACAGAGGAGAAAACTGAGATGCAGGAAAGAGGTGGCAGGTGCATATATTTCAAACCTTTTGTAGAGAGTCCAAAGTCATGTGCAATTTTTACTCATTCAGCAAACCCTGAATGACACCCAAGTGAGCAAAGGGCATCTTTCCCCTGCCCCTTACGACATAAGCTCCTGGGAGGGCAGGTTTGCACACTGGCCAAATGGCTCTGGGTGTGACCCCTAAGACCACCATCACACAGGAGGATTGGGACCTCCATGAGCACGTACGGCCCTCCATGAGTTGTAAGGGGGTACACCTTGGATTAAGTAACCCCAAAAATGTACAGAGGCCAATTCTTGAGAATCTCCTAGAACTCAAAAACTCTTCAAGTCGGGGCCCCTACATGGTCTCGTCCTCTGCATCATCAAAGACAGGGAGGTCAGCACCTATTTTAAAGAGTGCTCCACTATTGCTCCAGGGCTTTCTCCCAAGCCACTGACAGCATTTCACAAGTTCCAGTGTGCATCCAGGAAAAGGCAACAGTCACTACAGTCACTTGTATGAAAAAAGGATAAAGGACGGGCGCCATCTTGAGGGAGACCCACCTGCCAGTCCTGGCTCCCCGTGCTCCCCAGAGGGACTGGCTGGGCTGTGCCAAAAGACAGCAGTCTGGTGGCAAACGGGTGGGAATGCAAGGTTTGGAGCTTGAGGGTTCGGTGACCTCAGTTGACCTTCCCGGGCCTCTGTTTCCTTGTCCACGAAGTGGAGCCAATAAAACCCAACCCACAGGGTCATTGTGAGCCCTAGATGAAAACGTGTAGAAAAATGCAGTGTAGACACTTACCAAATATGGAAGCCCTCTAGCTGTCTGGTGGTTGAGATGTGATAAATCACATGTAGACATAGTAGTAGAAAGGAGTGGCCAACTCTGCTCTGTCCTTTCTGGCCATCTGTGTCTTTAATCCCTCTGCAGGAGAGTGTGGTGCCCAGCTTGTCGGCTGTGAGGGTAAAGGGCAAAATGAGATAGTGCTTGCTAGAGGACAAGAACACTCTACTGATGTTGCACCCCCTTTCTATATCAGAGCCACCCCCAGCTATGTAGGTGGACACAACCATCATCGCCTCCACCCCCGGTTACCTCAGGATGGAGGCATGAATCACCAGGCACCCCTTCCCACTGCCCTCATCTGGCCTGTCTTGGTTTCTGGCCCCAAAGGTTGTCCCCCATCCCTCCCAGCTTTTCAGAGCCCCAGCTGTGAGCTCAAGGACCAAGGTCAGAGGCAGAAATAAAGACAAAACAGCTTTGCGTCTTAAATCACCACAATAGCTGTTGTGGGGAGGACAGTAAAACAAAGATGAGATATGGTTCTGACACAGAAACTCCGAGTGGAGTGACCAGCAGGGCAACAGGACACTCTCAAGGCAGGCAGCCCTAGGTGCTATCTGGGTGGCCTTGGGTAGGCCTCTTTGCATCCCTGAGGCCCCATCCCTTCGGGCTCAACACAGCACTGATGATTACGATTGTTTGGATGATTAGCTAGCTCAGTCTTCTAAGTGTAGGACTTCCAGGGCTCTGTCCTGGGCCTACTGTGCTGGGTGCCTCGCGTATCTAGGCTTCTCCCCTGAACGCCACATGCTCACATCTACCTATTGCCTTGACATCTACCCTGAGGTCTTATATGTGTCTCCTTCAATGTATCTAGAATTGAGCTCCTTGCCACTCAGGGAATGGCAGTTTTTATGAGGACACCTTTGCCTTCCGGGGCGGGAGCCCCTGAAGTCATTGGGGGTAGGAGAAAACTGTACGAGAACTGCTCCCTTCTCCCATCCAAAAATGCTCAGGGGAAAAGGTAACACTGAAGCTAAGATTCTGTCAGGTCGTGTTGCTAGGGCACCCCAGCCCCTGGTCCCGCTAAGAGAGGGGATCCTGTTTTCCAGGTAGGGTTGACTCTGGCTCTGGGCCTCCTGCCTTGATAGACTGGATTCCATTTCTCCACGTATCAGAAAAGGGGGTAAATCAGAACCGCCCACAGTGTTCTGAGGAGGCCTGAGGCCCCAGTGGATGCTCTGTAGTCTCTTGACTGGTGTTCAGAGCCCTGCATTCTCTGGAGGATCTACCATCTTCAGGCCTCCCCATTTGGGCCCAACAGCACACCCCCCCCCCCAAACCCACCCCCTTTAATGCTGCTATTTTTTCTCTATTTAAAAATTTCAGCAGCAATATATTTTAGTTGCTGCAATTCTACAATAAAAAAAATAGGAAAGGTGGAAAACAAATTCTAGAGCGCCACTCCAGTGCTCAGGACCTTCTACTGATGGGTATATATTTCACTCTGGATTGTTCCACTGGAAGAGTATGTACACCTCTGTGTACGTGCACATACTGGATTCTAAAAAGCACAACAGATCCCTGCTGCTCTTTTGCTCCTGCATCTCGCTTTGATTTTCATTTAAAAAGTTGGGAGCATTTCTTCTTTTTTTTTAAGAGATTTATTTATGTATGCATACAAGAACTGGGGTACAGGCCAGAGACGCAGGAGGTAAGAGGATTCACCAGAGACAGAGTGGGGAGCAGAACAGGCAGAGTGACTGAAACACACTGCTGAGGGGAGCAGTGGACGAGGCAGGAGAGTCCTGCTGCGCCATGTGTTTCACATCCCGGGAGAAGTCTGCTGCGCCATGTGGTTCACCTCCTGGGCAGGCAGCAGAAATCAAACTCATGCTGCGGTCTACTTTATAGTGTAGTGCTTAACCCATTGTGCCACCAGGGAGGCCCCTGGGAGCATTTCTTGAAGCCAGAGCAGCCCTTGTGACTGGCTGCATAGTTCTCCATCATGCCATACCCTCCCTGCTGCAAAACAATTAGGAAGCTCTGCTTTCTTCCTGTCCTAGTTCAAACCGTGAGACTTTGGCATTGAATAGCTTTGGCATTTGCAAGGATAGGCTCCTAAACGTGGAATTTCTGGGTCCCATAGGATTTGTATTTTGGAGGTTGCTACGTCTACCCAGCTTGCTTTCCCACTGTCTGCAGGGACCATGTTTGCCATGTTTGCCTTGCAGATGGAGCTGACACCCCAGCCTGTGCAGGGTTACCCCTGCATTAATCGTGCCCCCACTGCATTCTTGCTGGCAACTGGTGAGGTGAAGCAGCTATTCAGCTACTCACTAGCAATGAAGATTATTCAACCAATTGTCCCCTTCCTCTGCTTTGCCCACTTTTTCCTACTGGGCTGTACTGACTCATGGAATCTCATTTCATATTATGATATTAATCTGTTGTCTGTTGCACATGTTTTAAATATTTCTCCCAGTCAATCAAGTATCTTTCAACTTTGTTTATTGTGTATTTTGCCATGCATACGCTTCTTATTTTTATGTAGTCAAATCTGTCAGGCTTTTCTTTTATAGCTTCTGGATTTCGTGCCTTGCTCAGGAAGGCTTTCCCTCCTCCGAGATCATGGAAATATTCTCCTCTCTTTTCATCCAGTGGTTTTATAGCTTTGTTTTTCCCTTTTACAGCCTAGATCCATCTGAAACGTATTTTGCAGTCTGACACGCCCTTTCTTGTGAAACCTGGTCTTGTTTCAGCATCACAGATGCTCCAACTGCCCCTTTCTTTCCTGTCACTCATTCCTTCATTCATTCACTTCATAAAGTGTCTCTTGAGCCTTTACTATGTGCCAAACTGATGAAACAGCTAAGGAGACCTCAAGAGTGCCCTTGGAGGATGACGTCTGGCAGAGACACATGGCAAACGGATGAACACAGAGACAGTGCAGTTGCAGGTAATGTGAGGAAAATAAAATGGGATGAGGAGGTGGAGAGTTAATGCAGGGGTGACATTTTAAGTAACGAGGTCAGTAAAGGAAGCCAGAGATGCTGATGAAACAAGGGAGAGTGTCAGGTGGCTGCCTGGGGAAGATTGCTCCACAGAGGGGCTGGCAAGCGCAAAGGCTCTGAGGGGGTGCTTTGTTGGGTCAAGGAGGAGCGATGAGCTCCAGGTTGGGGGTTAGGAAGGACGGTGACCTAACCACGGGGTGCCTTGAGAGCATCAGGAAGGGACAGGATATTTTCTGATGTGATCTGCCGTCATTTTTTTTTTTAAGATTTATTTATTTATGCATACAAGAGCTGAGGTAAAGGTCAGAGTCACAGGAGGTGAGAGGACTCAGCAGAGACAGAGTGGGGAGCAGAACAGGCAGATGGACTGAAACATACTGCTGAGGGGAGCAGCGGGCGAGGCAGGAGAGGTCTGCTGCACCATGTGGGTCCCCTCCCTGGCCGGGGATCGAACTCATGCTGCTGTGCTGTGGATGCTTCACAGTGTGGCGCTCAACCCGCTACGCCACCAGGGAGGTCCTATCTGCCTTCTTTGATAACAGTCTTGGTACACGAAGCGTGGGGAAAGAAGGGTCTGGTGTGGTCTGTTTCTTTTCTATCTCTCAGTCTTTCAATGTGGGAATGGTAGGACCATGCACACTTCACACTGCATTCTCATTCCCAAGGTCCTACTCTCCCCAAGGTGTGACTGGGTGCCCTGGCACATCGTGGTCCATTGTGGCCCACAGGACCACCTGAGCATGTCCGAGTTACATCCCGCTCAAGCCCAGACCCCCAATGCTGTGTCCTCAGTGCCCCCTGAGCTCTGTTCTCCAAGTACTCAGTAGAACCTCACACCCAACAGGATGTGTTCTGTACCTCCCTTGGCAGTCTCCAGACAGGATGATGGGAACAGAGGCTGGTAACGGGCCGGCCGGAGGCCGTGTCCAGGGCGGCAAGCTTGCTGCCCCCTGGACCAGAGGAGGGTGAGCCAGAGAAGGCTGAGCCAGTGGAGGCTGGAGCAGGTTCCAGCCTGGTCCCCTGGTCCTCTGACTTGGGAGACTGTGACAGCGGGTCAGCCAAAGGAGATATCACTAGCATCTTGTGGGTGACCACAATCCAGGGACTGTGAGTTGGGGGGGGGGGGGACTGAGAAGGGGGCAGCTGAGGAGTCTTTGAGCTGATCCCTACCAGATCACACTCTGGTTTTTTTTTTTTAAAGATTTATTTATTTATGCATACAAGCACTGGGGTACAGGCCAGAGGTGTGGGGGGTGAGAGGATTCACCAGAGACAGAGCGGGGAGCAGAACAGGCAGATCAACAGAAGTACACTGCTGAGGGCATCAGTGGGCGAGGCAGGAGAGGTCTGCTGCGCCACATGTGGGTCCCCTTCCTGGCTGGCAGCAGGGATCGAACTCGTGCTGCAGTAGCTGCGGTTTGCTTCATAGTGCGATGCCCAACCCACTGCTCCACCAGGGAGGCCCCCAAGATCACACTCTCTTGTCATGGTACCTGACACCCTCCCTCCTGTACCCCCTAGGCAAATGCATATTTTGGCCATGGCTCCTTTGAACCCAGATTGGGTCAGACATCGAATTTGAGTGGGGTGGGGTGGGGGGGAGGCAGGCGGGGAGACAGGGGAGGCATGTTGCCCAGAGTCAGACCCCGCAGCAGGCAGAGTACACAGCCTCGGTTCATTTCAGTCCTCTAGCTACCCCATGAGGGGGCTATTATCATCCTGACTTTACAGGTGACAAAACTGAGGCCGGGTGGTTGCACAGCTTGCGGTAGACCACACAGCTAACTCGCCACCTGGGGGTGGTGTCATTGAAGCCCTCTCTGCACCGTGTGGGGCCTCTCGTGACAACAGCCCACAAGAGATGGAGCGGCACCACCCTTATCCTCCTCAGGCCCCATCCTCCGGCTCAGCAGGGAGGTCCCGAGGCCCTGACCACTGTGAGAGGTCCAGGACCAGGGAAGTTTCCAGCTCATAGGGGCCTGAGTGCTGAGATAATAGCCAGACCTCTGCCCTCACTGATGTGCCTCTTCACATGCATATGCTGGTTGTTTCCTTAAGCGGTGTCACACGAAAGCCTCCTGTTACTCACCTTTATCAACCCTTGGAAAATAGGATAAGCCAGCTGCAGAGGCAGACAGGGTAGGGCCCTTGCAGGGACCTGAGCCAGGGGGTCATTTAAGGAGCCAGTCAGGCCAGGTGTCAGAGGTTCAGGAGCTGGGGCCCAGATGAGCCTGGAAAGTGCTACCGTGTGGGTGGTAGGGAGTGGGGACTGGAAAGTCCCGGGGCCCAGCCTTCTTGGCCATGCTCCCCACAGAGGAGCCAGGTGCTATCTCTGGGCCTGTGCCCACCCTCTCCCCCGACCAGGGGGGCCGCGTGGAGTGAAGGTGGTTTAGCATAGTTTAAAATAGTCACAGGTAGAGTGGGGGTGGATCTACAAATCCAAGGCTTACCAGTAGGAAGACAGCCATGTGGGAAGGCAGAGAGCACAGGTGGAGCCTTCAGGACCAAGGTGTCCCAGACCTATATGCCCTAAGCACACAGGGTTCGAGGAAGACAGGAAGTCCAGCCCTTGTCTGGATTACACAACACACCTGTGGCAACCAAGGGCTGGTGATCACAACTGAATGGAAGCCTGGGCTGGGGCCAGGGCTGCAAATTGACAGCCAAGGGCGCCTGGGAAACTGGCACCAGAAAGACTGGACACCCGGCTTCTGGACCGACGACGCCGGCAGGGAGCTCAGTGGCTGCTCCTCAGTTCGGGTTCCATAAACACTTGTCAAAGGAGCACCCATGAGGAAGAAAAAATGCCGGCTGATGGGGCTGGCCTCCTCTCAGAAGCCAGGGCCTCCTCTCTCTCGAAGCACCCACTCCAGCAGCTGTGGGCCTCCTGTGCTCGGGATGAAGACAGCGCTTCAGTGGATGGTCAGTGAGGGAAAAGCCCTGCCCTCCTGGACTCTGTGCACGTCCTGCCAGGAACCGGCTCGGCATTTCACAGGCCAGTGGCTTTCCTGAGGCTCCCGAGGCCCTCGCCCCCGCCATGAGGCATGGCTGCATGAGAAGAGGCAGGGATTGTCCAGGGTCACATCATTAGCTGCTGTTGACGGAAAGTCAAATGACCCTTGAGCGGGAGGCGGCTTGTGGAAGAATTTATATGCTTTCAGAGCCAGTTTTCCCCATCTTGTTATCTACTTTTAGCTCGAGACTGAAACTGGGCAGCCTTTTCCAATTCCTGGCTGCAGTGTCATTTGATTTTAAGAGGAGCCCAGGAAGGTCACGGAACAGTCCCAGACAGGCAGTGGAGGCCGTGACCTTCAGAGAACCAGGGTCGGCTCAGCTGGAGTTGCTGAGGAAAGTTGGCTGCTGAAGCTCTTTTAATCTTCTAGTCAGTTTCTCATCTTTGAGTTCATCTCCTTCACTTCACGGCCCTGTAAAACAGTTGCCCAGGGGGTTTTAAGCCCATTCGGCAGATGGAAAAACAGAGTAACTTGCCCAAGATGCCGCTCTCAGTGTGTGATAGAACTGAGGTCAGAATCCTCCCAGCCCTGAGCTGTTGGACGACACATTCATGATGCTCCTGTGGGGCACAGGCCATGCACGGGGTGGGGGTGGGGTGGAGGCGGTCCCTCTATTCAGGCCTCTACACAGGTGCCCGATTGTCAGGAGAAACTTTCCCAAGGTATCGGGCTATGCCCTCAGGTGGCTGAAGGAGCACCAGAAGAGCTGGCTGCGCCACCCTGGGTTGTACTGCAATGCTTTTAACTTAGCTGCCAATGCCGTGTTCCAAATGTAAGACTGTGTTCAGATTTAGCAATATATTTGCAGAGGTTTATCAGAGGTGGGGGAGGAGGTGTCACCTGTGCCTGGCAGTGGTGCCCGAGCCTTCTTTTGTTGAATGTGAGGTAGAACTAGACCCAGTTGACTTTATAAACAGAAAGGGCACAGGTCTATCTCCTTGGGGTGCCCAGAGGCACCAGACACCCAGCCTCTCCATGCTCTACTTGCCATGTGGTCTAACCAACTGGAGGACAAATGCTTCCTTCACTCAGAGAAGGCAAGACCCATCCTGGTACCCAGTTGCCAAGGGCTGCCCCAGGCTGCAGGGCCTGAGTCACCAGAACATGCCCAGCCTCCATCTCTGTTCTGGGTACTCCTGCCCTGTCACATCCTATCTGCTCTCTGTCCCCAGCTCTACCCTCACCTCTAAGAGGGAGGTCTGTTACCTCTTCACAGATCTCCCATCTCTGCTTTTCCCACTTCCCAATTTTTTTTTCTCCAGGAGGAAAGATCATTGAAAATTCAAATCTTGCCATGCTGAAAGTCTTGTATCCAAGACAAAGTCCAGCGCTCAGCAGACACAGAAGGTTTTCCTTCCCAGGAAGAAGTTGTCTTATCTCCCCAGCTCCCTTATTCACCATTCCCCACTCCCCTGGGGCTTGTGTTTCACCTTTATAACATCAACCTGCTCAGACCTGAAATTTCACATGTGGTTCTCTCACCTCCAAATCTCTGTTCTGTGTGTGGTTCCCTCTGGCTACCTGCTCCCCTCTGCCCTTCAACACAGCAGAGGTGCACCTCCTACAGGAAGCATTCCCAGCTACCCACCCCTTCTTCCTTCAACTTGGGTTGGGGGACCCCGTGCATGCTCACCTCTCTCCTGCACCCATCATACCATGTTATCTGCATGTGTTCCCGTGCTGCCCTGACCTGACAAAGGGCTCCTGAAGATGGAATCTATGGATTCATCTGTACATGGCCAAGTATCTGGCCCAATGCCTGCACATAGTGACTCTTCCATGTAGAGATTTGCCCCAAAGTACATTCCTAGCCCTAAAGAAAATCGCCCACTCTGGGGAGATTAGGAGGCCCAGGAAGTGAGGAGAAGCCACAAGTCCTCGCACAGGCAGTTCTAACCTCCATTCTGCTTCTGGCTTACCATGAGACCTCAGGGAAAAGCCACAGAATCTCTTGGTTTCCATTTCTTTATCTGCTGTATAAGGAAAGAGAAAAGACGGTACTACCTGTCCCCATCTCCAACGGGGGGTTGTGATGACAAAATGAAATGGTGGGGACACATGAGGGTCACAGCATTGTTCACATCCCCAAACATTTTGAACAAGATGTTTCCACAGGACACAAAGCAGGTGCATTGGCCGGTGGAGGAGGCAAAGGAGGTGGGAAGCAGTTAAGTGACTCCTGAGCTCCATCACCTCCTGCACGGCAGGTGTAGCACCCTCAGTGTCACCAGGGGCACAGTTCTCTTAGCCTGGTGCTCATCTCTGGGTCTCCTTTTCCTCGCCTCTCCTGTCCTTCACTTTGTATTTCAACACTCCTATGCCTCCTGCCCCCCTCAATGGATAACTACCCAAGGGCAAAGTGCTAGGCAGCTGTGAAAAGTAACCTCAGCCCACCCCTGCAGCTGAGGAAACTGCCCCTTCCCAGGCACATGCACTCACACGTGAGCGTGCACGCTGTTCAGGAGACTTGTCTTCTGAACACCGTCCTTCCAGCTTCGAGTTCCCACCTGCTGCAGCCTGAATCAGTCTCACTCCCCGGTCCCCCCAACCCACTCAGCTGCTCACACCCAGTCCAGACCCCACGAACCCAGGGTAAGTCAGGAGTTCTGAGAACTCCTGCTTCTCCTTCCTTCCCAACAGGGTTGCCTCCCCCTCCGCTCTCCATCCAACGTCCTAGTGTCTGAGACAGTATCCAGACTGAAAAGCAAACCCACAGTAATGTGTTAATGACTACCCAGCTCACAAATATTTGCTACCAGAGATTTGGGAAGAAAATGCGTTAGCCCAAGGGATGAGCGAGTCACTCACGGGGCTGTGGCTGCTACCAGAGGCTCAGGTGGGGGAGGGGCGTGGCAGCTACCATTCCCAGCCCTTCACTCCTCCATTGCCCAGGACCAGTCCAGACCGCGGCGGGGGTCAAGAGCAAGGGCAGAGCCTCTGCTTCCCGGTGCTCCGTCTCTTGCTCCCGCCCCACACGAGAAGCCTGCGTCCGTGCGTGCAAAGCCTGGCCTCCTGACTTGTGTGGCAAGGTCCCCGGCTGGAGAGATTGCGGCTGGAGAGATTGCCGTGGATGGAGTCCAAGGAAATCTCAGGGGCTCAGAATTTAGAACTTGAATTTTTCAAAGTCTGAGTCCATTTAGACTCCAAGAAACACAACTTCCGTTCTTTAAACATAAACGGGGAGTGGTGGCTGGGGAGTAGAGGGGAGAGAGCATAAAACATCTCCTCAAAAGGCTCCAAGCTCTGCCGGACATCAAAGGGGCCCGAGGAGCCGCCTGCAGATGAGTTCAGGGTAAAGGAATCATCAGCATATGGATTAAATTCCCGATTCATTATGCATCCGCCAGGGCGCGGGAGAAAGCTTCACACAGCATGGCCCCAGTTCAGCGAGCTGGAAAATGCTCTGAGTCACGGAGGGACCCCAAAGGCAATCAGCCTCTCCGCCATGGCGGATCTTCTTTCCGTTGTGGAAAACCTGCGCTAGAGGAAGCCGCTGTGCTCCTTGGGACTGGCTGGACCAAATCACTACAGTTATCCCCCCCTCTCCAGGGAGCTCCTCTGCACAGCCACACTCCCTCTCTGGTGTCTGCCCCTCTTGCCTCTCCTCAAGATGACCCCAGGGCCTTAGCCCTACTGCTCACCCAGATCCCTAGAGTATCAACTTGGGCCTCCCGGAAGGGTAAAGGAGGGCAGGACCTCTCCCACAGCCCTAGGTCAGTGATACAGCTTCATCTCTCCCAGGCAACTGCCCAGCCCCAGCTGGGCCTGCCTGTGGAGTGCCCTCCCTGGGCCACAGAAATTGGGCACCTGCCTCTCCAGGCAGGGTTCCTCACTGTGGAAGGACCCCCAAAAGAACTTCAAGGATTCCCTGGACTCTCTGTGTTCATCCTGGACCACCTCACAGATGAGTTCTCCTCTGCCAAATTCTTTTCAGTCCTCCAGGCGTTTCTGAGAGCCCTGTGCTCCCAGGAAGCCTGGGCCCCAAAGCATGAGTCCTGCCTGTGGCTCCGAGGCAGGGGCATGCCTGTACTTGTGGAAGTTGCAGGAAGGTGCTCAGAGTAGGTTCTGGCATTTGGATAAAGGACGCGGCAATCTGGGATCCTGCTTTGTCACTCACCAGCCTCCTTCGAGGGCCTCGGGAGAGAAGCACAGTAGCAATGTGACAGGCAGATGCCTAGCTCAGGTCCCACTTGAGAAACAGGGAGGACTCCTTCCCCAGCCTCTGTGACTGCTTTCAGTCTGTTCCTCCCACCCCTGCCCTCCCACCCAGAGAGTCTTGTCACCTGAGGACATGCCCCTTCCTCTGGTGACCAGCTCACGAGACTGATGGCACAAGGATGCAGAGGCTGGGAGGCAGCCTGAGGGCCAGCTCAGGCAGGGCTACTGCCTGGTGGTGACTGCCCAGCTATCAGTCTCTTTTTACCCACCCTCGTCTCTTCACTCCCCTCGCACTGCTGTGCATTTCCAGAACCAATGCCACTGACATGTCTCCATCACAGTCTGCTTCCAGAGAATTCCATGTTGCCAAATAGTACATTAAAAAGGACCCACTTCATTAAAAAGTAGCCTCCTGTCCAATATCTTCACCAGAACTACATGAGAGCCCCACTGAGAACACATTTTGGTCTTTAGGAAAAGGAGGGTTCTTCTCTCCCCTAAATATGAGCCCCAAAGTTTCCAGGCAGTGACTGTACAGACCCATGTACATAGTCAGCTTGCAGAGAAAGAGCTTGTCTAGGATTAGCCAGGGCCTCCTCCTCTGTTAAGAGGGCCAGAGAGCCCAGAAAACAGGCAGTCATTCGCCTGCATTGTGAGTGCACGGGAGCCACTCAGTGGCAAAGTGGCCCACGGTGGGTTTCACCATCTAATTGGAATAGCAGCTTCTGTGTGCTTGAAGTGGGGGACGGGAGCAAGCAGGGGGCCTATGTGAGAAGGGAAGGCCTTCTTCTCTCCCCAGTCTCTGATTTGAAGCAGGCCCAAGAGTCACCAAAATTATATTCTCAAATTCAGAGATGATTATTAAGTAGAAGGTCACTTTAGTTCTGAGACCCTCAGTTTCCTTAGTTATAAAATATCACCAGTGACTCAGTCTGCCTCCCCCATTAGGCCAAGGTGAGGATACATTGAGGAAATATCGTGGAAAAACATGGTCAGCTCCGAGGAGGTACATGACAGCAGAAGCCTCTTGCTAAGGTGATGGTGAACTGTTTCCCACGAGCTGGTCTGGTCTGGTCTTCCTCTGCAGACCACCCTCGGGAGGTAGGATCAGACCGTGCACATCTGGGTTTTCCTCCAGCCAGCAGAACCAGCCTGGACACAGGTGTTCGCCAAAGCTGGCCGGATGAATGAATTAAGGATCGAGAGAATCAACGAGCACCCTTTCATTTTCTCCCAAAGGCCCAGAGGCACACAGACAAGAGGGTCAGCATGCTGGGGAGGCCAGCCCAGCTGTCAGGAGAGTGTGCATGGCCGTCCTCTCTAGAAGCATTTCGATCGTTTTGCGAGTTGATTTTATTTGTTGCTTGGGCTTGGGCTGAGACTCAGGAAGGAAAGGGGAACTAAGTCACTGCATGCACGCAGGAACGCGCCACCTCCCCGACGGCTCTCGATGCCAGGGCCACCTTCCTCTGCGCTGCACCAAACACCCAGCTGAGAGGGCGGGGCTCCAGCCCAGCCTGCGGTCCACTCAGCAAGTCTTGTGCCCATAATGTCACCTTTGCTCATTCACAATTTAAAGCTGGCAGTGCCCAGATTCCTAAGCCCTTGAAGGATGGTTTGGAGGGAGAAACGGAGGCCCAGAGAGGTTCAGTAAATTGTTCAAGGACACACTCAGGTGGGCGATAGAGGTCTCTCTGGCTTCGCTCTTTACAGAGTGGCAGTGGCACAGACAGGCGATTATCAGACCACACTATGACCTCATAGAGCAGTCTGGACAGAGGATGTCTCTACAGGCTGATTTATGCCTGACCCAGGCCTACAACGCAGACATGTAGATCATCCCTTCCGTGATATGTGAGTTAGAGTCCTTTTGATTTCAAGAAGAAAGGTTCATTGGAAGAATACTGAGTGGCCTGGGAAATCTGAGGAAGGAACTGGAAATCCCAGTAGGAAGACCAGAGGACAGAACTGTCTGAGACAACTCAGAGGGCCCCAGAGGGGAAAGTTAACGGCCTTCCCTCCAGCACTGTCATTAATTCGTTAAAGCTTCCCATCCCTCAGTTAAATTTCCAAATTCCAGAGAGAGAGTGCAATGTCTGCCCTTTCTTCAATCAGTCTTTTCCCAGGGTCAGGTCTAATATAACTGCTGGCACCTGCAGATCAGGCTGCTGTAATCAGTGGCCACATACACCAGCCCAAGACCCAGCAAGAGGGGCCGATGTCCTGGGCACCATGCTCCAAAGGGCCCTACATGCTATGGACACACACACACACACACACGAGAACATATGGACTCCAGCTCCCAGTGTTGGCAGATTGCAGCGCCTCACCCTCCCCATCCCTTCCCATGGCTGACATTGCTCAGGCCCCAGGAAAATACGTCTTCCTATTTCTTGCCCAATGTCTTTGAAACAAAACAAAACAACACATGATGGTTTGTCTTTGCTTATGTCAGAGACAGACACTGTTTCCAAATGTGAGGAGGATTGGGGCAGTGGAAGAATGAATCAAATATATTTTTAATAACATGGTGCTTTTTCCTAATATGGTCTCTAATATGATCTCTTCATGTCTCAATTCATGATTCTGAAGTGTATGATAATTAGCATATCTTCACATCAGCAGAGTTGACACTTTGCAAGAGTGGTCAAAAAATGTTTTGCAATACTGAACAATTCATTTTGCTTTTCAGTTTGTATGTACATAGGTCTCCATTAGAAATTCTTTATATTGGCATTAAATAGAACTCCAGAATTGTGGGTAGTTTCCATTTTATAGAAACATTTAACATTTGAATTTTCAAAAAGTTAAATAAAACATTTCAACTTTTTTAAATCACTTCAATTTAAATCATTTTATTTAAGTTTTTAGTTATAATAGTATTTGTCTTTTAATTGTGGCAGATAATTTTGAATATTTTAGGGGAAAAAGACTTCTCTTAAAACACATAAATTAATATTTTTGATTCATATATTTACCTTAATATAGACTTTTGGATGAAAATATATTCAATTTTTATACTTTTTAAATAAAGATTTATTTACTTATGAGTACAAGAACTGGGGTACAGGCCAGAGGTGTCGGGGATGAGAGGATTCACCACAGACAGAGTGGGGAGCAGAACAGGCAGATCAACCAAAACATACTGCTGAGGGGAGCAGCGGGCAAGGCAGGAGAGGTCTACTGTGCTATGTGGGTCACCTTCCCGGCCAGCAGCAGGGAGGGATTGAACTTGTGCTGCAGTGGCTGGGGTCTGCTTCATAGTGCGTTGCTTAACCCACTGCGCCACCAGGGATGCCCCAATTTTTATACATTTTAACCCAATTAAACTTCATTTTTAATTCTTTTTCTGAAAGGGCCAGATAATAAATATTTCAGGCTTATAAACTTTATGGTCTGTCACAACCACTCAACTCTGCTGTTGCAATATAGAAGCCATTATAAATAAAAGGTAAATAAATGTGTGTGGCTATGTTCCAATAAAACCTTATTTACAAAATCTGTTGTTTATATGTTGCTTCATGTGTGAGATATTTTTTGGAACTGAAATTAATAAAACATGTCCTTTGATCAGCTATGATCGAAGATAGATTGTCAAATGTGTCTGTGAATATTAATATTCAAAGAGGGTCAATGCTTATGAAGTCATTGACAATCTTGTAGAAATTAAGGATCAAGTCAGAAAAGTACTTTCTACTTTTCACAAAATTGAAAGTACATTGGTGTGATTTGTAAGTATTAATCTGTTACTTTTATTGTCTACCCCCAAGTCAATTAAGTACCCCCAAGTCAGTTACATCATTTGGTAGGTTGATGATCTACTAAAACCACAGTAGGTTAAGATCTGGTAAATAGTTTCTCCTAAGTGTAGGGCTATTAAATGCAACAGAATGCACTGGTGTATTCCATCATTGGTCCTTTCCCCCTGCCTCTGCTGGAAGCACTGAGAGATTTTCCTCTGAGAACCACTGGTGGAGTTCCTGAAGGTAAAACTTACAGAAGTGCGCTCCTCTACCTCACCCTCCATGACTGGGTTCCTGGTGTTGTCCACACTGAGTCCCCAGCAATCTGTGGTCACAGTTCAGGCATCCCTCCCCTGGCCCTGTGACCACAGGGATTTTAGCCCATGGGTTTCTATGGGTTTCTGCTCAGGTAAGTTGTGATTCTCTGTACCTGCCAGTCTGTCAGTCCAATTTGGGAGGCAGGAGCTTGGGAGGTAGGAGAAGTGAGGAGTTTGACCTCACTTCTCTCACAGATCTATGAAGAGTTGTTAATTTTTCAGTTTGCTCAACTGTTTACTTCTTAGAATGGAATAGGAACGTCTAAGCTTCTTAGATGCCAGCCAGGAAAACTTAACATTCAATCCTTCACTTTTTTTATTGTATGTAATTTTATTTTTTGTTTAAAAAATACTAGCCAGCCTTGTTATCTTTGCTTCTTTTTCAGCTGTTATTATTAATTTTATTTCATGTTTATTTTAGGAAAATAATCTTATTGTACAGAGGGAGAGGACTGGGATAGTTGTGGGGTGAAGCTACCTAGCGCAGGCTCATGAAAGCCAATTGTAAAATTTCTTTCAAACTCTCTGCTCAGCGATGTCATTTTGGGGGCTTAAATGCAGTCACAGTAGTAGCGTTCACACCATGGAACTCGGCAAGCACTGCACATCAAGCTCCCTGCATGCTTGTTAAATATTTACCAGTACACCTCTGACTTGGGATATCAAATATGCTTCGTATACCAGTGATCCCCACTTATGGTGCAGGCCCGGTCTTATCTATACCACTTTTATGTAGTAATGGAATGTTGCAGGGCATGCTCAATTTTATGGTTTGGTAGAGCAGATAATACTTGCTAATAGGGGAAGCTACTTGATCACCTGACATCTTCTGATCACGTGGACCATTTCTCTACCAGACTCAGTATGATGTCAACAGCTACTTGTTTAAAGGAGAATAGTTGTCGCTGAACAGATCATAGCTTTGCTCCAAAGATTAAGGTCTTTGATTCTCCAATCAATGATCTACTAAAGAAAGTTAGTACCACTGGGTCTATTGGGCTATAGCATCCAAAGAGCAGAGCTCCTTTCATTACACTCTTGAGCATTTTAAGAACTTTTTCTTGGTTTGAACCCAGAATTGGGAATATTATGGCTTACTTTAGTAAATGAATCCGAAAAGTACAACAACATTATATATGGCTCTTTCATGTCCCTTGCAAAGTCCAAAGGAGTTCACAAAGCTTATACCTCCTTCCATGTAGTAAGGGGGTACAGTGAGTCAATTTCTCCTTCACTTTGAGGGGAATATCATAATATATTGTAAACACCAAAATACCAAAGTTTCAGTGTGGCAGCCCACATATACTTTCAAATGTTTCATGTCGGTATTAATAACTGGATTTTTTTAAGGATGTGGAATTATGTAGGCTAATAAATTTGATATGGAAGTCAAATTCCAGAAGCTTCCATTTGGTTCTTCCTACTATAATAGCCACTGTTGTTCCACAATCCAAGGAATAAGTATGGCTATTCTCTCAGTTCCCAAGCATGTCCAGTTGAACTATTCACTCAAAACCTTGGCCAGTAAAAATGAGATGGGTTCTGTGTCCCATTGCCTCAGCTGAGATGGATTTGAGTCAAAACTCCAATTATCACCATAGTTTCAAAATCCTCTATTAGACTAGAATGATGTTTGAGATTCTAGCACTCATTCCTAGCTCAGAGCCAATGTTTTAATAGTCTTTTCTCCAGTGCAGAATTACTTGGTAAATTTGGTCCTCGTCACTATGGGATAGGCCAAGAGGAGATTCACATCATTATAAAGGCCTGTTTTCAGGATAGCGGCTTCATTCTAGGGGCACCATTTCTGAACTGATTCAGGTGTAGGAATTTGTTAAGTGGTTAAGTGACCATGACTCAAGTCAAGTCCAAGAGGATCTTAGAAGACTGTCTCAGTTTAAGTTCCTTACAATCAAAGAGCCATAACTAAGATTCCTGTGGGTAAGACCATCCTCACTCAAGACCAGCCCTCTCTCACAGGCACCACACCCCTGCCTCTGCTGTTCAAGTACCCTTGGCCTCTGTCTCCTCTCTCCTTGAAATCAGTGCCAGTACAACCATGCCCGCCCTTGGCAGGCCATGACAGCTCAAGCCTTCAAAGAGAAGCCCTCTGCAAAGCCACTCCCTTAACCAGAGTATTTCTGGTGACAGTGATATCCACTTGGGGAGAAAAAATAGGGGAGGATTCACACATAGTTAAATTCACTTCAAAACTATAATTTTATAGGGAATTTCTGATGTCTCAGTGTAGGCCACCGCGGAGTCCTTCTTTCTGTCAATCTGACCCAGGAAGATGAAGGTAGTTCCCAGCTGCCCCAAGTCATACATAGAACCCATGGTGCAGAGATGGTCACCGATGTTAGCAAACCCCACCTGTCATAAAGCCAGTGGTTTGAAAGATGCTTAGAAATTAAATGACAAAACATGCTGATAGATCAGATATGCAGTGTGAGCGAGAGGAGGATTCAAAGGTGCCTATAGGGTTTTGTCAAGAGCAACTGGAGGATTTTGTCAAGATAAAACTGAAAAGGACACAGATTTGAAGCAAGTTCCCTTGTTTTTGCTTACCTGGCCGAAGTAGAAACTAAAGATTAAAGAACCTAAGTGGTTTATCTAAGATCACACAGCTAATAAGTTTCAGAGTGGGGTCTGCGTCTACTTCATCCATCTCCAGAGCCCATGCCCTGCACCACAGCCCCCTTCTTGCTCCCCTCCTCCTTTCTTCTGCCTCATATCCAGGTCTGTCCTGACCTAGGCAGAGTAGGTGGTGTCTCCATGCTATGTTTTGAGGATCCCATGCTAAGCACTATGCATATCTTTGTAAATTTAATTCCTTCAGCATCCCTGTGAAGTAGATTCTATCACATACCCAATATTACAAAGGGGGAAACTAAAGCTCAGACAAGCTAATTAACTGCTTAAGTCTACCAAAGGACTAATGATAGTTCTTATACTTTATCTTATCAGGCGATTAGACAGATCAAAAGAGAAAGTGTTTGTGAACATTCTTTGAAAAATTAGCTTCCCCTGCTATAATACAAAATGAACCATCTATGGTACCTTCTGATGCAGGTTTTTGCTCAGTGGCTCAGCAAACGTTAGTGGATGCTGTGTTGAAGGGGACATTTCCTGCTGCTCAGGGACTGATGACCAGGGTCCGAAAGGAAGTACTAGGTACCCCACAACTTGAAAAGACCAACAACAGTGGCCAGACTCCTGTTAACCAAGAGGTAGAAGCCCTGGTCATAGACACGCACCACTCCAGTCACATAAGGAGAGGCTGGCCAAGGGGGTGAGGGGTAGCATTGAGGGCTCTTGACCAGGTGGGAGGAAAGGGCTTCATGGTGGGATGTCTTTCTCTCCTCTTGCTACTGAGAAAGAGGGTGTCCCCTGTGATGACTGATTTTATGTGTCCACTTGACTGGGATAAGGATGTCCAGATAATTGTTAAAACATTACTTCAGGGTGTGTCTATGAGGGTGTTTCTGGAAGAGATTAGCATTTGAATCAGTAGACTGAGTAAAAAGGTCATCCTCACCAAAGTGGGTGGCCTCATGCAACCCGTTGAGGGTCTGACTAGAACAAAAAGACACAGGGAAGACACATTTGCTTTTTGTTTGCACTGAGGCCTCCATCTTCTCCTGTCCTTGGATATCATACTCCTGGTTCTCAGGCCTTCAAACCTGGACCTGAGCTTCACCACTAGTTTCCCTGGTTCTCCAGCTTTAGATGGAAGACTGTGGGGCTTCTTGGCCTCTACAGTTATGTTGTAATAGGGTGGTTCCCAAGAAAAGGGGAGGTTAAAGTTTCCCTGCCCACCCAAGGAAAGGTGGAGCTAAGCATGGATGAGAAGCTGGAGACAAGACTGGAGGAAGCAAGAAAGGCAGGAAGCAGGATGGAGAGCCAGAAGGAGACCTGGAGGAGGCACACAGAGCAGAGAGACATGTGAAGAAGCTGTGCTTGCTTCTTGGTCCTGGACTGGTTGGAACAGATGTGGGTGAGGGACCCGTGGGGGGGTCAATAATGGCAGCTTTTATCTTGATTTTGATTTTGTTCTGCCAAGCAGTTTGAAATATCTGGAGAAAGGTGAAGCAAAATAAAGAGCAGTGTAGAAGAATTTAGGACCCTGAATTTTGAGTCAGGAGGTCTTGGTTTTAATTCGTCCCAGACATGCTGGGCCACCACTTCCCCTTTCCCATGGGTCCCCACCAGGAGGTGCCTTAGACTTGTGGCAGGTTTTCGGGCCTCAGTGGCCCTGCTTTGAGCCAACCCTGTTTGGCTGGGCATTTACCCACAAGGGGATGGATGATTTTGGGTGCTCGATGTGGAAACTATCTTATCTATTCTTTCTCTTCTCTTCCCTTTATTACATACTAGTGGTATTAAAGTTCCTTTCCACTAAAGGTCTTATGCACTATATTATGTTTTGTCTTGACATGGCTTATAGCAGAACCTATTTAGAGCAGGCATGTTTGGGGGTTTTGGGGAGCCCCTCACCCTGCCTGATCACAAAGTGAGTCAATTCCTCCAATAAGGGAGATCTGAGGTGAAGAGGAGTTCTCCTCAGGAAAAAGCATTCTGTGCAGCAAGTTGAAGAGCACAGACTGACAGGGAGAGGCCTGAGTCACCAGCGTGAAACCAGGTTCTGAAGGCAACTTCTCCCTTCTACCTTCCCTTCCTGTCCCCCCAGCCTTAGGGTGAACACATCCAGAAGATGTGGGGGTGGGAAGAGGCAGGAAGGGCTGCTTCAGGTCCTCCCAGCTGTGGGGTCAAATTGGAGTGTGGGAGGAAGGTAAGATTACTGAGTTTGGCATTTAAAAAAAAAGTTATATGCAATATTTTACCATGTTCTAGTATTTGGATTTGGAATGACCTATATTTTTTTCCGATTTCTCTTCCAAGGATTAATATAATTGACTAGTGAATGAATGGATAACATATATACCAAATATATATAATATATATGTGCATACATATGCTTATTTAGAATTGAAAAAGGAGTTAAACAAATGTCGTTTTTTATTTTTACTGAAAGTAAAGTTTGAGTTTAAACCCTAAAAAGAAAGAATGTTGCACTTGAACAAGGCAGGAATCTTGTAAGAACCCACTTCTGTGACCTGTTTCCATGCTGTTAAGAATTCAACAAAACTTAACCTGCAAACAGCAATAGGTCGTAAAATTAAACTCTAAATAGACCCTCCTTGATGACATGCTCCCGCCCTGGATAATCTGGAGCAGAGTCTGCCAGGTGGGCTTCACTTCCCACAGCCCTTTGCCGAAGGGGGACCCTACCCAGTGATGGGGTCCCAATTCTCCCTGTGACACTGGCTGGGACCCCGTACGCTTCAGCCTGCCTGGAGAGGAAAGGAGATGTGACTCATAGCTCGATGACAACACTCCTAGTCCTGTGACAGCCACCAGATGGCAAAGCCTGCCCTGAGACCACCCAGCTCTCCCAGCCTGAGCAGGCCTATCCGTCAGAGGCCAGCAAATTAACCACGTGAGGCTGCTGTTGCAGCCCAGGGGGTGGTTATTCCAGCTGGGGTTGTTGTCCTCTTCATAGCCAATTAGTCTACTAGGGATCGGTTTGGAAAACAAAATGAAAACACCTTAAGCACCGGACCAGGCCAGAGGCTGATGGGTTGGAGGGCTCGGCTCATCCTTTTGGCACTTGCCCAGACCCCAGCTGACTGTCCTGAGCAGCGGGCCCTAGAGGTCAATGCCGGACTGTGAGCGCAGCCACCTGTAGACACTGCCTGAGGAAGGAAACACGGCTTGAGCATCAAAGCACAGTGATACGGATCGGCCTGTTGCTCAGAAAGGAAATACAGATGTTGTCCTCAACAACTTCTATCATTTCTGTACTTAGGCTGTGGGGGTTTGTGGGGGGGTGGGGAGGGAGGCCCATGGGTCGCAGGTTTCTCCCCAGCTCTGCCTTCATCCCAGGTCCAGAGATCCACTCCCTGCAGGACCCACACAAAGAAGGACTGAAGAACAACGTAGGCCAAGCCCAGGCTCAGAGCAGTTCAGGTGCAGAAGACAGGTGGTTAGAGAGAGCCTGGAGCTGTCTTGGAAGCCTTCCTGAAAGAGGCAATTGAGCCCCCAAACAATTGCAGTTTCAGGACAATGGAAGGAGCAGGCAGGGCCTTGATGTCAGATGTAGGGTAAATGAAAGTGATGAGGACTTTCTGCCCTCCCCCCGTTAGTGTTAATGATAAACACTTGCGGTCCTGCACGCACGCCTGATGAAGCAGGGTGTGGGCATGCGCAAGTGGGCGCACCTAGGTTGAGACGCTGGGCATATAAGGGCGGCGTCACAGGGATGCCAAGAGCAGCAGCAGGAAGTAGCAGAGAAGAGAACAGAACAAGGGCAGTAGAAGCAGTGGTAGAAGAAGCAGTAGCAGAGTGAAGATTCGCTGGGGGCTAGGAGCCTGCCAGCCTCCTGGCCCCCCAGCCTCCCTGCCTGCTGTGTACCTGGTCACCTCTGATGCAGAAAGATTAATAAAAGCCTGAAAAAGCCACTGAGGGCTCCAGGACCCCTCCTTTACCCATCTGCCCGGATCATAGAGAACCTGCCCCGTGGCTTCCTGCTGCTACAGAAGGCAAGGGGTGAAGCTTAGGGACCATGAGTGAGAGTCACTGGTTTCTCCTTGGAGGTCCCTGGAATGAAGGTCCTGTCCTGAAGCTAAGACTCTGTCCCAGGAAGAGTGAAACTGTGCTCTCAGGAGCTGTCCTGTCTATGAAAATGCAGGGGAGAGAGAACCCGGCCCATGGGAATGCTCCCAGGCAGTCGCTGGGCAGGCGGAGGTGGCTAGAAGGGCATAGGCCAGACCTGCCTGCCTGAGGCCCCGCCCACTTTCTAGCACCATCCACTTCTCTGACTTTATCTTCTCCATTCTAGCTATGACTAAATCCTTTCCCCTACACAATTTCATTCCTTGGTGCCTTGGCATGTACTTCTCTGGTCCTAGAGTATCCTTTGCCTACCTGGCAGATTCCTACCTATCCTCAGCCTCCCTGAGAAACATCACTATTCCTGAGCTCCGCACCAGATGAAATGGAGGACTTCCTCTCTGGTTTATCCAGGACCCTGACTTGAATTGTAACAGGACATTAGATACTAACTATTATTATCCTAACGACATTCTCTATGGAAACATTATCATCTTCAACCTACAGATGAGGACATGAGGCACAGAGAGGTTAAGTCGGTTGCCCAAGATCACACAGCGAATTCCTCTATGGCAAAAAGCACTTACAATTGTTTACCAGTCTGACTCCATTCCTCCCGGAAGGTCTCCAGATGCAGATAGGTTGTCTCCACCTGAGACAACCTTCACAGTGCTCTTCTGGGCCAGAATCCAAGAGATGTTTGTCCAACACAGAGCGCACACTGGCCCACAAAACAGCATCCATCCCAGAACCCCACGGGTCAGCTGCCACGCCAGTCACACCAGTCCCATGAGGTCGCCTCCGCTTCCCTGGCTGCTCCCCTCCCTTTCTGGGGAGAAGGGTGGTGACAGCAGGGCATCGCCTCCAGCAGCAGAAAACCAACGGTGCCAATCTCACCACCTCCCACGTTTCTCAGAACTGGATGCCCTTTTGCCTATCGGGCGTGAAAAAATTCTTCCAACAGGGGCTAGAGAGAGGCGAGAGGGAAGTGAACAACACAAGAAACAGTGGGAACACTGACCAGGCCTCACAAACCGTGCTCTGGTTTGCCCAAATGCCAGCTACCTCCTCCCGAATGTCACCCTCTGTGCAGTGGGTGGTCCATCTCACCCCTAGGACTAGGGTGGCTCAGGCACCAGCCCGCTCAGACCTCTTGGCCTCCCACCTGAGAACAGGCCGACTTCCTCCTCTCTTTCTTAGTTCTGCTTCTCACAACGGTGCCTGACTTCGTAGAATCCTTGTAGTTTGGGACAAAGCACAGCCGATCTGATTTTAGGCATGTTTTTGCGTAGGTTGACTGCCCTTCCCCAACACCATCTCGTTGCTGACACTGTCTCCTCTATCTTCCTTAGAGGTACATCAGCGACTGGTGGGTGCACACAGCCGCAGGCCCCCCCCCCCCCCCCCCGCCCGCCCCNAGCGACTGGTGGGTGCACACAGCCGCAGGCCCCCCCCCCCCCCGCTAGCCTGCCAACAGCAGCTCCAGCAGCAAACACGTATCTGCTATCTGCGTGGATTGGCTTGGGACTCCTGCTTTCCCCGACTATCTGGACAGGCTCCTTCTTCACAGAGCTCTGCGCAGCTCCTCTGGAAGAGGTGTGCTCGGAGAACAGTTCCACATCGGTCGTGGCTGGCTCCCGCAGAAGTCATGGTCTCAGCAGACACGGGGGGACTTGAGTCGCCAGCACCAGCAAGGTCGCCGTAGCCAGGTCTAGTTTCTGCCAATAGAAGCTCAGAGCAGCGGGGAGCAGCAGGGCGGGAGGTCCATTTCAGACAAGGGGTTCCAGCTTCTCCTGCAGTGCCTTGTCCCCAAGGTTAGGGAACAAGAACGAACTCTCAGGACTGCTGCTTCTGCTCATGGGGTCCGAGTTTGCTCCGTGGGCTTCATTTTGTGTCTGCTGCTTTTTGAACTTCAGGCCCCAACTTGGCACGTGGGGACACTGGAACGGCCTCACGATTGGTTTGGGCCACTTCCCTGTGATGAATGACCGTGTCCGTCAGTCATCTAGCTAGCGGCGTGCCTATCTATCCGAAGTCTCACTGCTTCTACTCGTTTTGTCCCAGTGGCTGTGTGGCTGAACCTGTGACTGATACACATCCTATATGAAAGGCAGAGAAGTTTTCCCATCATGCAGCCCCCTTTCCACAGCAGATGAGGCTCAGAAAAGAAAAATGTGGGGCCTCCCTGGTGGCGCAGTGGGTTGGGCATCGCACTATGAAGCAAACCGCAGCCACTGCAGCACCAGTTTGATCCCTGCTGCCGGCCAGGGAGGGGCCCCACATGTGGCGCGGCAGACCTCTCCTGCCTCGCCCGCTGCTCTCCTCAGCAGTGTACTTCCGTTGATCTGCCTCTTCTGCTCCCCGCTCTGTCTCTGGTGAATCTTCTCACCCCCCACACCTCTGGCCTGTACCCCAGTGCTTGTATGCATAAATAAATAAATCTTTTAAAAAAAAAGAAAAGAAAAATGTTTTCCTCAGGGCCACACAGTGGGTCAGTGACCTATGAAGCGCCAGACCCCACTGTCCTAATTCCTGCCCCAACGTTCTTTGCATGAGCATCTCCAGCAATGCTCACCCATTTGCACAGGCGGCTGAGACCCTCCTGATTTCCAGGTGTCAGGCCGGGGTGGGGATTCAGGGCCAGTTCACATAGGGGTCCTGCCGGCAAGCTGCCACAGGCTCGTCTCTCAAGGGAGACAGGTTTGTGTGTGAACAGTGTTAACATGGGGCAGCCAGTACCCCCAGGTGGGGACAGTAAACAGGAGCTTGGGGCACAGATGCAGACCCTCATGCCACAGCAGAAGGGTGGGGACAGGCAGGGGCCATAAGGTTCCCAACCCAGTCTGCTCTGAGGAAACTCTTGAAGAGCCCTTTTCCAACATGGCCCTGAATGAGTCCTGCAGCACCTGCCCTGAATGGCCTGGGGTGGGTGACATCCCCCTCTGTGCCCATCAGCCCTCCTGGCTGCCTCCCTTTCTGCAGAAGGAGCTGAGGTCCCTATGGACCCCCAACCCATATGTATGGGACCCTCCAACCCATCTGCTCCTGGCCCATCCCTTGGCCCTCTGCTAATGAAGGTTCTGTTTCCTAAGAAATGAAATGGGAACTGGGGGCTTGGGAGGGGTCCCTCTCCACCGCTGGCTGAGGGTTTGCCCTAGGAGTGGTTTTCCACGTCCCAGACAGTGGTCTGTGTGCGGCATCTTCAACAAACCCTCCTGGCGGCCAACTGTGTGCTCACCGTGGGCTGGTCCTTGGAAATCCAGAAATTCACCGAACCACAGGCCCTGCCTCCCTCAGGCTTCTGTGGCCACCAGAACCCAGCCCAAAGTCATACATACACCCCAGTGATATTTTTTAAACCCCTGGCCCGGGGACTCCCTGAAACACAAAGACCCAGGGGGCGGGCTGCCCTCACCAAGCCCTCCGAGAACAGCACTGCTTGGGGGCGGATGAGGGCAGGAGCCATCAGGAACAGGGGGAGTGGGAGGGCCGGGTCCTGAGCCGCTCGTCCTTGTTCACTAACCGCGAGCCAGAGGCTCTCTAGCTTACTGGAAAGCTCCTGGGTCTTTGTTTTCCTGAAATGATACAAAAACAGGTTGGTCTTCTCCAGTGTTTACCTGAGGACTTAATTACCGAATTATGAGCTGGGTTGCCTGGCAGGACGGCAAAAGTAAGGATGGGGCTAATGCATTTGCTTCTTACCTAGACCCTAGGAGATGGGTGACCGAAATGAGACAGAAGCAACCTAGAAGATGTCAGGCCCGGTTGGGGCTGAAAGAATCCTAGCTGCAGAGTAAGACAAAGTTGGTAGGAGTGCTGTGCAGCTTTGGGCAACTTAGCTAACCTCTCTGAACTGCTGTCTTCATCTGCTAAGTGGAAGTAGTGACGCTACTTCCTTTGCTAGGTTGTTGGAAGATCAGCAGTCGTTGCCCAGCACCCGGCGTTCACACTGAGATGCTGATGTAGGTGACCAATGCTCCTTTGTCCAGGCTGTTGGGAAGTCAGATGTTCTGGAGGCAGCTACGACCTTCCTTCACAGTCAAGTCTACCCAAGCGCATACCCTCACGATGGCCTAGCATACCCTCCCAGCCTTGCCGCTCCCAGTGTGGACAGCTCTACCTCAGGAGGGCAGGAGCTGTGACCTGCTAGATGTGACATGGCCACAGAATGTGCAAACACTCCCAGCTGCTGGGAGAAGATCCTCCCAACCGAGCTCTGCCACTTCATGACTCAGTTTCCTTCTGCTCTGGTCTTCCTGAACTGTGCTCTTCATTCTCCCTCAGACATCAGAATTGCAGCTTGGCCCAGCCCTGGGGACTAGAAAGGAACACAGACCCGAGTGAATACAATCTCCAGACGGTGCAGAGCAGGTTTCCATGTGCTTCTAGGTCAACAGCAAAGTGAAAACATACTGGTTAAAATTCGCATGAAGTAGCTACTGACCTCAGTCTGAGGAAGTCTGGATTAGAGGCCCCAGGACCTGGGGCAACCTCACTCAGCCTCCTGCCTCGTATCCCCGACCCTCTGAGCACACAGGAAGAGGGGGTAGGGAGGTGCGGGGGCTGTTGCCCCATGGTGGGATGGCGTGTCTGCTCCGCTGCCCTTGTCCCAGCTGCCTGAGGCTTGATCTGACCAGAGACCATCGCGCATCATGGCACAGGGCTGAGGCCAGTGGGCTTTCCCTCTTACCCGCCCCTCCACCCTTCTAATGCTAGCACCCTCAATACTGGCAAAATGACTTGGGGGCCAGACTCCTTCTTCCTTGGGAGGCTACACCTCGGCGGTGTTTCTAGTGGAGCAAGACTGGGGAGAACTGCAGGAAAGTGTTCCCCACTCCCATCTCAAATGAGAGGGAGGAGGATGCTGGGTCTTGCCGGGCTCCCTTCCTTGCTGCAGAAGAAACTCCAGCTAAATGGCCCGCTAAAATCACCTCCTGGCTACGTGAAAACTCAGGGCAAGGAGAGGACAATTTTCCTCCCTTTGTACAGCTGGTGGGGAAGGAAAATGACACTCCCTCAGCTTGGGAGCTCCAACTGCTGTTAAGCTGCCGTTGGCAGTGAGGACACGCTAAGCTCAGAGGTGCTGGGACAGGCTCCTGACCGGTACCCTGACTCTCACTAGAAACCGCCGCCGGCCCTGCATGCTCCCCTCACCCCACCCCCTTCAGCCCCGGACAGCTTAGACCTGAGATTGTCTCTTAAAGACGGGAGCTTCCTGAGAGCTGGATCAAGTCCAAGTTCCTGGTGTCCAGAGCTTGACCTGGGCAGAGGAAGAGTCAGTTAGTGATGGAGCTTTTCTAATTCCCTGCCACTAGTTCAAAGTCTCATGAACTTAGTTCAAGAACCTCTCTCTGGTAGTATTTTAAACATGTTCTTAAGTGATGATTTATATATGAATATTGTGAATATTCAAGCATATGCGTCCAGCTTTGCCTACTGGACTGTGAGTTCCTTGGTGGCATGGGCTGTGAGATAGATGTGGGAGGGAGGGCTAAAGGGAGGGAGGGAGTTACAGGTAGCTAGATGAATTCACCCATCCATTCCCTAAGGACCTTAAGACAGTGATCTGTTCATAACTGGCGTAGATAATATGGGAGGAAAGAAGACCAAATCCAAGGTAGGCCCGGTCCCTCGAAGAATGGAGGAGTTGGAGAATAGCTACCGCTGCAGAGAAGGTTCAGGGCTGAACATGAAGAGCCCAGTGTGGTCTCAGCCATACAATTTCTCTGATCTTCAGTTCTCCCCTGTAAAAAGGGAAAGGTAATATTAGGTCTGCCTCTCAGCAACAAATGGAAAGAGAAGCATAAAAGAACGGGCCTCAGAGGTCCAGAGTGGGCCTGCCTAGCACTTTGAATACAGACAGGGACCACCTTATGTGCCTCTGGACCCTGAAGAAAATGCCTGAGCCCTCGCTAAGTTTCAGCTACAAGATGGCGGAGGAGGTCGTTGCTTGGCAGAGGGAAGTGAATGTGAAATACTGTCCTGCGTGTAGAAGATGAGCTCAGCCCTGACCCCTGGCATTGCTGCTGCTGTCTGTGTCCTTCTTTCATGCCTTCACACTCTGAAAGATGGGAGAGACACATGTGGAAATAGAGTGCAGGGAGTGCACAGGGCTGCAGAGAAGGCCTAGGGTGCCAAAGGCTTCTGAGGGTGAGAGTAGGACTTTGGAGGCTGGGTCAAGGAGATCCCCTTGGAGGAGGTAGAAAGGGCTTGTGAGTTCTTGTAAGTGAGCATTTGGGTGTCTGAATTCCAAGGGTGGACATCAGATTGTATCCCCAGGCACGTCACAGCCTCCAGGACTGAGCTCTGCTAATGCATGGGACGTGGTCTGTGCACAGGACAGGACTTGAGGGTCAGTGTTTCACATCATAAGGGTCAGTGTTTCAGCAGAGCCACAGGGATAAATTTAATACATGATCTGAGCTGGGGTCCCATCCCTGACACGGGCTTGTTAAGTCCTTCCACCTCTCTGGACCTTCGATCCTCCATCTGTAAAATGGGGAGATGTGCTGGCAGAACTCTGCTAGTTCACGAATCCTTCAACATCCCATGATCCTACCCATGCTTGGGGAGGAGCAGCCCGTAAGTGAGACTGCACATTAGGTGGCTATTGACATCAGGACCAGGCTTTTGGGGCTATCCTCTGGCCAGTGAGAGTTTGGGTGGGAAAGCCCATGTTAACTCACGCCTGCTTCTGTGGTCTGTGCCCAGTCAAGTTCAAGGCTCACATAGGGCGTCTACTGCTTTAAGAAGACACACAGAGATACTAGACCCCCAAGGCACAGTTTACTTTTTCACTCTGTGTCAAGAACGTATTTCCATCTGAGCTGAGAAGCTACGCCTGAAACCTAGACAGTGTTGTAAACTAGTGTTACCTCAAAAAGAAAGAAAAAAAAAGAGAGCACATTTGCAGGAGAACCAGATAGCTCAAACTCATAACGCATAGCATCAGCATAGTTAATCCAGCCAGTCCCTAACGCAAGGACAGGTTATTTCCAGTTGTCTGCGAACCGTGACGTAACAGTTCACTAACAGATCACTAACCCTTGCCTGGGCTTCCAGTCCCCATACGATCTGCCGCCTCCTCTGAGCTCACCCAGAACTTTCTCTCTGTCTCTGTCCATAAGGCACAAGCTCCGCTGACCGGACCACAGGACTTTGAGGGTTGAGTGCAGCATCTAGGGCGTTTCTGCCAGCTGCTCCCTCTCTTAGATGCTCTTCCTTGATCCCCAGTGTCTTCTTCCTCCCCGTTCAGCACCAGCTTAAATTCACTCCCCTCTTAAGGTGCTCTTCCTTGAGTGCAGCATCTAGGGCGTTTCTGCTAGCTGCTCCCTCTCTTAGATGCTCTTCCTTGATCCCCAGTGTCTTCTTCCTCCCCATTCAGCACCAGCTTAAATTCACTCCTCCAGAAGACCTTCCTGCACATGTAACTCTAAGAAGCCACCTTCCCTCTCTTACACTGTCTTACATCAATTATCTGCAGTCATGGGGCTTGAACTGTATCCTCTAAAAATGAATGTTGAGGTCTTAACCCCTAGCCCCCGTGAACGTGACCTTGTTCGGAAACTGTTTTTGCAGAAGCTGTCAAGTAAAATGAGCTAGGATGAGCTCTACTCCAAATACTGGGGTCCACATCAAAATAGGGAAATTTGGAGAAAGAAACATCCAGAAAGGAGGCTGCTTTGGGGTAACAGAGATTAGAGTGATGCATCTGTAAGTCAAGGGACACCAAGGATTTCTGGAAGCTACCAGAAACTGAGAGTGATAAGGCACACATTATTGGTCAGCACCTCCAGAAGGGAGAAATGCCACTAATTTTGGATCCTCTTGTTTAAAGAAGCTTGGTTTATTACAACTTCTCCAGAAAATGCCTACAGAAACCTAGTCCCAACCCAGCACGTTTCTAGTGTTTGTCTTCCTTTGTGCTCTGCCTGTTCCACAGAATGTCAGCTCCTCAACAGCAGTCTTTCTCTGTCCGTGGACACACCCTCATTCCAGTGCATTTTTTTAAAAAAGGGACAGTGTGCTAGTTCTGAAGAGCATAGGGTCCTCCTATCAGTGGGGTTGCTGAGTCTAAACGTAAGTGTGTTTTAATTTTGATCGACCATCCGATTCCTTTTCCCCAAATGTGCAGCTGTTGCCCTTCCCCGAGCAGGGGACAAGAGTACCCATTTCCCACATCCTATTCAATCCTATACACAGTTAACCTTTTCAGTAGTTGCTGTCGGGAGGGCGAACACAGGCTCTCATTGATGTTCTAGCTGTCATTATCCTGACTGAAAAGGTGCTCATAGATTTATGTGCCATTTGCACTTTTCCTGTGAATTACTTATTCACAATCTTTGTTCATATTTCTATTGGTATTCATGGCAGGCAGAATAATGTCTCCCTCCCCTGCACCAATTGTCTTTACTAATTCCCAGAACCTTTGAATTTATTAGGCTACATGGCAAAGGGGAATTACAGTTGCAGATGGAAGTAAGGTTGCTAATCAGCCGACCTTGAAGTGGAAAATCATCCCTCACTATACAGGGCGGTCTGCTGAAACCCAAGGGTCCTTTTAAGTGGGGAAGAGCAGCAGAGAGAGAGACCCAGAGAGATGGCAGCGTGACAGGCATTTGGCCTGATAGCGCTAGCTTTGAAGATGGAGGAAGGGCCCTAGAGTCAAGGGAGATAGGTGGAAACTGAGACAGGCAAGGAAACAGATTGTCCCTAGGACATCCAGAAAGAACACAAACCTGTTGCTACCTGCCAACACCTTTATTTTTGCCCAGTGTGACCTATTTTGGACTTCCAGCCTCTAGAACAAGTGTTCCAAGAGACTACGTTTGGGTAATTTGTTAGACCGGTGATAAGACTTTAGTCCTCTGAATTTCCATGTTCAAGATTTTAACCCAGGGCCTTCCTGGTGGCGCAATAGGTTAAGCAACACACTATGAAGCCAACACAGCCACTGCAGCATGAGTTCGATCCCTGCCGCCGGCCAGAGGGGTGACACACTTGGCACAGCAGACCTTTACTGCCTCGCCCGCTGCTCCCCTCAGCAGTATGTTTTGGTTGATCTGCCTGTTCTGCTCCCCACTCTGTCTGTGGTGGATCCTCTCACACCCCACATCTCTGGCCTGTACCCCAGTTCTTGTATGCATAAATAAATAAATTTTTTTTAAAAAGATTTTAACCCATTGTCTTCTTACATTCATGCTACCTTCATCTTGATTTTAGAATGATATGTCTTATCCTTTTTCCTTGAGCCCTCATGGGCAGTTTAGATTTCACCTGTGTATTTCCATCTGGAAGGTGAGTCATAAATACAGAAGAAAGGAAGGAACAGATGCACTATGGGAATATCTCTGTAATCTATCACGCCTGCATCTTCCCATCAGAGCCTTCAGATAACAAAGAAGCCAAGTATTGTGTAATTTCTTAGTCCTGTCCCCTCTTCTTAGCTTGGAGATGTGTCTGATCACAAATTTCCCAGTTCATTTGCTCCCCACACTTCACTTCCTGAATGAAGGCTGGGAAGGCAGCAGGACTCAGAACACAGGGGCTACAGAGATGACGCGGCTACGGGAGGCCAACAGAGGAAGAATGGGGGAGGCTTCCCAAATCCCCAAGCATTCTGGCATGTCACAGGTTGTAACAGGACAAGAATGGAGTCGCTGTGACCCACTGTGTAGAACTGGAGTGGTCCCAAGGCGGGGTCAAAGCAAAGATGATGACAGCACAACAGAAGTCCACGTGGCAAGATGACAAAGCAGGACAAGATGGCCCACTCCGTTGTAGTTTTGGAGAGAATGTTAAAGAAACCCTGCACTGAATTGGTGCACCCTGGGTTGACGGAAATAAAATGTCTACTTAGAACAATCAGAGCTTAAAGAGAAATCAAATTGAACTGTTAACAAAAATAGTTGCATCTCTATACGCTCACTATTTTTTTACCCACTTCACACATTTGAAAGAAATTACGCTGAGAAAAAAACTCAAGGGAAACAAATTCTTCCCTGGGAATGGTCAGACAGGGTGGTTTCTGAGCAGAAGCTATGTTGGGAAGGGACAGAGGAGCTATCGCCGGGTGACGCCTCAAGACCCAGATCTTCCCTTTGCAGGAATATACCTGCTTGGACTGGCTCAGGGAGTCAGACCCCAGCAGTGTAGGGGTGTGTGAGCAAGAAGCTGCAGTCCCACCTCTGAGGTAAATGGCTGCTTCAACCTCACAGTGATGGTATCGAGGAAGACCAGGGCTGAGAAAGGGCTTGGAGATCATGAAGTCCTACACTCACAAAAGGGGTGTGGCTGGGTCCATCCAGCATCCAGGCAGCTTCAGTTAGATTAAGTCCACTCAGATGCAGAAATGGAATGCTGCTAAGTCGATAGCCAAAACTTGAGCAACTACTCATGTACGTATTTGGACCCTTCTCAGGTTTTCATGGTCCCTCATTTGCAGAAGATGGCAACAAGAGCAGTATGGCAAGAGTACACAGCCAGAGAACATGCTGCACTCTGCCCTCCAGATGTGCACAAAAAACTGCTGGGAAACTGCGGGAAAAACTGAAGACCACCACACACAGTAGGAGCACTGGTTCAGTGGACAGGGTAGGAAAAACTTGAACTTTGTTTAGAGTGATAACAGGGCAGTACAAGAGGGAGGAGTGGGGTCTCCCTGGTGACACAGGGGGTAAAGTCTCAGCATTATCAGCTATTGCCAGCCCCTGCAGCACGAGTTCGATCCCCAGCCAGGGAGCTAACCCACATGGCGAGGCAGACCTCTCCTGACTCGCCCGCTGCTCCCCTCAGCAGTGTGTTTCGGTCGATCTCCCTGTTCTGCTCCCCGCTCTGTTTCTGGTGAATCCTCTCACCTTCTGCGCTTCTTGCCTGTACCCCTGCTCATGTATGCATAAATTAAAAAAAAAAAGTTTGAAAAAGAAAACAACTCCCATCCTGGAGACACTGAGACCAGTACCTGGCAAAGAGGAGGCGGTCATTGTAAAGTACAACAACATCACTTTGGCACCCACAGCACAATAGGAAGGTCAGACTTCTGAGTTCACTGGAAGTGATCCTTTGGTGCCTGCTACCCCAGCCCTCTTTTATACCTACATCCCTTTGCCAATACCACCTCCCATTACTCCAACAGCTGCAAAGGCAATAGTTGGAAATATATCCCCAAAGCTATAAAAAATTGAAAGGGACAGAAGGACACATCACAAATTCCAGAACAAAAAAACCCTCAAAAGAAGCCCAAATTCAGTGGAGTCGTGGCGCATGACAGACAGGGAATTCAGAGCAGTAGTTCTGACGATGCTGATGGGACACAAAATAACAATGGAGGGTATAAAACAGACAGAATAAAGATAAGGAAAATACGAGGCAGCTACAATTAAAAATAATGGAGCTAAAAAACACTATACCTTGTTTAAAAAATACAACTGGGCACCTTCATAGTAGATGAACAGAAGCAATGGAGAGAAGAGTTCAAAATGCAATATTGGAGAATACAGGACTAGAACAAGACACATGAAAAAAGAATTTTAAAAAATGAAAATGGTGTAAGAATCCTCTAAGATGACTTAAAGAGAAATAATACTTTTATTATGGGGACCCCAGAAGGAGGGGGAAGACTTATTTAAAAAAATAACCACTGAAAACAACCATCTCAGTCTCAGAAATGAACCAGAAGTTGTGATCCACAGAGTCTCAAACAAAATAATACCAGAAACTGTTACTGTCAGAGCTTGGAGTTGAGGCCACTGGTTGGCCAATGAGCTTGCAAGTGTAGGTAGAGCACTGCATGCAGGGAAGTTTTTCAATAACACAAAGATCTCTAGGCCCAATGAGAGGAATTTGATAGCAATCCTTACTACAAGTGAAAAAAAAAATCAGAGAAACATCCACCAAGACACACAATAATAAACCAATAATGAAAACCAATGACAAGAACAGAATATTAAAAATGTCAAGGGGAGATAAGGGTAACCTATAAAGGAACACCAATCAGACCACCAGCAGACATTTCAGCAAAAAGTTTACAAGGACAGAGGTCTGGAAAGAGATATTTAAAGTACTTAAAGAAAAGACAGCCAGTCCAGAATCCTTTACCCAGCAAGATTAACAATCAACATAGAAGGAAGAGTAAGGAGCTTCACTGAAAAGCAAAAACTAAAAGAACTTATCAACACCAAGTAACATATGAAAGAAATCCTCAAGGGTAATTATAAAGCAACAGAACAATGCATATCAAGGTAACAGACACCTAAATCACTTAACAAGGAGGAAATAACAATGTGGCCCATTAGTACCAGCCAGAGACCAGACCATACAAGATAAGTATACCAGACAGTGTTGGAATGTCCCAGTCTGTGGGATCACTTCATCTGGGGGAAGCCATGTCATGAGCAGCCCCACAGAGAAGTCTTTGTGGCAGGGAAATGTGGCCTCCTGCCAACAACCACATGAGTGAGTTTGGAAGCAAATTTTTCAGCTTTGGCTGAGCCTGTAGAAGACAACAACTCTGTTCCACAGCTGGCATAACCTCATGAGGAATCCTGAGCCAGAACCACCCAACTAAGCTTCTCCTGACTTCTTGACCCTCAGAAACTGAGAAATAGTAGTGTATTATAAACCACTACATTTTGGAATAATTTGTTTTCAATCTTGATTTTTTAACAATGCAGGCAATTCTCTCCATAGTTAAAAATCCACATAAAACTTTTCCTTGCCCCCTACCCATCAACCCTTACATTCACTGTCCTTTTCCAATATGTTATTGTAGAATGGTAACAAATGTCATTGGCAATCTTTTGTCTTCACAGTTTTGTAAGTTTTGCTTTAAGGATCAGGTTCTTTCTAGCTTTCCAGTGCTCTATTAAAAAGTCCCAAATAACTCTGATTCTTGATTCTTTGTCCCCCTATTGGCTCTATTGTCCCCCTAGGAGTTGTGGCACTTTCTCTTTACACTGTGTGTTCTGAAATTGCAAAATAATCAACCTTATGGGAGTCTGTATTTTCCATAGTGCTGGTGGACTATTTCAGTCTGAAAATTCATTTCTTCCCATTTTGGTGAATTTTCTTGAATTATTTCATTGATAATTTCCTTTCCTCTTGTCTCTAGTCTCTATTTCTGAAGTTCATTTTATTCATAATTCGGTACCCTGGACTAATCCTTGTTTTCTTATTCACTCTCCTCGTTCCCTCCATTTTCCATTTCTATGTGCTTTTGTCTTGTCTTTTGGGTAATTTGTCTTCTAATTTTTTAATAAAACTTTTTCTTTTTTATCCTGCTTTCTCCTTTTTTTCCCACTAAGTGGTCCCCTTCTAGTGTACTTCTTTTAGGCTATAGATGATACATCTTCTCTTATTATTAAAAATATCAATTGTAGAATTTTGGAAGAATTCTTGACTTGTTTCTTTTAAAGCTTTCATCTTTCTACACAGTCTGGGGTTTGTTTATTTTTTTAGGTTATTTTATATCTTTTCTTTCATCTCCTTCCTGAATGTTCATGTTTTCCTCAGATGTCTGTAATCTTGGTTTATCTGTTTATAGTTAAGAATGGAGCAATGAAGTATTGGCTGGAAGCTCTTAGACTTTATTCGGTGGAATTTGTTCCCTGGGCCTCATCTTGGTGATGTAAATACACTGTCAACACTTATTCTAGCTGGTGACCACTGGATAACAAACCCCTCCAAAGTTTAGTGGTTTCCAATTACAACACTAGTGTTCTCCACCAAGCTGCAATAGGGACATGGCTTGGTGTGGACAGCCTGTTTTCCTTGATCCAGCAACAAAAGTGGCAGCTTGAGGACTGAGGGTGAAGATTCACCCTCTTGCTGAGGTCTGGACTGGGGATCCTCACACAGGTGGGAACTGGACCACTTGGGCTCCATGAGCTTCTCTCCATCTCTGTGTGATCTATCCAGCACATAACTTCAGGGTAGATGAATTTCTTATGTATTGGCTTAGGTCTTCCAAGTTCAAGTTCAATTCCAAGAGGAAGAATGAGCTAGAGCAGAAACTGTGTCACTTGTGATGACCAAGCATTGGAAGTCATACCATTTCTGTCCACAAAGTAGTCACAAAGATCCACTCATGGCAAAGGGAGGGAGAATACATCTGACCTCTTAGTATGAGAGTGTCAAAATTCTGGAAGAACATGTGGCCCTGAAAATATTACAGCCAGTTTTTATATTGACCATATGCCAGACCCTAGAAAATTTATGGTCAGTTTCCTATTGTTGTCATAAAAGTTTAATGCTTTGAAGTGCACATATGTATTATCTTCCCTTCTGGAGGTCAGAAGTGAAAAATGGGTGAGAAGTCCAGTGGACTAAAATCAAGGTGTTGCCAGGACCATGCTTCCTCTGTAGCCTTGGACCGTACAAGGCTCCATCCAAGTTAGACAATATCGGGACACTTGATGGCCCTGGGGCAACAGGCATACCTCCTGATGTCTGACCAGGAACTCCAGGGGTCCTGGGGCTGATGTGCTCTGTGTCCCAGGGACTGATCATTGGAAGTCCTTGTTAATAAGATTGGAGCCTAAGAGGGAATTGAATATATGTCATTTGGACTCACCCTCCCTAAAGCCCAAAATCCAGGGTTCAGTTTGGCCCACCCTACTCTGTCAATACAGAGGCCAGGATCTTGCTTTTGGGAGACATGCTACATCGAGCAGCATCCTGCACCCCACAGCCTGCTCCATGACTCCCGCTTCTTTTCTTTATCACTGTGGTGTTGCTCACGCAACAGGGGGCTTCAGAAGAGAATCCATATCCTTGCCTTTTCCTGCTTCCTGAAGCCACCTACCTCCTTTGGCAGCGGCCTCTTCTTCATCTACAAAGCATATGACTCCAACCTGCTTCCACTGTCACACCTCCTCCTTCACTCTGATCCTTGGGTCTCTCTCACAAGGACCCCGCTGATGGGATGATTTCCTCATCTGCAAAGCCCCTTTTGCCATGTAACTAACATATTCATAGATTCTGGAGATTAGATTGTGGGTGTCTTTGGGGGCCATTATTCAATGTTCCATGTTGATGGATTTTGAATGCAGTTAATAAATTAGGGATGCATGTGTGCATCTTATACATGGCAGAGTTCTGAAGGGTTGTGTCAGTGAACCTAAGAACACTTCACCCCTACTCATCCCTCTTACCTTCTAGCCAGAAGATTTCGTCACAACATATAACCCAAGTCTAAAATTGCAAAACTTCCTATTTCTGTGCTAACCACCTTCCTTGTCATGCGTCAGCCTGCTCTCTGCTCCCAGAATTCTGAGCAAATACCAAGCCATGTTACTCCTGTGAACCTTGCCCATCTTGAGACTCCATGTGAGAAGAATTATCTATGAGATTCTATGTGGAAATAATTCTGTTCACATGTTCAGTGAGTACTAAGGCAAGATACTTATTCTCTTCAGGCTTTAATCTGGGAGGTGACACAAACTGAGAGGTGATAGAAGACCAGAGGTGAGCCTTACTGGGTTTAAATTCAGCTCCATGAATAGGCTCCTGAGGGACAGGGCAGAGAGCTGAGGGGACAAGTGAGCCCAAATGGGGTGCAGTGGGGCAGAGAAGAGCCTTTCATGAGGCTTCTCCAGCCTCCATCCTGTGGACCTCACTCAGGCTGGGCCACCTGGACTCCAGCCCCACCTGATCACCGCCACCCACCAACCTGCTCCTTCCCACCCACTAAGCCTACTCTTCCAGCTTGTCAAAGACACTCATTTTGTCTCTCTTTTCTATAATGAGAAATTTCAAAACTACAGCAAAGTGTCGAGAGCAAAATAGCACGCATCCATTTACCACCTGCTCAGTGGTGATAATTTTAACAAAGTCTGCTTCCATTTTTTTTAAGACCTAAAACACTACAGGTATAATTGAATTGCCATGTGTATCCCTTCTCAGTTTCTTTTCCCTTCCTAAATTTAACCCTTTCATCCCTAGAGGAAACCACCCATCTCAACTCTGGTGTGTCCATATTTATCCACGTAGGTGTGCATCCATCAATAATAGATGCAATTCTATGTCTTTCAGAGGTTATATGCATAACCCAAAGTTACCCACATACTTAGTGCAATCCTTCTCAAAATTTCAATAGCCTTTTTTACACAGAAATGAAAAAGCTGATCCTCAGATTCATAGGGAATTAAAGAGGCCTTGGATAGTCAAAATAATCTTTAAAAAGAAGGTTGGGGTCTCACATTCCCTGATTTCAAAACTTACTACAGAGCCGCAGGATAGTACTGACATAAGAACAAATATATTACCCAATGGAATATAGTCCAGAAATAAACCCTGCTATATATGGTCATTCTTTTGACAAGGACACCAAGATCACATAATGCGAGATGGACAGGTCTCTCAACAGCAGTGCTAAAAAGTCTGGGTATATTCACGCAAAAGAAGGTGAACCTTGTGCCTCCCTGGTGGTGCAGCGGTTTGAGCACCTCACTGTGAAGCATCCATGGCACAGGAGTGAGTTCAATCCCCAGGCAGGGAGGGGACCCACATGACCTCTCCTGTCTCACCCGGTGCTCCCCTCAAGAGTGTGTTTCAGGAGATCTGCCTGGTCTGCTCCCCACTCTGTCTCTGGTGAATCTGCTCACCCCACCCCATATCTCTGGCCTGTACCCCAGTTCTTGTGTGCATAAATAAATCTTAAAACAAAAAAAGATTACCCTCCCTCCCCAACGCTAGACACAAAATGATCTCAATATGGATAAAAAGCCTAAAACTAAGAATCAAAATTTTTAAATTTTTCCAAGAAAACAGGGAGAAATCTTGATGTTGATAATGACAGCAATTTTATGTATTTGACATCAAGTACTGGCAACAAAAGAAAAAACAGATAAATTGGGTTCCATCAAGATTTAGTCTAAATTTTTAATATGTTGATATACAGTTTTACAGTAACCTCTTTGTATCCTTTAATATGTGTAGGATCTCTTTCGTTGCTGGTATTGGGATCATGTCATCTCTTCTTTTTTATCTTGGGGTTCATTTGTTTCATTATGTTTTCAGTAACCTAACATTTTCCTTGCTAATCTCTGATCTGTATTCATTCATTAGGGTTCTTGTTTCAATTCTTTCTTTGGGTTTAAATGCTGTTCTTTTTTTTTTTTTAATTTCTTAAAATAAAAATATAGATAAATGGCCTTAAACTATTTTCCTTTATATTATATGCTTTTAAAACTAAAGGCTTTTCTATTCATTGTTTTGGCTATTAACCTAGGGTGTTTATAATGTGCTGTTTTATTTTTCATTGAATTCCAAATATTTTCTAATTATCTGTGTGTCTTATCTTTGGCCCATAGATTATTTGTAGATACTTTGCTTAACATCCAAACATTTGGGATTTCTAATAATCTTTCTTCTGTTCATTTCTAGTTCATTTCCACTTTGGTCAGAGATCATACCCAGCATGATTTCACCTTTTGAAATTGGTTAAGACTTGCTTTGTGGTCCAGCACATGTTCTATTTTGGTAACTATGTGCTTGAAAAGAACACATATTCTTTAGTTGCTGGGCACAGTGTTCTATAACTGTCTGTTGAGTCAACCTGATTAATGCAGTTGTATGTATTATATGTATTTATTAATTTTTTATCTGCTTTTTCTATCAGTTGCTGAGAGATTTGTTAGTATGATTACAGATTGTTTGTCTCTTTTGTTCTGTCGATTTTCTGTTTTCAGGTTCTGCACAGTTCTGTTGTTAGGTGTGTACAAATTATCATTGTTATGTCTTCCTGTTGCATTAAATTTTACTGTTATGAAATGTCATTCTTTACTGCTATTAGTGCTTCTGGCTCTAAAGTCTACTTTGTCTGATATTAAGAGAACCACACCTTTCATGTGGTCAAGAGTGTGCGTGATATAACTTTTACCTGCTCCTTATTCCTAACTCTTTATGCCCCAAAGTAAAATATATTGAATAAACGGCATACAATTGTTTTTTAATCCAGCCTGGAAATATTTATCTTTTAATAGTAGTGTTGACTTCGGTTTAGATTTGCTGTCTTGCTTTATTATTTAAATTTATCCCACCTCTTCTTTAAACTTTCTTCCTCCTCCCTCTCCACCTTTTTTCCCTCCTCCTTCTCCCTTTCTCTCCCAAACTTGGCATTTTACGTCTTCCGTTCAACTTTCAGTTATATTTCTTTTTTTAGTGGTTAACTTAGAAATACAACATCAACTTTAGGAGTTGACTTCATAGGTACCTTTCACAAAAAAAAAATAGAGGCAGCGTCAAACAGTTAATGTCTATGTATACTCATCTTGACTTTGTGCTACTGTTGTTATACATTTACTTCTACACTGGCTACAAAGTCTACAGGTCACAGTTCACTCGGCCTCCTGGGCAGTCAGGTGCATCGCTCGGCACCATGCTCCCCACCCATCCTGCGGTTCATTTCCACTTGGATCACTGACCTTGTAATCCGTGTCATGTGGACCTGCTGATGGTAAGTTTTTGCCACTTTTAAGTGTGAGCATGTCCTTACTTTGCCTTCATTTAAAAAAATATTAGCTTTACAAGGTTTTCAAAACCATCACAAAGATAAGGGAAAACACAAAGTTTAATATAAAGAATGGGTTTTTTTTTTCACCCATAAATCAGTTGAGTGTATTTTGCCAACTTAATGCCTTCATACCCCAGAATACTTTTGCATATATTTTCTATATTCTCTGGCATAACCACAATACAGCTTTCAAATTCAAGAAATGAATAATGATGCATTCCCAGCTTATCCAAGACACCATGTAAGATTTGCCAATTGTGCCGATAATATCTTCAGAAAAGGAATCGTACCGTAGGTGAGGAATTTAGTTGTCATGTCCCTCTCCGTATGGAACAGCTCCTTGCCCTCTCCTGACCTGATGCTGTGAAAAATTACAGCAGATATTTTATAGGCTGCCCCACAATATGCATATCCGATAGTCTGATTGGTCAACGTGACGTTCAGATTATGCACCTTTGGCAGGAATATCACAGAAATGATGCTGATTTCTTCTCCTTGCAGCTCATCAGCTGGTGTATATCTGTTTGTGCCGACTGCTGATGGCGCTTTCATCATTTGATTAAGGTGGGTTCTGCCAGTCGGCTGAGCACTATAAGGTATCCATTTCCCCTTTGTAATTAAGAAGTGTTTCGTAAAGAGCTACCTTGAAACTATATAATTCTACTCGAATCTCATTGAATGTTACTATTTAATTATTTATCTGTTTATATTTGTATAGAGTTGTGGTTTCCTCCTTTATTCAAAAGGTTATCACCCAGTATTAGTCTTTATTTTGATTCTCAGAGTGTCCCTGATTTGTCCAGGAGTCACTCCAAGGCCATGCTGTGTCCTTCTGACTTGTCCCATCACTTTTTTTTTTTTTTTTTTTTGAGAACTCCCTGCATTTTGGCAAGAGAGATTCCAGAGAGTTCCTTGCTCCAGCCCTGGATTCAGCCATTTCTCCCAGTATTGCTAGTTCTTTTTTTACAATCTCTTATTTAGAAGCCAAAATCTAGGAGTTAGGTATGTTCATAACCAATGACATCTTTCTGCTCTCTACTTTGTGTGAACAGAACTAGAGAAATGTGTGTATAAATGTGATGCATATACATGTATTATATATTTATGTACATACACTCATGTATCATATATATGTTGTACGAACACACTTAGATTCTATTCCAAGCCCACATCACAGGGTTCATGCTAGTTTTCTCCTTTTCCTACTTGGAACACCCTCTCTTTCTCCCCAGGCTCCTTCCCTGATATGGCCATGCCCACCTCACCTTGCCCTGGCTCTGGAATCCCATATCTGACTTTCCCTTTTGAGTGATCTTGGACTTCAGCATCTAGAACTGTGAGAAATGAATGCCTGTTTAAACCACCCAGTCCATGGTATTTTGTGATGGCAGCTAACTGAGACTCTTAAGTCTGCTTCTATTTTATTTTTTCTCATGTATATGTGGTGTTTACAGTCCTATTTGTGTCTTGTAATTCTTTTATTGAAGGTCAGATATGATATATAAACGAATCACAAAACAAAATATCATTATTATTCTTCCCCAGAGAGAACCTCTGTAGGTATAAATTCAGCCAGGTTTATCACTTCAGTCCAAAGAGAAATTGGGCTGGGCTGGAGCTGGAGTCCAGTATTAGTCCATCCACCTCTGGGCTCAGATGCAGCAAGAGTGAGGCATGTTGTTTCTTGTAGCACCTTCCTTCAAACACTTTCTTTCTCACGCATGACCTCCTGAGCTTTTGACTGTGAGACAGGCAGGTCTTCATCCCCTTGACCTTGAAATGTTTACCCTTCTGAGATGTTCTGCTTAGCTCTTTTGACTCCTCTCACATGCAGCAAAATATCTGGCAAATGTCTTGAGAATACTTACATATTTCTTGAAGATCTTTTCCTCTAGTTATATTCTGCCTCTGAGAAACCAAAAAACTGCCTTGGCTCCCTAGTCCCCCACTACCCTATAGTGGGTACTATCCCAACATTCAGTTCGAAGCTCCAAGGTTCTCTAGCCTGTCCTGCTAGTCCACGTGGCTGCCCAAAGCCCTCCTGGCTTCCCCTTCTTCTGGTAGACCTCCCTTCCAACACTCAGTCAGGATGCTGACTTGGCGAATGACCTCAAGGAAGGAAGGGATCAGTAATCCAAACTCACCTAGGAAGGGTTTTTCTATCCTTGGAATTTCAGCTCCTTGGAATTTTGCTCTTTTTTTTTTTTGAAGATTTATTTATTTATACATACAAGCACTGGGGTACAGGCCAGAGGTGTGGGGGGTGAGAGGATTCACCACAGACAGAGTAGGGAGCAGAACAGGCAGATAAACAGAAGTACACTGCTGAGGGGAGCAGCGGGCACAGCAGGAGAGGTCTGCCGCGCCATGTGGGTCCCCTCCCTGGCCTGCAGCAGGGGACCCACTGCAGCATCAAACTCGTGCTTCAGTGGCTGAGGTCTACTTCATAGTGTGTTGCTTAACCCACTGCGCCATCAGGGAGGCCTAATTTTGCTCTTTTCACTTCCACAGGTCTTTAATGCTTTTACAATAGGATTTGTATTATCTATCCACTTTGTTTTTCTAGTTGGTACAGCATGAACAAAGGTTTGCTGCTACCTACTACTTTCTTATGAAATGTGGAACTTTTCTATTTTATTTTTACTGCTACTTATCAAGGGGCTACCCTTATGTGGGGGAAGTAGTCAAGACCAAAATGCAATTAATTAGATGTTTATTTATTTTTTAAAGATTTATTTATTTATGCATATAAGAGCTGGGGTGCAGGCCAGAGGTACAGGGAGATGAGAAGATTCGCCAAAGGCAGAGTGGGGAACAAAATAGGCAGATCTACTAAAAAATACACTGCTGAGGGGAATAGTGGGCAAGATAGGAGCGGTCTGAGGCACCATGTGGGTCAGCTACTTCGTGCTGTAGTCACTACGATAGCTTCAGAGTGCTGACACTTAACCCCTTGCGCCACCAGGGAGGCCCAAGTGTAGGTGTTTTATTGAGTTGAATACCTGCTGTGGAGATTCCAAATATTTTTCTACTTTAGTTATGCTACGGAATGAATGCCTTCCTCCAACACAAGGATTTGTGATGGCTCAAGTATGTTCAATTCAAACAAAATAATTGCTAATGATGGTGTTTCAGCCATCTGCAAAGAGTTGAAAGGGAATTAAAATATGTTTGGGCATGAGGTTTTTATTGTCATCTTTCAAATCTCTCTTGCTTGGCAAGTGTTGCCTCCATCTATTCCTCAGACTGGCCCAGGGTCTGAAGGAACATTAGCGTAACTAACTGAAAGACTGTAAGTCTGGAGTTGTTGGGTAGAGCCTTACGCTTCGAACATGTTACTGGAAGGAAGTTACTCACCCTCTCATGAGTTCTGATTTCCTCTGTGAAACAAAGCAACAAGTTCCTACCTCCTAGAGCTCTTGTGAGAATAATCTGAAATATGAAGGACGTCAAACACAGGACTAATCTATTCATTGTCCTCCCTGGTGCTCATATTACACCTCCGCAAAATCAGGACGGAGCCAGTCTTACAGAGTTAGCTCGATTCTGCGGTTAAGCGAGACCAAGGAGGAGAAGGAATTTGCGGATGTACAATACAGGGCAAGCTTGGTGCCAGTGTCAGGGGGCCTCTTTTGGTGGCTGAGTCACCAGTGACTGATGTCATAGCAAAGTCCAAAGGTTGTTCGGGTTAATTTTCTTTCTATGGCTCTTGGTTGTCCATGACATGCTCAGTTCCGCCCATGCTCGAAGAGCACCAGAAGACCATCTCCCAGGGGAAGCCTCCTCAGAGTTGACCATATCAGTGCCTGGAGACCTGCACTGCACCCCAGGCCACAGGGCCTGCCACTGTGCATGCAGTGTCTGGATACGTCTACCCACTCCCATTAGGTTGCTGTAGCAGTGCATCACTTGGGATCAAACAAAGCAGTCATCAAATCCCGCTTCCACAACTGCCTAGCTGTGTGACTTTGGGCAAGTCCCAGGAATTTTCTGCCATCACTTTCCTCAGCAATAAACTGGGGGTGTAATAATACCTACTTTGCTAGATTGTGACCAGGGAAGCTGAGGCCTGAATGAGGAGGAGCAGCCAAGAATCCAAGAGGGGGAGGTCCGATATATGTGATGAGCAGAATGGGATCCAGAGGGAGGGAAGCCTGGTGTAAAAATAGGTATATAGCAAATGGCAATGTCTCTCTGACTGGGTTCCCTGACATCTCAGCATCCGCATTCCCAGCTCCGTGCCTGGTCAGAATCTGATTTTTCACTTGTCTGGTGGCCAAATCTCTTTCCCCACCAGCACACCCTGCAGATGGTGTCTCCCCTGCTTCCCTACCTCCCAGGCAACAGAGGGCGCCGCTTCAAGGGGCTGGGAGCGTGGGAGCCAATGGGAGGGTGGGAAGGCCTCAGAGGAGCCAATGGGCATGGGGTGGGCCAGGGGTGGGTGGCCCCGGGCTCTCTGAATGCCTTGGCGTTGGCGCTCCAGGCCTGGCCTCTGCTTTCATGGCCGGCATGGGCAGAGTGCCCGGCCAGCCGCTGGCCTCCACTGGCTTCCCAGCCTGGGAGAGGAGGAATAAATTAGGCTATTCTTAGTAAAAGGAGCCCTTTCTGTCTAGTGAGAAAGACAGTTTTTCTCAGTATCTATTTCTCAGACCCAAACAGCACAGTAATGTGGATCCCCAAGTTCTGCAGTGGCAGGGTTGGCGCAGCCTGGGTGCTGGGTACCCACAGGGCCTCGTGAGCAGAGACCTGGTGGCTTCTACTTCTGTATGTTTGGCAACCCAGGTTCCTGGCAATAGGAAGTTTCAGCCCGCCTCCTGCTGTGGTGCCTCAGGTCTCCCCTTGGCAGCACCCCTAAATCGCCTAATGAGGCCTAGACTCAGAGCTGCCAGGGGCCTCTACAGACTCCAGAACCTCTGCTGCTTACTGTTGGGCTTTCCAGAAGGTTCAGGATCCATTAGCCACCCCTGCAGCTTCTTCACCCCCTGCCCCCACTCACATGGCTCCTCATACACCCAGCCCTTTCCTACCGTCCCCATTTCCTGGCCTTGGCTGCTCCGCTTCCTCAGGCCTCAACTTCCTCACCACCGAGCTGCAAGCGAGCTCTGCCTCCACAATCTGCATTGCCTTTAAAGTGCTTACCCCAGTGTAGAACCATTCATTCATGCATCCAATTTCTATTCCCCGATTAGGGTGTCACCTTAGCCAGGGCAGGGCTCATGCAGGCTTACTCACTGGTGTATGCCACCCAAGGCACAGGGTGAAGAGCAAATACAGGCCAAATGAATGACTCCAAATACTTAAGTGCCCAAGACCCTCTGAAACCATTCTTGCTGCAGACTGATCAGTCCAACCAACAGCCTTGTTCTCCACACACATGAGAAAGTACCCACCGCTGGCAGTGGAGATATAGGGAAGAGGAGTCTTGTATTAAACACTCGTGTGAATGAATCAATGTCCAAACACGTCTGCCTGGTGCTTTCACACAACCAAAAGACGAGGAATTCCTGTCAAAGTCTCAGCTCTTGGGAAATGCTGACAGCCATCATGAGCTAGATGCTCAGAAATCCCTGAACATTCTATTGATATTTTACTGAGTTGAAAGATACTTTAGTTTGTCAAAATAATAATTAAAGTGACCATTATATGCCTGCTATGTTCCCATACTGAGCACGTTCCCCGTCTTAGTCAGCTCAGACTGCCGGAACAAAACACCACAGACAGGACGGTTTAAATAGGAGCCACTCACTTCTCACAGTCTAAAGACTGGAAATTCAAGATTGAGGCACCAGTAGATTCAGTTCCTGGTGAGACCCACTCCCTGGCTTGCAGAAAGCGATCTTCTTGCTGTGTCTGAGCGAGAGAAAAGAGAGAGCGCCAACACTCTGTTGTTACTTCCTCTTCTAATGAGGTCACCTATCCGGTCATGGGGCTCCCATCCTTACAACCTCATCATCTCCCAGAGGACCCAGCTCCTAATGCCATCACATCAGTGGTCAACATTCAAGTTTTGGGGGCCCACAAACATACAGTTCATAACATTCCCTATGCTGACTGTAATTCTACAGAAATGCCACAACGTGACTAATCTCACTGACTAGAACCCTGAGGTTCAGGGAGGAGACGTGACTTACCTAAGGTCACACGGTGAAACCAAAGGTCAGTGGTGTCCCTGGAGCAGCTGCCCCTCGACCCGCTAGCTCACTGTTATCACACAGAGATCACACAATGGGCCGTGGGATCTGCTCACTCTGGCTGCTTAGTGATTTAACCACTACAGAAATCGCAGGAAAAAATGATAGGCTGAATGGGAGGGTACTTTTTGCCCTAAGCATCACCTTTGAGTTTATTTGTTCATTGATTCTTTCCTCTCACAGGATTTGCTAAGGGTCTACCCTGTGCCTCGGGGAACGAGGGTGGGGTACACCAGTGAAGATGCCAACTTGGTTCCTGCCCTGGTGGAGGTGAAACCCTCGTTGTGGAATAGACAACGGACAGATGAATTCTCATTCCACACTGGGATAAGTACCACAAGCAAATGCACAGGTTGGTAGGGAGGAGAGCTATCCCGTCAGTGGGTAGGCAGTGAGACCCCTGCAAGTAGGTGACGAAACAGGGACTCCAGTGTGATGGGGCCTGAGGAAGGCGGGCTCTTGAATTTCCCTGGCTCCTGAATTTCAGCATCACAGTCTCCTCAGGAAGGGGTTGTGTGAGGCCCACATCACCAGGCTCAGCCAAACCCCAATGTTTGCTGCATCTCTGTCCCCACCTCCACCCTCCCCACACCTCCCTTTGTTTCTTTATTTATTTGACCACATCTGAGGAGTTTTTAATGGGAGAAAGAGCCTAGGAATGGGGTTGTTTGAGGACAAGGAAACGAGCCACTTGCTGTGATGAATGTTCTTGAAAAGCAATTTATTTTTTCACGGGTAGCTCGCTGGGCTTGGGAACAAAAGTGCTTTGGCTGCCTATCAAATATTAACAGAGGCTAACTGTGTTTTCGGCATTTCTCTTTCCCCGCACACGCTCACTCGCGCCTCTCCCTATGCATGACAGAAATGACATCGAGTTCAAGGGCTCCCTGGGGTCCCCTCCCAGGATAAAGTGGCAGCTGCTTTTATGGGGCTGTGGGACCCTCTCCCCTACTCCCCCTCCCCACCCTCTCCTTTCTCCGCTCATTTGCTTCCAAAGAGCTACCTCACTCCAAGGACATTTTCCTGTGTAGGCGAGAGGCGATGGAATGGTCACCAGGAAATCAGAGTTCAGGTGGAAATCCTGAAAATGCCAGAACTGCCCGCAGCAGCCAGGAGGCCACCTGTGACGAACCAGCATTAGCAGGAGGGGAAGTAACTCTGCACTTTTGCCCCTGGAAGTTAAACCACATCCTCCACTGGAGCTGCCGTGTGCATATGGTTTGTTCTCAGTTTATCCTTGCAAAATCCTGTCCCTCTAAGGATGGAGTCTCAGGCTTTAGAGTGTGTCTACCGGGAACACTGCTCACATGGCAGTGACAGAGAGGCCCCTGAGACTCCAAAGAAGGTGCAGAGCCCTGCTTTGCCCAGTGATGGTTATGCCTGACTGTCTGAGGGTGCCTGTAAAACCCTGAGAAATATGACAGCTTAAGCAAAACAGAGGACTCTGTTTCCAGCTGGGAACTCACAGCACTGGTGAAAATAGCACTGGAAACTCACTGGTACGAGAGTCTGAGTCTTAGAAATAATTCCAGGAAGGCAGAGATCTCCTGCTGAGTGCATCCTCCACGGAAGATGAAACCAAACCCATCCTCACCTTTGAGCTGAGTCCTGCCTTTAGAACTGCCAGCAGGACACTTGTCAGTGACAAGAGACCAGCTGAGAGTGACTCTCAGCCTGGACGGGAAAGCAGATGTCCCTGTTGAATCATATTAGACCTACTTGGAAATGTGACTTAACTTCCCCAACAGAGAGCTGGTGTTAGGGTTTGGGCTCATTCTTCTGAAAGAGGGGAGATATTTCTTTTGTTGGTGGTTGAGGAATCGAAGTCTTGATGCCCTATATAAAAAGAGCTCAAGACAAGTGGCTACAGTTGGGCTTCCTTTCACCCACTCTGCGGGCTCCAGTTCTGGAGTTTGGACAGGTCCCTGGGTTGAGACCCCAAATCCAGCTTCTGGCAGGGCTGCAGAGGCAGGGCACGGGAGGTCAAGACTGTGTTCTCTTCCTTCCCCAGGGCTTTGCTGGCCTCTACTGAGCTCAGCCTTCTTCTGGTCTTCATGACCTACAGAGCCCTTTCTCCTTCCATGTGGGTGGACCTTGTTACTAGTTTCTGACAATAGGGTGGAATTGACACTTGTAACTTCGAAGTCAAGTCATAAAAAGTCTCGTGACCTCTGCTATAGTATCTTGGGTAAGATAGGCTCCATGCAGGAAGTCTGATGACCAAGCGACCGCCATGCTGGGAGGAAGTACACCCAGTAGGGAACATGGAGAGAGAAGTTGGCAATGTCCATCTCTCCAGCCACCCACTGAGCTGCCAGACACGCCAGTGAGAGCACACGGACGCCTGCCCAGTAAGCCTCGGGTCTTCATCTCCCCTCACCACTTGACTGCAACCACAAGACAGAGACCCCAAGTGAAAACCGCCCCGGTGAGCCCAGTCAAATGGTAAACGAAGTTAATAAACCACCACCAGCTTTGGGGGATTTTTGTAATGCAGCAAGAGAAACCCAGAGCAGAGATCCAGGCATGGGAAAAAAAAGTTTTTAAAGAATTTGGCCTATGGTTTTAAGCGGTTATTTTGTAAACTCAACTCAGCTAAGAAATCTGGTGTCCACAGTAGCCCTCATGGGACCTCCTGAACATCTGAAGGCTACACACTCTGAGGCCCTTCCCCTTTTCAGCAGGTGGCACAGGACTTGGGTGACCATGGAACCCTCATCCTCAGGTAACACTTTCAGCCAAGGGCACCGGGTCATGGTCCAGCAGCCTTCCTGAGATGCAGAAGCATCATTTCAGACATTGTTAACACCAGCCTCTGCTTCCAACCCACCTTTTAAGCAGAGAAGTGGCAGCTATAATAAATCCTTGTTTTCTTATTGGAAAAACTGAGGTTCAAGCTCTTCGAAAAGCAAGAGGCGCGATTTCTCCAGCCTCTCCTCACAGTGTGAGCTGTTCCGCCACCACAGCATGCATGAAGGATGTGGTCTGGCCCAAAGGGAGGGTACATCTCTCTCTTCTAAAGCCAAGCCAATCTGAAGCCCTCTTCTTCCCCCAGATCTCACCAAAGCAAGTGAACCGGTGTTCCCCCTTCCTACCTGAGCTATCCTAAGTGATGCTGGGTACTAAGTTCCTCTTGCATCCAGTCTCCCACCCTGTGGCCATGGCCTTCCCATGGAGGTAGTGTGTCCTGCTCCCTTTTCATCATTATCACCAAACCCCCCTAAAGTCTGTTTGGCTGGTCATGCTGACTTCTTCTCAGGGAGAGTGAGGACTTGCATAATAAGCACTTGACTTGTCTCCAAAGCCAAGGTTTGTTCCAATGGGTTTGACTTTCAACCTTCCCACGTCTCCTTGAAAAGATGAACCGTGCTTTTGTACCACAGGACATGCCAGGAATAGCTCACATAGAGTGCTTTCGGGAGGGGGGGCTCATGAGGAAGAGGCTGCCAGATATCTCAAAGGTACCATTAAGATGATGGACGCCTTTTTCCATGGCGTCTTGGGCAAGCTGTTGAGGTTTATTACTCATCTCTTCCACAGGGAGGTCACTGTTTGAGCGTCCTGCGCTTCTCTGGCCAGAACACCCTGGGGACCACGCTCGCATCCTCAGGAAGAGGAGATACGGGAGCAGACATGGGACCGTCCTAGCCCTGGAGCATGCTGACAACTTGAGACATTCCCGCTGGGCTCGGGCAGAACCCACCAGGGCACCCTTCCAGCCCACAGTGGCTGTGCAATCGCCTCCTAATTAGTAGATTCTCCCATCAGTCTCTCACTTTCCATCAAGGGAAAAACCCCAAAGAAGAAGCCAGATGTCTGACCAACTTCTGAATGTCTAGACGTGCTACACAAATAGTCACAATAGGAGCTGCCGATCACCCAGTTGCTATAAAGACCCAGAGTCACCCCAGATGCTTGACCCCGCCCCCTGCAAAGCATAGTTTTTGGATATCTCGCTTGTCCAGCCTCTCAGGGAAGTGAAGAAATGTGCTGCGTGGTAAGTCAAGGGCAGACCTGGAATTCAAAGGGCTGCCTGTTGGATTCAAGTCCTCCCTACTCTTTCCGTGAGTGACTGCCCATGTGATTCTTTTTTTTTTTTTCAAAGATTTATTTATTTATGCACACAATAGCTGGGGTACAGACCAGGGTCCAGGGAAGTGAGAGGATTCACCAGAGACAGAATGGGGAGCAGAACAGGCAGACTGACTGAAACACACTGCTGAGGGGAGCAGCGGGCACAGCAGGAGAGGTCTGCT